>CM077343.1:47898137-47905637 GCA_039655645.1 Ammopiptanthus mongolicus | reverse complement strand
GATACTTCTTTATCTTTTGAGTTGTTCTTCCGGATCGGTAGCTCAAGACCTTTGGTCTCTACCTGGACCTGAAGAAAAAAATGGGATCACTTCTTATGGACTCGTTGAGAATGATTCTGATCTAGTTCATGGCCTATTAGAAGTAGAAGGCGCTCTGGTGGGATCTTCACGGACAGAAAAAGATTGCAGCCAGTTTGATAATGATCGAGTGACATTGCTTCTTCGGCCCGAACGAAGGAATCCCTTAAATATGATTCAAAATGGATCTTGTTCTATCGTTGATCAGAGATTTCTCTATGAAAAATATGAATTGGAGTTTGAAGAAGGGGAAGGAGTCCGCGACTCGCAACAGATAGAGGAGGATTTATTCAATCACATAGTTTGGGCTCCTAGAATTACTATAATTCGCCCCCTCCTGCGGATCAATCGACATTTTTCACAAATTTTACGAATAGAGGCCCTTATTTTCATATTTGTCATTCCTTAACTTAATCCCTAATCTCTTTATTGGAATAAAATAAGGTTTCCTTAAATTTTTAACTTCTAATTGTACCCCCCCAAAAAAAAAAAATGTTGAAGTTAAAAAAAAAAGTCTAATTAAATGATTTCCATTTTCATTTTTACTTTCATGGTCGTATACATATAAAATAAGAGTACGCCGAGCCGAATCCTTTCGGAAACATAACATATCCTAGAATCAAACAAATTATGATTCTATAATATAAAGGAATCTGGAACATACCCTTGGGAAGTGATTCAGTAATTAAACCCCCATGAATCCATTTTCTTTTTTCTTTTAGTCTTATTCCGGTTAAAACCCTTTCGTGCATTGACTACTGTATATTCACTACTATAAGAAGAGTGCTATTAGAAACCTGTGTTTTCTCTCTTTTTTAACAACAAAAATGGATAGAAGTTTCTCATATAATTCGGATATCAGAAAGATTACCATATATAACATAAAACTTCTCCACCGATTCTTTGTAATCGAGCCTCTCGATCTGTCATTATACCTCTAGAAGTAGAAAGAATTACAATTCCCATTCCTCCTAAAATTCTAGGAATTCGTTGATAATTAGAATAAATTCGTAGACCGGGTGTACTGATCCGTTTTAAAATTAAAACAGTTTTATATGATCCTTTCCTATTTCTTCTATACCGTAGAGTTAAAACTAAAAAATATTTGTCGCCTTCCCTATGTTTTCTCACGTTTTCAATAAAACCTTCTCATAAAAGTATTTTAACAGTGTTTTTGTTAATGTTAGTAGATGGTATTTGAACCATTCCTTTTCTATTCATGTCAACATTTCGTATAGAGGTTATTACGTCAGCGATGGTGTCCTTACTCATGATAAACGAAAATGATTGTTGCCCTGATTTTTGATATAATCAACGTGCTGCTTTTTCTATTTTTTATTCAATAAAATATCTAATATTGATATATTTTGAGGTTATGAAATCTTTATGAAATTCTTTATGAAATATTAAATTATATATAATAATTACTACAAAAGTTATATGTGTGAGATATAATCTATTAATTAATCTATTTCATTCACAAATAATATATCTATGTCAGGGTCTCGTCTTATAATACCTCGGGCGCTAAGGAAACTATTTTAGTGAAATTATACTATCTCAATTCTCTGGCGATTGCGCCAAAAATTCGAGTTCCTTTTGGATTTCCTTCTTGATCAATGTCGACCGCAGCATTATCATTATAGTGTATTATCATACCGTTGCTACGTTTGAGTTCTTTACAAGTACATACAATTACAGCTCTAATCACTTCTGATCTTTCTAGAGGCGTATTTGGTACAGTTTCCTTTATTACAGCAACAACAATGTCACCAATATAAGCATATCGTCGATTACTAGCTCCTATGATTCGAATACACATCAATTCGCGGGGCTCCGCTGTTATCGGCTACATTCAAATGGGTTTGAGGTTGAATCATATCATTTATTTTATCTGTTCTTTCAGTCCAAAGGTTGAAGTAAAAAAAAATATTCTGTGTTACAAACAAAAAAGAAATCTACAATTGCCATTTTTTTTTTGCCTCCTCAAGACCTCTTTCCTTTGCTTTGGTTCTCATTTTTATCCTGAAATAATGAATTGAGTTCGTATAGGCATTTTTGATGCTTTTATTGAAATAGCCTTTCGGGCTATATTTTCTGCGACTCTACCCATTTCATAAAGTATTCTACCTGGTTTAACGACAGCTACCCAATATTCGGGAGATCCTTTTCCCGAACCCATACGTGGTTCGGTAGGTCTTATTGTAATCGGTTTGTCTGGAAATATGCGAACCCATAATTGTCCACCCCGGCGGACATTTCGTGACATTGCCCGTCGCCTCGCTTCTATTTGTCTAGATGTGATCCAAGCAGGCTCAAGTGCCTAAAGAGCATATCTTCCAAAGCAAATATGATTACCTCGATAGGATATTCCTTTCATTCTTCCTCTATGTTGTTTACGGAATCTGGTTCTTTGGGGGTTATAGTTGATGGTTGTTTTTCAATTCCATCGCTATTACAGAACCGTACATGAGATTTTCACCTCATACGGCTCCTCGCGAATGAAGCGATTCAAAAATAAAAAGAAAATAAATAGATTTAACCGAGAAAATAATATAAAAAAATATACATATGTTAAATAAAGAATATGATAGAATCATGGGATTTTTTGAGATTTCATAGAATCTATTGGTCTATTGGAAATTTGTATATCTTGTTTTGATATATAACTAAACATGTATTCTTATAGACAATTTTTGCTATCCATATACAACTAGATAATGTTGTTTTGTTATGTTAGAAGGTTCTAACGAATTTCTAAAATTCAATAAAATAAAATAAAAATTCGCGGGCGAAAATTGACTCTTTCATTATCAATTTCAGATGAAATGTAGGGTTATAGGCCATGACTCCTAAAAAAAAAAAAAAAAAACGGATTGGATCTTGTGGTTCGTTTCGCCATCCCACCCAATGAATCATTAAGATTTGTTTTTAATAAAATCTTCAGTATTCACAGGTTCCGTCGTTCCCATCGCTTCTCGATTAATGTAACACCCCGATTTTTCAAGCTTTCGAGCTTTCTGTTTTAATTAAACAGTATTTATTCGTTTACATTTTATTGGAGGGATTAGAGAGTGAAATAAAATAATCCGAGACCATAGTCACGTTCTACGCTATCGTAGGAAGCTATGGTTAAATTTTGGTCGAAAACTCACACGGAGCCCGGTCTGCGTTTTACACTGACAGTATGATTTTACTGCCCAGACGACCTAATTTTGACTCGTGAACGAAACCGTTAGGTTTTATATTTTATTTCCAACAATATTGGTTCTTTTGAAAATTTTCAAAACAAATAAGTCGTTATACGTTATTTGGACGTAAAACCTAAATCGGGTAGACAACGGAGCTGAATACAGGATTTTCCGAGACCCGCTACGGATAAGGTTGACAACACCTCACCTTATCATCATCATCATTACATCAAAATAAATATCTAGATATTTATTGGATTTTGAGTGAAATTACCAAAATACCCTTGCACTTAACTACAAGTTTGCCATTGAGGTGAAAATCCTTCTATTTCACCCCTCCCACAAGGCCTCACGGCCAGCTCTCTCTTTCTCCCCTAACCCACCCATTTCTCACCATTTCCCTTTTTCCTTCAAGCTTTTCTTCAAGTTTTCTTCATAGATCTTCAAGTTTTGAGTGGATTTTGGTGATTCATTCACTAGGTTCATCATCTAGGAGGTATTATCCTCAACTTTCATCTCTTAATCTCTCTTTAATCTCCATGATTCATGATGGTTTAGTTTTGAACTTAGAACTTCAAAAATCCATAAGAAATTGTAGGAAAATCCTTTTTACACCAAATCAATTTCTTTGATCCTAGTTCATGATTGTCTACCATGATCCAAGAGTTGGAAACCAAAAGAGCTCTCTAGCTCAATTGGAGAAAAGGGGCCGAAACCTCCATTGATGAGTGGAGGAGTTTTGGTTCAAGTTTTGGTGTAATAGACTTTGATCTAGTCTTACCACACCTAATAAGGATGGAATCCAAGAGATGACAATTTTTGGAACTCCCTAGCCATATTTTCTTACCCATGGCTGAAGCTAGGAGGGGGGATTAGGAGAGAATTTTTGTGTTTTAAAGTTGTTGTATTGATTGATTGATTGTGTGTAGTTGCCGACGAGTAATCGGACAAGGAATCGGGAGAGTTCGTGGACCGATCGGACAAATTTGTGCTTACCGGGAACTTCAAGAGGTAAGGGGGAAATGCATGAGGGATTCTCCCGATGACTACATGTCATCATATTTGATCTGTATATATGTAATTAAGTTGTGCGGTGATTGATTTATTTACTTTCGGCAATTATTTGAATTGTTGATAATTGTTTGTTAATATGTGTTATAGTAGTTGAATATGTGTTTTAACTGTATTATCTGCTATAAACATATTATGATGTTGATTGTTGATTGGGAAGCCTGACAGTGGTCAATGCTTAATTAAGTAATGGGGATAAAAGCTTTAAAATGCTTTGTATTAAATAATAAAGATTTATTTGGGAAAACGTTGGGTATTTTCAACGATGCTGTTTTTCTAAAGAAAAAGAGGATCCAAAAGTAATTTATGAAGTTATTAGAAAAAATTAGTTTTTAAGAATAAAGTAATCTTTATGTGGAAAAAGTAAAATTAACAGGAAAAATTCAAGTTTTTGGAACTTAGAACGTTTTGACGCTAAAAACGATGTTTTAATTCCGAAAAGATTTATGGAAAACGTTTTCGAACACAGAAATGCTGTTCTGGGACGACATTTTGGTCTCAGCTGTTTCCTTTCAAAAGTTGGTTTTTGGGAAAGGACTTTCAACCAAAATTAAGTTTTTATCAGAGTTCGTTGGTTTTCAAAACCATTTTCAAACAGAAAAGTTTTCTGTAAAACGAGTTTCCCCAACGGTGTAAAATCCAACAACTTGGATGAGTTGCGGAGTTTTCGTTTTGGATTTGTGTTTCACAGAACGAAAAATGATGTATAAACGATAAAAACGTGAACCTAGCATACGAGACGTCGGGATGCTAGTGTTCTGTAAAAGTAGCACGAGAAGCCGTGCAACGGTGTTATGGACTGCGTGTCCTATGGACTATGTGTCCTCCTCTTATTATGAGGAAACATGATTAAAGGTGAATGATGTTTTCTATTACCACGGACCTTGGACTGGTGCATCGGTCTAGCGCTCCGCGATTGAGCACTCGGACGTTTCGTCCTGTGTTAACGGTGAAAGGTTTTAAAACGGTGTAAACGATCGATGAATAGTCGAGAACCTTGAGCTAAGATAACGAAAGAATGGACACGAAGAAAAGTGACAAGACTTGAAACGTTTTTCCATGCATTAAAATTCGGCAGACGTGCCAACGGTGTTATTCTGGATATCTTGGTGGTCAGGATATGCAAACGGTGTATATATCATTGTGCCTTGATGGACAATGAAAAACCATGAATGGTGATCGCCTGTGCCTTGTGTTGGACAATGCGCAATGGTTTTAACAACGGTGTGCCTTTTTGGCAATCGAGCTTGATCAGCTCAATTTCTATAAAACGGTGTTGGTATCTCCAGAGATTAAGTAAAGAATTAGATGATGAATATTGAAGTGTCATGCATTTCTTTTGAAAATGACGATGACTGTCGGGTATGAGACCCTATGATATACTACTTGTTTATCCAGTAGAATCTTATACGTAATGATTGTATATGCCCAGATGCTGTGGATGTGTAATGCATGTAGTTATCGTGTTTGAATCCATATATTGGTATCTCACCCTTGCCTGTACATGTTGGACACCCTGTTGTGTTTTTGGATACATGTACAGATACATTTCAGTGGATCTCCAGGTCACTTCGGGACCCCGAAGTTGGAGTCTCTTTACATCGACGGCAAAGATGTGTGGACTGGCGACAACGAGGCTTAGTCTCATGGGCTTGAAGTATACTAGGTAGTATACTCTATCGTGTTTAGATGTCTCTTTAGACCAGCTCTTAGGATTTTTGAGGTACGTATAGTGAGTGGTGTACGAGAAGATTAGGAAAATGATGTACGCCTTATGGCGAAGTTGAGTTATTATTACAAATGAGGAATATCAGTTTGTTTTATATGATTGCTCTGTTTTGTTTTTGGTATCAGATTTCTATAACCACTCGAGTGAGTGTTTTATTAAAAAAAAAAAAATATATTTTTTTTAGTCTCCGAAATGAGTTACCATGTGATGTCCCAGAGGGGGGTGTCACAATTAATGGTTAGGTCTGAATTCTACAACAGAGCCTATCTAATAACTAATAAGATTTAAAATAAGATTATCTTTTTTCTTGAATCAACCTTCTTAGTTTTTATTGACTCGTGGCTCTTGATTTGTTTGTTCTAGGAATATATTCTTCTATAATATGATAGGGATTAATTAATATTGATGCTTTATTACACTACTTTTTATGAGATGACCCATCGACCTTTACATATTAGAATTCTATATCATTGATATTCTTTTTCTCTCTTTCTTTCAACTCTTCATTTATCCGTATATTCTTATTGCTTTGCAACTCATAATCAGATTCGTTTTTCTTCCTTTTTTTTTATGCAATATTTCAATTTTTATAATTATATCCCCAAATTCTATCTTTTATTTACATTTTTTATTTATTTTGATTAGTTTTTTTTTTATAGATCCAGATAATGCAAAGCGATGAGTTGGTTATTAGTTCTTTATTAATTAATTCATACTACGAGTCGGTTTATTTTTTTTCTGGAATTATAACTACTCTAAAAAAAATCCAACGAGTCGCACTCTAAGCATAGCAATTCTACCAATATCAAAATCAAATGATTAATCAAATTTATTCAATCTTATAAAAATTTCTCATTTTTTTTAATAAGAAAATCAAAATTTGTAATTTTTTGTTTTATCGAAACATGGAACCTTAAAGATAAGGAAAAGTTTATTATTCTTTGTTTACAAATATCCAAACTTTGATCCCTAATACCCCATAAATAGTTCGAACTGGATAGGAACAATAATCAATTTTAGCTCGAATGGTTTGTAGAGGAACCCTACCTTCTCTGATCCATTCGACACATGCAATTTCTTTTCCGTTGATACGCGTCGCAATTTGTACTTGAACTCCTTTTGTACCTGCCTGTTCCGTTAATTCAGTAGCTTTTTTAATTGCTTTACGAAACGAAACTCTATTCTTTAATTGTCCGGCTATAAATTCTACAAGAATATTAGGGTGTCTATAAGCGTTTGCAATTCTTGTAATAGCAATGTTAAGTTTTCGGTGCACACAATTCAGTTTTTTTTTGCACATTTGTTTGTAATTCTTCGATTCTTCGAGGCTTACCCTCTATTAATAACTTTGGAAATCCCATATAGATTATGACTTGAATCAGATCGATTCTTTTTTGAATCTTTATCCGTGCAATCCCTTCGACACCAGAA
>CM077343.1:47798137-47893137 GCA_039655645.1 Ammopiptanthus mongolicus | reverse complement strand
AGAAATCGAAGAATTTCTTGGGAATCCTACAAGAGCCAATCGTTCTTTTTTCTCCGACACATGGTCAGAACTTCATCTGGGTTCGAATCCTACTGAGAGGTCCACTAGAGATCAGAAATTGTTGAAGAAAGAACAAGATGTTTCTTTTGTTCTTTCCAGGCGATCGAAAAATAAAGAAATAGTTAATATATTCAAGATTATTATGTATTTACAAAATACTGTCTCAATTCATCCTATTTCATCAGATCCGGGATGTGATATGGTTCCGAAGGATGAACTGGACAGTTCCAATAAGATTTCATTCTTGAACAAAAATCCATTTTTTGGTTTATTTCATCTATTCCAGGACCGAAACATGGGGGGATACACGATACACCACTATTTTGAATCAGAAGAGAGATTTCAAGAAATGGCAGGTCTATTCACTCTAACAATAACCGAGCCGGATCTGGTGTATCATAAGGGATTTGTCTTTTCTATTGATTCCTCCGGATTGGATCAAAAACAATTCTTGAATGAGGTATTCAACTCCAGGGATGAATCGAAAAATAAATCTTTATTGGTTCTACCTCCTCTTTGTTATGAAGAGAATGAATCTTTTTATCAAAGGATCATAAAAAAATGGGTCCGGACCTCTTGCGGGAATGATTTGGAAGATCCAAAACCAAAAATAGTGGTATTTGCTAGCAACAACATAATGGATGCAGTCAATCAATATAAATTGATCCGAAATCTGATTCAAATCCAATATAGCACCTATGGCTATGGGTACATAAGAAATGTATTGAATCGATTCTTTTTAATGAATCGATTCGATCGCAACTTCAAATATGGAATTCAAAGGTATCAAATAGGAAATGATACTTTGAATCATAGAACTATAATGAAATACACGATGAACCAACATTTATCTAATTTGAAAAAGAGTCAAAAGAAATGGTTCGATCCTCTTATTTTGATTTCTCGAACTGAGAGATCCATGAATCGGGATCCTAATGCATATAGATACAAATGGTCCAATGGGAGCAAGAATTTCCAGGAACATTTCATTTCTGAGCAGAATAGCCGTTTTCAAGTAGTGTTCGATTGATTACATATTAATCAATATTCGATTGATTGGTCTGAGGTTATCGACAAAAAAGATTTGTCTAAGTCACTTTGTTTCTTTTTGTCCAAGTTACTTCTTTTTTTGTCCAAGTTTCTTCTCTTTTTGTCTAACTCACTTCCTTTTTTCTTTGTGAGTTTCGGGAGTATCCCCATTCATAGGTCTGAGATCCACATCTATGAATTGAAAGGTCCGAATGATCCACTCTGTAATCAGTTGTTAGAATCAATAGGTCTTCAAATCGTTCATTTGAAAAATGGAAACCTTCTTATTGGATGACCATGATATTTCCCAAAAATCGAAATTCTTGATCAATGGAGGAACAATATCACCATTTTTGTTCAATAAGATACCAAAGTGGGTGATTGACTCATTCCATACTAGAAAGAATCGCAGGAAATCTTTTGATAACACGGATTCCTATTTCTCAATGATATCCCACGATCAAGACAATTGGCTGATTCCCGTGAAACCATTTCATAGAAGTTCATTGATATCCTCTTTTTATAAAGCAAATCAACTTCGATTCTTGAATAATTGATATCACTTATGCTTCTATTGTAACAAAAGATTCCCTTTTTATGTGGAAAAGGACTGTATCAATAATTATAATTTTACGTATGGACAATTCCTCAATATCTTGTTCATTCACAACAAAATATTTTCTTTGTGTGGCGATAAAAAAAAACATGCTTTTTTGGAGAGAGATACTATTTCACCAATCGAGTCACAGGTATCTAACATATTGATACCTAACGATTTTCCGCAAAGTGGTGACGAAGGGTATAACTTATACAAATCTTTCCATTTTCCAATTCGACCCGATCCATTCGTTCGTAGAGCTATTTACTCAATCGCAGACATTTATGGAACACCTCTAACAGAGGGATAAATAGTCAATTTTGATAGAATTTATTGTCAACCTCTTTCAGATATGAATCTACCTGATTCAGAAGGGAAGAACTTGCATCAGTATCTCAATTTCAATTCAAACATGGGTTTGATTCACACTCCATGTTCTGAGAAATATTTACCATCCGAAAAGAGGAAAAAACAGAGTCCTTGTCTAAAAAAATGCCTTGAGAAAAGGCAGATGTATAGAACCTTTCAACGAGATAGTGCTTTTTCAACTCTCTCCAAATGGAATCTATTCCAAACATATATACCATGGTTCCTTACTTCGACAGGGTACAAATATCTAAATCTCATATTTTTAGATACTTTTTCAGACCTATTGCCGATACTAAGTAGCAGCCAAAAATTTGTATCCATTTTTCATGATATTATGCACGGATCAGATATATCATGGCGAATTCTTCAGAAAAAATTGTGTCTTCCACAATGGAATCTGATAAGTGAGATTTCGAGTGTCCCACACTAGCACTTCCACGTAATAACTCTACCACAGACGATCCTATTACAGGAATAGCTTCAGGTACACCTGTTACAATTTTGACTGCCCAATAACCAATTTGGTCCCAGGGTAAGGAATAACCAGTTACACCAAAAGATGCGGTCACTACATCCAAAACTACACCCGTAATCCAAGTCAATTCGCGAGGTTTTTTAAAACCACCAGTGAGATACACCCGAAATACGTGCAGGATCATCATTAAGACCATCATACTTGCCGACCATCGATGAACTGATTGGATTAACCAACCAAAATTAGCCTTAGTCATTATATATTGAACAGAAGCAAAAGCCTCAGTAACGGTCGGACGATAATAAAAAGTCATTGCAAATCCTGTCGCTACTTGGACTAAAAAACAAGTAAGTGTAATTCCCCCTAAACAATAAAATAGGTTGACATGAGGAGGAACGTATTTACTAGTTATATCGTCGGCAATCGCCTGAATCTCAAGACGTTCTTCGAACCAGTCATAGACTTTACTGAGCGTTTTATGCATCTTTGACCTTGTTACTAGACGAATTAGGATTCGATGTCTGCATGAAACATGTTTATATGGATATTAGCTTTAATGAGACACCGGTTTCATCCAATTCGAACACCATCAGCTCAATATATGGCCATCAGACGCTACAAAGGTATGACAGTCAGGAACGACATCACGTCACCAACTTACGGATGCATTTTGACAAAGATAGAGATCGATTTCGTTCTTGACCTCTTCACGAAAGCTGCAGATATTTCTTTGAGCCTTCCAACGATACCAAGATCGATACTTTTGAACAGCTAAGGCTCCGAAAATTGTCAGCAGACGGTTGCATGTTCTGATTGTCACGAATAGTATCACATCTCAAGCTTGAAGAAGGAATTTCACTCAGATAGAGATTGATTCAGATCTTGGCGTCTACAGGAAACATGTAGGTATTTCTCTTATCTTTCTAAAAAAACCAAGATCACTTCATTAGGTTGAGCATACCTCAAAATACGACGTTTCGGACGCTTGATTATCGGCAGCAGACGCTTGACTTCAATCTTTAGTCGTTTTGCTGTTGCAGCTTTTGTACTTTTATCTTTATTCATGCTTTTTTTCTCTTTCTTCTATTGCAGTTGCTGACGGTTTTATCTTCTTCTATTACTGTACTGGAAGCTTCAAAACTTTATTGAAAAGGGTACCTCATTTTTTGGTCAAGCTTGAACTTTGAATACCTTAATACTTCATTCAAAATTACTTCTCAACCCATCACAATGTTCTGTATTCTGAGTAGACGTTTGATTAGCTTTAATGGACGCTTCTTAAAAGAGCTAAGGCGCTTGGTTATCCACTTGGGACATTCACAAGGCTATTTAACTCGTAGAATTCTGACCATTTAGTGCATTATGCTTCTTTGACCCTGTTACTAGACGAATTAGGATTCGATGTCTTCATGAAACTTGTTTATATGGATATTAGCTTTAATGAGACACCGGTTTCATCCAATTCGAACACCATCAGCTCCATATATGGCCATCAGATGCTACAAAGGTATGACAATCAGGAGCGACATCACGTCACCAACTTACGAATTCATTTTGACAAAGATGGAGATTGATTTCGCTCTTGACCTCTTCCCGAGAGTTGCAGATATTTCTTTGAGCCTTCCAACGATACCAACATCGATACTATTGAACACCCAAAGCTCCAGAAAATGTCAGCAGACGGTTGCATGTTCTGATTTTCACGAATAGTATCACACGGTACTTCTCTTATCTTTCTAACAAAACCAAGATCATTTCATTAGGACGAGCATACCTCAAAATACGACGTTTCGGACGCTTGATTATCGGCAGTAGACGCTTGACTTTAATCTTCAGTGTTTTTGCTTTTGCAGCTTTTTTACTTTTGTCTTTATTCCCGCTTTTTTTCTCTTTGTTCTATTAGAGTTGCTGAAGCATTTGTCCTTTTCTATTACAGTACTGGAAGCTTCAGAACTTTATTGAAAAGGGTACATCATTTTCTGGTCAAGCTTGAACTTTGAATATCTTAATACTTCATTCAAAATTACTTCTCAACCCCTCATAATGTTCTGTATTCTGAGTAGACGCTTGATTAGCTTCACTGGACACTTCTTAAAAGAGCTAAGGCGCTTGGTTATCCGCTTTTCACATTCACAAGGGTATTTAACTCGTAGAATTCTGACCATTTAGCGTTTTATGCATCATTGACCTTGTTACTAGACGAATTAGGATTCGATGTCTGCATGAAACATGTTTATATGGATATTAGCTTTAATGAGACACCGGTTTCATCCAATTCGAACACCATCAGCTCAATATATGGCCATCAGACGCTACAAAGGCATGACAGTCAGGAACGACATCACGTCACCAACTTACGGATGCATTTTGTCAAAGATAGAGATCGATTTCGTTCTTGACCTCTTCACGAAAGCTGCAGATATTTCTTTGAGCCTTCCAACGATACCAATATCGATACTTTTGAACAGCCAAGGCTCCGAAAATTGTCCGCAGACGGTTGCATGTTCTGATTGTCACGAACAGTATCACATCTCAAGCTTGAAGAAGGAATTTCACTCAGATAGAGATTGATTCAGATCTTGGCGTCTACAGGAAACATGTAGGTATTTCTCTTTTCTTTCTAAAAAAACCAAGATCACTTCATTAGGTTGAGCGTACCTCAAAATACGACGTTTCGGACGCTTGATTATCGGCAGCAGACGCTTGACTTCAATCTTTAGTCGTTTTGCTGTTGCAGCTTTTGTACTTTTATCTTTATTCATGCTTTTTTTCTCTTTCTTCTATTGCAGTTGCTGACGGTTTTATCTTCTTCTATTACTGTACTGGAAGCTTCAAAACTTTATTGAAAAGGGTACCCCATTTTTTGGTCAAGCTTGAACTTTGAATACCTTAATACTTCATTCAAAATTACTTCTCAACCCATCACAATGTTCTGTATTCTGAGTAGACGCTTGATTAGCTTTAATGGACGCTTCTTAAAAGAGCTAAGGCGCTTGGTTATCCACTTGGGACATTCACAAGGCTATTTAACTCGTAGAATTCTGACCATTTAGTGCATTATGCTTCTTTGACCCGGTTACTAGACGAATTAGGATTCGATGTCTTCATGAAACTTGTTTATATGGATATTAGCTTTAATGAGACACCGGTTTCATCCAATTCGAACACCATCAGCTCCATATATGGCCATCAGACGCTACAAAGGTATGACAATCAGGAGCGACATCACGTCACCAACTTACGAATTCATTTTGACAAAGATGGAGATTGATTTCGCTCTTGACCTCTTCCCGAGAGTTGCAGATATTTCTTTGAGCCTTCCAACGATACCAACATCGATACTTTTGAACACCCAAAGCTCCAGAAATTGTCAGTAGACGGTTGCATGTTCTGATTTTCACGAATAGTATCACACGGTACTTCGCTTATCTTTCTAACAAAACCAAGATCATTTCATTAGGACGAGCATACCTCAAAATACGACGTTTCGGACGCTTGATTATCGGCAGTAGACGCTTGACTTCAATCTTCAGTGTTTTTGCTTTTGCAGCTTTTTTACTTTTGTCTTTATTCCCGCTTTTTTTCTCTTTGTTCTATTAGAGTTGTTGAAGCATTTGTCCTTTTCTATTGCAGTACTTGATGCTTCAGAACTTTATTGAAAAGGGTACCTCATTTTCTGGTCAAGCTTGGTCTTTGAAAATCTTAATACTTCAATTCAAAATTACTTCTCCACCCATCATAATGGTCTGTATTCTTAGTAGACGCTTGATTAGCTTCACTGGACTCTTCTTAAAAGAGCTAAGGCACTTGGTTATCCACTTGGCACAATCACAAGGCTATTTAACTCGTAGCATTCTGACCATTTAGCGTATTATGCTTTTTTGACCTTGTTACTGGCCGAATTAGGATTCGATGTCTTCATGAAACTTGTTTATATGGATATTAAATTTATTGAGACACCGTTTTCATTCAATTCGAACACCATGAGCTCAGTATAAGCCCATCAGACCCTACAAAGGTATGACAGTCAGGAACGGCATCACATCACCAACTTACAGATGCATTTTGACAAACATAAAGATCGATTTCACTGTTGACCTCTTCATGAGAGTTGCAGTTATTTCTTTGAGCCTTCCAACGACACCAAAATCGATACTTTTGAACACCCAAAGCTCCAGAAATTGTCCGCAGACGGTTGCATACTATGACTGTCTCGAACAGTATCACATCTCAAGCTAGAAGAAGGAATTTCACTCCGATAGAGATTGATTCAGATATCGGCATCTTCAAGAAACCTATAGGTATTACTCTGTTATTTCTAAAAAAACCAAGATCACTTCATTAGGACGAGCGTACCTCAAAATACGACGTTTCGGACGCTTGATTATCGTCAGCAGAAGCTTGACTTCAATCTTCAGTGTTTTTACTGTTGCCGCTTTTGTACTTTTGTCTTTATTCACGCTTTTCTTCTGTTTCTTCTATTTGAGTTGTTGAAACTTTTATATTCTTATATTACAGTACTTGATGCTTCAAAACTTTATTGAAAAGGGTACCTCATTTTCTGGTCAAGCTTGGACATTGAATATCTTAATACTTCATTCAAAATTACTTTTCCACCCATCATAACGCTCTGTATTCTGAGAAGACGCTTGATTAGCTTCACTGGACGCTTCTTAAATGATCTAAGGCGCTTGGTTATCCACTTGGCACATTCACAAGGCTATTTAACTCGTAGCATTCTGACCATTTAGCGTATTATGCTTCTTTGACCTTGTTACTGACCGAACTAGGATTCGATGTCTTCATGAAACTTGGTTATATAGATATTAACCTTAGTGAGACACCGGTTTCATCCAATTGTAACACCATGAGCTCAATATATGGCCATCAGACGCTACAAAGGTATGACAGTCAGGAACGGGATCACGTCACCAACTTACGGATGCATTTTGACAAAGATAGAGATAGATTTCGCTCTCGACCTCTTCACGAGAGTTGCAGATATTTCTTTGAGCCGTCCAACGATAACAAGATCGATACTTTTGAACACCCAAATCTCCAGAAATTGTCAGCCGACGGTTGCAAGTTTTGATTGTCACGAACAGTATCACATCTCAAGCTTGAAGAAGGAATTTCACTCAGATAGAGATTGATTCAGATCTCGGCGTCTACAGGAAACATGTAGGTATTTCTCATATCTTTCTAAAAAAACAAAGATCACTTCATTAGGACGAGCATACCTCAAAATACGACGTTTCGGACGCTTAATTATCGGCTGCAGACGCTTGACTTCAATCTTCAGTCTTTTTGCTGTTGCAGCTTTTTTACTCTTGTCCTTATTCACGCTTTGTTTCTCTTTCTTCGATTGGAGTTGCTAAAGTTATTGTCTTCTTCTATTACAGTACTTGAAGCATCAGAACTTTATAGAAAAGGGTACCTCATTTTCTGGTCAAGCTTGAACTTTGAATATCTTAATACTTCATACAAAATTACTTCTCAACCCATCATAATGTTTTGTATACTGAGTAGATGCTTGATTAGCTTCACTGGATGTTTCTTAAAAAAGCTAAGGCGCTTGGTTATCCACTTGGTACATTCACAAGGCTATTTAACTCGTAGCATTCTGACCATTTAGCGTATTATGCTTCTTTGACCTTGTTACTGACCGAATTAAGATTCGATGTCTTCATGAAACTTGTTTGTATGGATATTAACTTTAGTGAGACACCGATTTCATCCAATTCGAACACCATGACCTCTATATATGGCCATAAGACTCTACAAAGTTATGACAGTCAGGAATGGCACCACGTCACCAACTTACGGATGCATTTTGACAAATATAAAGATCGATTTCGCTCTTGACATCTTAACGAGAGTTGCAGATATTTCTTTTGAGTCTTCCAACGATACCAAAATCGATACTTTTGAACACCCAAAGCTCCAGAAATTGTCCGCAGACGGTTGCATGTTCTGATTGTCACGAACAGTATCACATCTCAAGCTGGAAGAAGGAATTTCACTCCGATAGAGATTGATACAGATCTCAACATCTACAGGAAACATGTAGGTATCACTCTTTTATTTCTAACAAATCAAAGATAACTTTATTAGGACGAGCGTACCTCAAAATACGACGTTTCAGACGCCTGATTATTGGCAGCAGAAGCTTGACTTCAATCTTCAGTGTTTTTGCTGTTGCCGCTTTTGTACTTTTCTCTTTATTCACGCTTTTCTTCCGTTTCTTCTATTAGAGTTGCTGAAGCTTTTATATTCTTATATTACAATACTTGATGCTTCAGAACTTAATTGAAAAGGGTACCTCATTTTCTGCTCAAGCATGGACGTTGAATATCTTAATACTTCATTCGAAATTACTTCTCCACCCATCATAATGCTCTGTATTTTGAGAAGACGCTTGATTAGCTTCACTCGACGCTTCTTAAATGAGCTAAGGCGCTTGGTTATCTGCTTTGGGCATTAACAAGTCTGTTTAACTCGTAGCATTCTGACCATTTAGCGTATTATGCTTCTTTGACCCGGTTACTGGCCGAATTAGGAATCGATGTCTGCATGAAACTTGTTTATATGGATATTAGCTTTAATGAGACACCGGTTTAATCCAATTTGAACACCATCAGCTCAATATATGGCCATCAGGCGCTACAAAGGTATGACAGTCAGGAACGACATCACGTCACCAACCTACGGATGCATTTTGACAAAGATAGAGATTGATTTCGATCTTGACCTTTTCACGAGAGTTGGAGATATTTCTTTGAGCCATCCAACGATACCAAGATCGATACTTTTGAACACCCAAAGCTCCAGAAATTGTCAGCAGATGGTTGCATGTTCTGATTGTCACGAACAGTATCACATCTCAGGCTTGAAGAAGGAATTTCACTCAGATAGAGATTGATTCAGATCTCGGCGTCTACAAGAAATATGTAGGTATTTCTCTTATCTTTCTAAAAAAATGAAGATCACTTCATTAGGACGAGCCTACCTCAAAATACGACATTTCGGATGCTTGATTATCGGCAGTGGACGCTTTATTTCAATCTACAGTCTTTTTGCTGTTGCCGCTTTTGTACTTTTGTCTTTATTCACGCTTTTCTTATCTTTCTTCTTTAGAGTTGCTGAAGCTTTTAATTCTTATATTACAGTACTTGATGCATCAGAACTTTATTGAAAAGGGTACCTCGCTTTTTGGTCAAGCTTAGACTTTGAATATCTTTATACTTCATTCAAAATTACTTCTCCACCCATCATAATGTTTAGTTTTCTGAGAAGACGCTTGATTAGCCTCACTGGACACTTCTTAAATGAGCTATAGCACTTGGTTATCTGCTTTGCACATTCACAAGTCTGTTTAACTCGTAGCATTCTGACCATTTAGCGTATTATGCTTCTTTGACCATATTACTGGCCGAGTTTGGATTCGATGTCTTCATCAAAACTTGTTTACATGGATATTAGCTTTAATGAGACACCGGTTTCATCCAATTCGAACACCATCAACTCAGTATATGGTCATCAGACGCTACAAAGGTATGACAGTCAGGAACGGCCTCACGTCACCAACTTACGAATACATTTTAACAAAGATTGAGATCGATTTCGCTCTTGACCTCTTCATGAGAGTTGCAGATATTTCTTTGAGTCTTCCAACAATACCAAAATCGATACTTTTGAGCACCCAAAGCTCCAGAAATTGTCCGCAGACTGTTGCATGTTCTGATTGTCACGAACAGTATCACATCTCAAGCTGGAAGAAGGAATTTCACTCCGATAGAGATTGATACATATCTCAACATCTACAGGAAACATGTAGGTATTACTCTTTTCTTTCTAACAAATCCATGATCACTTTATTAGGACGAGCGTACCTCAAAATACGACGTTTAAGACGCCTGATTATTGGCAGGAGAAGCTTGACTTCAATCTTCAGTTTTCTCTTTATTCACGCTTTTCTTCCGTTTCTTCTATTAGAGTTGCTGAAGCTTTTATATTCTTATATTACAGTACTTGATGCTTCAGAACTTAATTGAAAAGGGTACCTCATTTTCTGGTCAAGCTTGGACGTTGAATATCTTAATACTTCATTCAAAATTACTTCTCCACCCATCATAATGCTCTGTATTTTGGGAAGATGCTTGATTAGCTTCACTCGACGCTTCTTAAATGAGCGAAGGTGCTTGGTTATCTGCTTTGGGCATTCACAAGTCTGTTTAAGTCGTAGCCTTCTGACCATTTAGCGTATTATGCTTCTTTGACCCGGTTACTGGCCGAATTAGGATTCGATGTCTGCAAGAAACTTGTTTATATGGATATTAGCTTTAATAAGACACCGATTTAATCCAATTTGAACACCATCAGCTCAATATATGGCCATCAGGCGCTACAAAGGTATGACAGTCAGGAACGGCATCACGTCTCCAACTTACGGATGCATTTTGACAAAGATAGAGATTGATTTCGCTCTTGACCTTTTCACGAGAGTTGGAGATATTTCTTTGAGCCATCCAATGATACCAAGATCGATACTTTTGAACACCCAAAGCTCCAGAAATTGTCAGCAGATGGTTGCATGTTCTGATTGTCACGAACAGTATCACATCTCAAGCTTGAAGAAGGAATTTCACTCAGATAGAGATTGATTCAGATCTCGGCGTCTACAAGAAATATGTAGGTATTTCTCTTATCTTTCTAACAAAATGAAGATCACTTCATTAGGACGAGCCTACCTCAAAATACGACATTTCGGACGCTTGATTATCGGCAGCGGACGCTTTATTTCAATCTACAGTCTTTTTGCTGTTGCCGCTTTTGTACTTTTGTCTTTATTCACGCTTTTCTTCTCTTTCTTCTATTAGAGTTGCTGAAGCTTTTATATTCTTATATTACAGTACTTGATGCATCAGAACTTTATTGAAAAGGGTACCTCACTTTTTTGTCAAGCTTGGACTTTGAATATCTTTATACTTCATTCAAAATTACTTCTCCACCCATCATAATGTTTTGTTTTCTGACAAGACGCTTGATTAGCTTCACTGGACGCTTCTTAAATGAGCTAAAGCACTTGGTTATCTGCTTTGCACATTCACAAGTCTGTTTAACTCGTAGCATTCTGACCATTTAGCGTATTATGCTTCTTTGACCCTGTTACTGGCCGAATTAGGATTCGATGTCTTCATCAAAACTTGTTTACATGGATATTAGCTTTAATGAGACACCGGTTTCATCCAATTCGAACACCATCTGCTCAGTACATGGTCATCAGACGCTACAAAGGTATGACAGTCAGGAACGGCCTCACGTCACCAACTTACGAATGCATTTTAACAAAGATTGAGATCGATTTCGCTCTTGACCTCTTCACGACAGTTGCAGATATTTCTTTGAGTCTTCCAACGATACCAAAATCCATACTTTTGAACACCCAAAGCTCCAGAAATTGTCCGCAGACGGTTGCATGTTCTGATTGTCACGAACAGTATCACATCTCAAGCAGGAAGAAGGAATTTCACTCCGATAGAGATTGATACAGATCTCAACATCTACAGGAAACATGTAGGTATTACTCTTTTCTTTCTAACAAATCGAAGATCACTTTATTAGGACGAGCGTACCTCAAAATACGACGTTTCAGACGCCTGATTATTGGCAGCAGAAGTTTAACTTCAATCTTCAGTGTTTTTGCTGTTGCCGCTTTTGTACTTTTCTCTTTATTCACGCTTTTCTTCCGTTTCTTCTATTAGAGTTGCTGAAGCTTTTATATTCTTATATTATAGTACTTGATGCTTCAGAACTTAATTGAAAAGGGTACCTCATTTTCTAGTCAAGCTTGGACGTTGAATATCTTAATACTTCATTCAAAATTACTTCTCCACCCATCATAATGCTCTGTATTTTGAGAAGACGCTTGATTAGCTTCCCTCGATGCTTCTTAAATGAGCTAAGGCGCTTGGCTATCTACTTTGGGCATTCACAAGTCTGTTTAAGTCGTAGCCTTCTGACCATTTAGCGTATTATGCTTCTTTGACCCGGTTACTGGCCGAATTAGGATTCGATGTCTGCAAGAAACTTGTTTATATGGATATTAGCTTTAATAAGACACCGATTTAATCCAATTTGAACACCATCAGCTCAATATATGGCCATCAGGCGCTACAAAGGTATGACAGTCAGGAACGGCATCACGTCTCCAACTTACGGATGCATTTTGACAAAGATAGAGATTGATTTCGCTCTTGACCTTTTCACGAGAGTTGGAGATATTTCTTTGAGCCATCCAACGATACCAAGATCGATACTTTTGAACACCCAAAGCTCCAGAAATTGTCAGCAGATGGTTGCATGTTCTGATTGTCACGAACAGTATCACATCTCAAGCTTGAAGAAGGAATTTCACTCAGATAGAGATTGATTCAGATCTCGGCGTCTACAAGAAATATGTAGGTATTTCTCTTATATTTCTAACAAAATGAAGATCACTTCATTAGGACGAGCCTACCTCAAAATACGACATTTCGGACGCTTCATTATCAGCAGCGGACGCTTGATTTCAATCTACAGTCTTTTTGCTGTTGCCGCTTTTGTCCTTTTGTCTTTATTCACGCTTTTCTTCTCTTTCTTCTATTAGAGTTGCTGAAGCTTTTATATTCTTATATTACAGTACTTGATGCATCAGAACTTTATTGAAAGGGTACCTCACTTTTTTGTCAAGCTTGGACTTTGAATATCATTATACTTCATTCAAAATTACTTCTCCACCCATCATAATGTTTTGTTTTCTGACAAGATGCTTGATTAGCTTCACTGGACGCTTCTTAAATGAGCTAAAGCACTTGGTTATCTGCTTTGCACATTCACAAGTCTGTTTAACTCGTAGCATTCTGACCATTTAGCGTATTATGCTTCGTTGACCCTGTTACTGGCCGAATTAGGATTCGATGTCTTGATAAAAACTTGTTTACATGGATATTAGCTTTAATGAGACACCGGTTTCATCCAATTCGAACACCATCAGCTCAGTATATGGTCATCAGACGCTACAAAGGTATGACAGTCAGGAACGACCTCACGTCACCAACTTACGAATGCATTTTAACAAAGATTGAGATCGATTTCGCTCTTGACCTCCTCACGAGAGTGGCAGATATTCTTTGAGACTTCCAACGATACCAAGATCGATACTTTTGAACACCCAAAGATCCATTAATTGTCAACCGACGGTTGCATGTTCTGATTGTCTCGAACAGTATCACATCTCAAGCTGGAAGAAGGAATTTCACTCCGATAGAGATTGATACAGATCATGGCTTCTTCAGGAAACATGTAGGTATTTCTTTTATCTTTCTAAAAAAACCAATATCACTTCCTTATGACTAGCATACCTCAAAATACGACATTTTCGACGCTTGATTATCGGCAGTAGACGCTTGACGTCAATCTTCAGTGTTTTTGCTTTTGTAGCTTTTTTACTTTAGTCTTTATTCACGCTTTTTTTTATCTTTGTTATATTAGAGTTTCTGAAGCTTTTGTCTTTTTCTATTACAGTACTTGATGCTTCAGAACTTTATTGAAAATGTTACCTCATTTTCTGGTCAAGCTTGGACTTTGAATATCTCTATACTTCATTCAAAATTACCTCTCCACCCATCATAATGTCTTGTATTCGGACAAGACGCTTGATTAGCTTCACTGGACGCTTCTTAAATGAGCTAAAGCGCTTGGTTATCCACTTTGCATATTCACAAGTCTGTTTAACTCGTAGCATTCTGACCATTTAGCGTATTATGCTTCTTTGACCCTGTTACTGGCCGAATTAGGATTCGATGTCTTCATGAAACTTGTTTATATGGATATTAGCTTTAATGAGACACTGGTTTCATCCAATTCGAACACCATCAGCTCAATATATGGCCATTAGACGCTACAAAGGTATGACAGTCACGAACGGCATCTCGTCACCAACTTACGAATGCATTTAAACAAAGATAGAGATCGATTTCGCTCTTGACCGCTTCACGAGAGTTGCAGATATTCTTTGAGATTTCCTAAGATACCAAGATCGATACTTTTGAACACCCAAAGCTCCTGAAATTGTCAGGAGACGGTTGCATGTTCTGATTGTCTCAAACAGTATCACATCTCAAGCTAGAAGAAGCAATTTCACTCCGATAGAGATTGACAAAGATCTTGGCTTCTTCTGGAAAGATGTAGGTATTTCTCTTATCTTTCTAACAAAACCAAGACCACTTCATTAGGGTGAGCGTACGTCAAAATACGACGTTTCGGATGCTTGATTATCGGCAGCAGATGCTAGACTTAAATCTTCAGTGTTTTTGCTGTTGAAGCTTTTGTACTTTTGTCTTTATTCACGCTTTTATTCTCTTTCTTCTATTAGAGTTACTGAAGCTTTTATATTCTTATATTACAGTACTTGATGCTTCAGAACTTTATTGAAAAGGATACCTCATTTTCTGGTCAAGCTTGGACGTTGAATATCTTAATACCTCATTCAAAATTACTTCTCCACCCATCAAAACGCTCTGTATTCTAAGAAGACGCTTGATTAGCTTCACTGGGTGCTTCTTAAATGATCTAAGGCGCTTGGTTATCCGCTTTGCACATTCACAAGTCAGTTTAACTCGTAGCATTCTGACCATTTAGTGTATTATCCTTCTTTGACCCTGTTACTGGCCGAATTAGGATTCGATGTCTGCATGAAACTTGTTTACATGAATATTAGCTTTAATGAGACGGCGGTTTCATCCAATTCGAACACCATCAGCTCAATATATGGCCATCAGACGCTACAAAGGTATGACAATCAGGAGCGGCATCACATCACCAACTTACGGATGCATTTTGACAAAGATAGAGATAGATTTCGCTCTTGACCGTTTCATGAGATTTGCAGATATTTCATTGAGCCATACAATGATGCCAAGATCGATACTTTTGAACACCCAAAGCTCCAGAAATTGTCAGCAGATGGTTGCATGTTCTGATTGTCACGAACAATATCACATCTCAAGCTTGAAGAAGGAATTTCACTCAGATAGAGATTGATTCAGATCTCGGCGTCTACGGGAAACATGTAGGTATTTCTCTTATCTTTCTAAAAAAGCCAAGACCACTTCATTAGGATGAGCGTATCTCAAAATACGATGTTTCGGACGCTTGATTATCGGCAGCAGATGCCTGACTTCAATCTTCAGTCTTTTTGCTGTTGCAGCTTTTGTACTGTTGTCTTTATTCACGCTTTTTTTCTCTTTCTTCTATTGGAGTTACTGAAGGTTTTGTCTTCTTCTATTACAGTACTTGAATCTTCAGAACTTTATTGAAAAGGGTACCTCATTTTCTGGTCAAGCTTGAACTTTGAATATCTTAATACTTCATTCAAAATTACTTCTCAACCCATTATAATGTTCTGTATTCTGAGTGGACGCTTGATTAGCTTCATTGGACGCTTCTTAAAAGAGCTAACGCGCTTGGTTATCCACTTAGCACATTCACAAGGCTATTTAACTCGTAGAATTCTGACCATTTAGCGTTTTATGCATCTTTGGCCCAGTTACTAGACAAATTAGGATTCGATATCTTCATGAAATATGTTTACATGGATATTAGCTTTAATGAGACACCGGTTTTATCCAATTCGAACACCATCAGCTCAATATATGGCCATTAGAAGCTACAAAGGTATGACAGTCAGGAACGACATCACGTCACCAACTTACGGTTGCATTTTGACAAAGATGGAAATCGATTTCGCTCTTGACCTCTGCACGAGAGTTGCAGATATTTCTTTGAGCCTTCCAGTGATACCATGATCGATACTTTTGAGCACCCAAAGCACTTGAAATTGTCAGCAGACGGTTGCATGTTCTGATTTCCACGAATAGTATCACACGGTACTTCTCGTATCTTTCTAACAAAACCAAGATCCCTTCATTAGGACGAGCATACCTTAAAATACGACGTTTTGGACGCTTGATTATCAGCAGCAGATGCCTGACTTCAATCTTCAGTCTTTTTGCTGTTGCAGCTTTTGTACTTTTGTCTTTATTCATGCTTTTTTTCTCTATCTTCTATTGGAGTTACTGAAGGTTTTGTCTTCTTCTATTACAGTACCTGAAGCTTCAGAACTTTATTGAAAAGGGTGCCTCATTTTCTGGTCAAGCTTGGATTTTGAATATCTTAAAAATTCATTCCAAATTACTTCTCCACCCATCATAATGTTCTGTATTCTGAGTGAACGCTTGATTAGCTTCACTGGACTCTTCTTAAAAGAGCAAAGGCGCCTGGTTGTCCACTTGGCACATTCACCAGGCTATTTAACTCATAGCATTCTGACCATTTAGCGTATTACGCTTCTTTGACCTTGTTACTGGCCGAATTACGATTCGATGTTTTCATAAAACTTGATTATATGGATATTAACTTTAGTGAGACACCGGTTTTATCCAATTCGAACACCATGAGCTCAATATATGGCCATCAGACGCTACAAAGGTATGACAATCAGGAGCGACATCACGTCACCAACTTACGAATTCATTTTGACAAAGATGGAGATTGATTACGCTCTTGACCTCTTCCCGAGAGTTGCAGATATTTCTTTGAGCCTTCCAACGATACCAACATCGATACTTTTGAACACCCAAAGCTCCAGAAATTGTCCGCAGACGGTTGCATGTTCTGATTGTCACGAACAGTATCACATCTCAAGCTGGAAGAAGGAATTTCACTCCGATAGAGATTGATACAGATCTCAGCATCTACAGGAAACATGTAGGTATTACTCTTTTCTTTCTAACAAAACCAAGAACACTTCATTAGGACGAGTGTACCTCAAAATACGACGTTTCGGACGCTTGATTATCGACAGCAGACGCTTGACTTCAATCTTCAGTCTTTTTGCTGTTCAGCTTTTTTACTCTTGTCTTTATTCACGCTTTTTTTCTCTTTCTTCGATTGGAGTTGCTGAAGGTTTTGTCTTCTTCTGTTACAGTACTTGAAGCATCAGAACTTTATAGAAAAGGGTACCTCATTTTCTGGTCAAGCTTGAACTTTGAATGTCTTAATACTTCATGTAAAATTACTTCTCAACCCATCATAATGTTTTGTATACTGAGTAGACGCTTGATTAGCTTCACTGGATGCTTCTTAAAAGAGCTTAGGCGCTTGGTTATCCACTTGGCACATTCACAAGGCTATTTAACTCGTAGCATTCTGACCATTTTGCGTATTATGCTTCTTTGACCTTGTTACTGACCGAATTAGGATTCGATGTCTTCATGAAACTTGTTTGTAAGGATATTAACTTTAGTGAGACACCGGTTTCATCCAATTCGAACACCATGACCTCTATATATGGCCATAAGACGCTACAAAGGTATGACAGTCAGGAACGGCATCACGTCACCAACTTACGGATGCATTTTGACAAATATAAAGATCGATTTCGCTCTTGACCTCTTCATGAGAGTTACAGATTTTTATTTGAGTCTTCCAATGATACCAAAATCGATACTTTTGAACACCCAAAGCTCCAGAAATTGTCCGCAGACCGTTGCATGTTCTGATTGTCACGAACAGTATCACATCTCAAGCTGGAAGAAGGAATTTGACTCCGATAGAGATTGATACAGATCTCAGCATCTACAGGAAACATGTAGGTATTACTCTTTTCTTTCTAACAAAACCAAGATCACTTTATTAGGACGAGCGTACCTCAAAATATGACGTTTTGGACGCTTGATTATCCGCAGCAGACGCTTGACTTCAATCTTCAGTGCTTTTGTTGTTGCCCGTTTTGTACTTTTAGCTTTATTCACGCTTTTCTTCTCTTTCTTATATTAGAGTTGCTGAAGCTTTTATATTCTTATATTACAGTACTTGATGCTTCAGAACTTTATTGAAAGGGTACCTCATTTTCTGGTCAAGCTTGGACGTTGAATATCTTAAAACTTCATTCAAAATTACTTCTCCACCCATCATAATGCTCTGTATTTTGAGAAGACGCTTGATTAGCTTCACTCGACGCTTCTTAAATGAGCTAAGGCGCTTGGTTATCGGCTTTGCGCATTCTCAAGTCTGTTTAACTCGTAGCATTCTGACCATTTAGCATATTATGCTTCTTTGACCTTGTTACTGACCGAATTAGGATTCGATGTCTTCATGAAACTTGTTTGTAAGGATATTAACTTTAGTGAGACACCGGTTTCATCCAATTCGAACACCATGACCTCTATATATGGCCATAAGACGCTACAAAGGTATGACAGTCAGGAACGGCATCACGTCACCAACTTACGGATGCATTTTGACAAATATAAAGATCGATTTCGCTCTTGACCTCTTCACGAGAGTTACAGATATTTCTTTGAGTCTTCCAATGATACCAAAATCGATACTTTTGAACACCCAAAGCTCCAGAAATTGTCCGCAGACGGTTGCATGTTCTGATTGTCTCGAACAGTATCACATCTCAAGCTGGAAGAAGGAATTTCACCCCGATAGAGATTGATACAGATCCCAGCATCTACAGGAAACATGTAGGTATTACTCTTTTCTTTCTAACAAAACCAAGATCACTTTATTAGGACGAGCGTACCTCAAAATATGACGTTTTAGACGCTTCGTTATCCGCAGCAGACGCTTGAGTTCAATCTTCAGTGCTTTTGTTGTTGCCCGTTTTGTACTTTTAGCTTTATTCACGCTTTTCTTCTCTTTCTTATATTAGAGTTGCTGAAGCTTTTATATTCTTATATTATAGTACTTGATGCTTCAGAACTTTATTGAAAAGGGTACCTCATTTTCTGGTCAAGCTTGGACGTTGAATATCTTAAAACTTCATTCAAAATTACTTCTCCACCCATCATAATGCTCTGTATTTTGAGAAGACGCTTGATTAGCTTCACTCGACGCTTCTTAAATGAGCTAAGGCGCTTGGTTATCGGCTTTGCACATTCACAAGTCTGTTTAACTCGTAGCATTCTGACCATTTAGCGTATTATGCTTCTTTGACCCGGTTACTTTCCGAATTAGGATTCGATGTCTGCATGAAACTTGTTTATATGGATATTAGCTTTCATGAGACACCGGTTTCATCCAATTTGAACACCATCAGCTCAATATATGGCCATCAGACGCTACAAAGGTATGACAGTCAGGAACGGCATCACGTCACCAACTTACGGATGCATTTTGACAAAGATAGAGATTGATTTCGCTCTTGACCTTTTCACGAGAGTTGGAGATATTTCTTTGAGCCATCCAACGATACCAAGATCGATACTTTTGAACACCCAAAGCTCCATAAATTGTCAGCAGATGGTTGCATGTTCTGATTTTCACGAACAGTATCACATCTCAAGCTTGAAGAAGGAATTTCACTCAGATAGAGATTGATTCAGATCTCGGCGTCTACAAGAAATATGTAGGTATTTCTCTTATCTTTCTAACAAAATGAAGTTCACTTCATTAGGACGAGCCTACCTCAAAATACGACATTTCAGACGCTTCATTATCGGCAGTGGACGCTTGATTTCAATCTACGGTCTTTTTGCTGTTGCCGCTTTTGTACTTTTGTCTTTATTCACGCTTTTCTTCTCTTTCTTCTATTACAGTTGCTGAAGCTTTTATATTCTTATATTACAGTACTTGATGCTTCAGAACTTTATTGAAAAGGGTACCTCACTTTCTGGTCAAGCTTGGACTTTGAATATCTTTATACTTCATTCAAAATTACTTCTCCGCCCATCATAATGTTTTGTTTTCTGACAAGACGCTTGATTAGCTTCACTGGACGCTTCTTAAATGAGCTAAAGCACTTGGTTATCTGCTTTGCACATTCACAAGTCTGTTTAACTCATAGCATTCTGACCATTTAGCGTATTATGCTTCTTTGACCCTGTTACTGGCCGAATTAGGATTCGATGTCTTCATCGAAACATGTTTACATGGATATTAGCTTTAATGAGACACCGGTTTGATCCAATTTGAACACCATCAGTTCAATATATGGTCATCAGACGCTACATAGGTATGACAGTCAGGAACGACCTCACGTCACCAACTTACGAATGCATTTTAACAAAGATAGATATCGATTTCCCTCTTGACCTCTTCACAAGAGTTGTAGATATTCTTTGAGACTTCCAACGATACCAAGATCGATACTTTTGAACACCCAGAGATCCATTAATTGTCAGCAGACGGTTGCATGTTCTGATTGTCTCGAACAGCATCACATCTCATGCTGGAAGAAGGAATTTCACTCCGATAGAGATTGATACAGATCATGGCTTCTTCAGGAAACATGTAGGTATTTCTTTTATCTTTCTAAAAAAAACCAAGATCACTTCCATAGGACTAGCGTACCTCAAAATACGACGTTTCCGACGCTTGATTATCGGCAGTGGACGCTTGACTTCAATCTTCAGTGTTTTTGCTTTTGCAGCTTTTTTACTTTAGTCTTTAGTCGCGCTTTTTTTTTCTCTTTGTTCTATTAGAGTTTCTGAAGCTTTTGTCTTTTTCTATTACAGTACTTGATGCTTCAGAACTTTATTGAAAATGTTACCTCATTTTCTGGTCAAGCTTGGACTTTGAATATCTTTATACTTCATTCAAAATTACCTCTCCACCCATCATAATGTCTTGTATTCTGACAAGACGCTTGATTAGCTTCACTGGATGCTTCTTAAATGAGCTAAAGTGCTTGGTTATCCGGTTTGCACATTCACAAGTCTGTTTGACTCGTAGCATTCTGACCATTTAGCGTATTATGCTTCTTTGACCCTGTTACTGGCCGAATTAGGATTCGATGTCTTCATGAAACTTGTTCATATGGATATTAGCTTTAATGAGACACTGGTTTCATCCAATTCGAACACCATCAGCTCAATATATGGCCATTCGACGCTACAAAGGTATGACAGTCAGGAACGGCATCTCGTCACCAACTTACGAATGCATTTAAACAAAGATAGAGATCGATTTCTCTCTTGGCCTCTTCACAAGAGTTGCAGATATTCTTTGAGACTTCAAACGATACCAAGATCGATACTTTGGAACACCCAAAGCTCCTGAAATTGTCAGGAGACGATTGCATGTTCTGATTGTCACGAACAGTATCACATATCAAGGTGGAAGAAGGAATTTCACTCCGATAGAGATTGATATAGATCTCAGCTTCTTCACGAAACATGTAGGTATTTCTCTTATTTATCTAACAAAACCAAGATCACTTCATTAGGACGAGCATACCTCAAAATACGACATTTCGGATGCTTGATTATCGGCAGCAGATGCTTGACTTAAATATTTAGTCTTTTTGCTGTTGCAGCTTTTGTACTTTTGTCTTTATTCACTCTTTTTTTCTCTTTCTTCTATTGGAGTTGCTGATGCTTTTATATTCTTATATTACAGTACTTGATGCTTCAGAACTTTATAGAAAAGGGTACCTCATTTTATGGTCAAGCATGGACGTTGAATATCTTAATACTTCATTCAAAATTACTTCCCCACCCATCATAACGTTCTGTACTCTGAAAAGACGCTTGATTAGCATCATTGGACGCTTCTTAAATGAGCTAAGGCGCTTGGTTATCCGCTTTTCACATTCACAAGTCTGTTTAACTCGTAGCATTCTGGCAATTTAGCACATTATGCTTCTTTGACCCTGTTACAGGCCGACATAGGAATCGATGTCTTCATGAAACTTGTTCAAAGAGATATTAGCTTTAATGAGACACCGGTTTCATCCAATTCGTACACCATCAGCTCAATATATGGCCATCAGACGCTACAAAGGTATGACAGTCAGGAACGGCATCACGTCCCCAACTTAAGGATGCATTTTGACATAGATAGAGATCAATTTCGCTCTTGACCTCTTCACGAGAGTTGCAGATATTTCTTTGAGGCTTCCAACGATACCAACATCGATACTTTTGAACACCCAAAGCTCCAGAAATTGTCAGCAGATTTTTGCATGTTCTGATTGTCACGAATAGTAGCACACGGTACTTCTCTTATCTTTCTAACGAGACCAAGTTCACTTCATTAGAACGAGCATACCTCAAAATACGATGTTTCAGACGCTTGATTATCGGCAGTAGAAGTTTGACTTCAATCTTCAGTGTTTTTGCTTTTGCAGCTTTTTTATTTTTGTCTTTATTCATGCTTTTTTTCTCTTTGTTCTATTAGAGTTGCTGAAGCTTTTGTCTTTTTCTATTACAGTACTTGATGCTTCAGAACTTTATTGAAAATGGTACCTCATTTTCTGGTCAAGCTTGGACTTTGAATATCTTAATACTTCATTGAAAATTACTTCTCCACCCATCATAATGTTCTATATTCTGAGAAGACGCTTGATTAGCTTCATTGGACGCTTCTTAAATGAGCTAAGGCGCTTGGTTACCCGCTTTGCACATACACAAGTCTGTTTAACTCGTAGCCTTCTGACCATTTAGTGTATTATGCTTCTTTGACCCTGTTACTGGCCGAATTAGGATTCGATGTCTTCATGAAACCTGTTTATATGGATATCAGCTTTAATGAGACACCGGTTTCATCCAATTCAAACACCATCAGCTCAATATATGGCCATCATACACTACACAGGTATGACAGTCAGTAACGGCCTCATGTCACCAACTTACGGATGCATTTTGACAAAGATAGAGATCGATTTCGCTCCTGACCTCTTCACGAGAGTTGCAGATATTTCTTTGAGCCTTTCAACGATACCAAGATCGATACTTTTGAACACCCAAAGCTCCAGAAATTGTCAGCAGATGGTTTCAAGTTCTGATTGTCATGAATTGTATCATACGATACTTCTCTTATCTTTCTAACAAGACCAAGATCACTTCATTAGGACGAGCATACCTCAAAATATGACGTTTCAGACGCTTGATTATCGGCAGCAAACGCTTGACTTCAATCTTCAGTGTTTTTGCTGTTCTGCTTTTGTACTTTTGTCTTTATTAACGCTTTTCTTCTCTTTCTTCTATTGGAGTTGCTGAAGGTTTTGCCTTCTTCTATTACAGTAGTTGATGCTTCATAACTTTATTGAAAAGGGTACCTCATTTTCTGGTCAAGCTTGGACTTTGAAAATCTTAATACTTCATTGAAAATTACTTCTCCACCCATCATAATGTTTTGTATTCTGAGCAGACACTTGATTAGCTTCACTGGACGCTTCTTAAAAGAGCTAAGGCGCTTAGTTATCCACCTGGCACTTTAACAGGCTATTTAACCCGTAGCATTCTGACCATTTAGCGTAATATGCTTCTTTGACCCTGTTATTGGCCGAATTAGGATTCAATGTATGCATGAAACTTGTTTATCCGGATATTAGCTTTAATGAGACATCGGTTTCATCCAATTCGAACACCATCAGCTCAATATATGGCCATCAGATGCTACAAAGGTATGACAGTCAGGAACGACATCACGTCACCAACTTACGGATGCATTTTGACAAAGATAGAGATCGATTTCGCTCTTGACCTCTGCACGGGAGTTACAGATATTTCTTTGAGCCTTCCAACGATACCAAGATCGATACTTTTGAGCACGCAAAGCTCCAGAAATTGTCACCAGACGGTTCCATGTTTTGATTGTCGCGAATAGTATCACATCTCAAGCTTGAAGAAGGAATTTCACTTCGATAGAGATTGATACCGATCTCGGCTTCTTCAGGAAACATGTAGGTATTTCTCTTATCTTTCTAAAAAAAACCAAGATCACTTTCTTTGGACGAGTGTACCTCAAAATACGACGTTTTTCGGACACTTGATTATCGGCAGCAGACGCTTGACTTCAATCTTCAGTGCTTTTGCTGTTGCCCGTTTTGTACTTTTAGCTTTATTCACGCTTTTCTTCTCTTTATTATATTAGAGTTGCTGAAGCTTTTATATTCTTATATTACAGTACTTGATGCTTCAGAACTTTATTGAAAAGGGTACCTCATTTTTTGGTCAAGCTTGGACGTTGGATATCTTAAAACATCATTTAAAATTACTTCTCCACCTATCATAATGTTCTGTATTCTGAGAAGACGCTTGATTAGCTTCACTGGACGCTTCTTAAATGAGTGAAGGCGTTTGGTTATCCGCTTTGCACATTCACAAATCTGTTTAACACGTAGCATTCTGACCATTTTGCGTATTATGCTTCTTTGACCTAGTTACTGGCCGAATTAGGATTCGATGTCTGAATGAAACTTCTTTATATGGATATTAGCTTTAATGAGACACCGATTTCATCCAATTCGAACATCATGAGCAGAATATATTGCCATCAGATGCTACAAAGGTAACACAGTCAGGAACGGCATCACGTCACCAACTTACGGATGCATTTTGACAAAGATAGAGATCGATTTCGCTCTTGACCACTTCACGAGAGTTGCAGATATTTCTTTGAGCCTTCCAACGATGCCAAGATCGGTACTTTTGAAAACCTAAAGCACCAGAAATTGTCAGCAGAAGGTTGAATTTTCGAATTGTCACGAACAGTATCACACCTCATGTTTGAAGAAGGAATTTCACTCAGATAGAGATTGATTCAGATCTCGACTTCTGCATGAAACAGGTAGGTATTTCTCTTATATTTCTAAGAAAACCAAGATGACTTCACTAGGACGAGCTTACGTCGAAATACGATGTTCGGACCCTTGATTATCGGCAGCAGACGCTTGACTTCAATCTTCAACCTTTTTGCTTTTGCCCGTTTTGTACTTTTGGCTTTATTCACGCTTTTCTTGACTTTCTTATTTTAGAGTTGCTGAAGCTTTTATATTCTTATATTACAGCACTTGATGCTTCAGAACTTTATTGAAAAGGGTACCTCATTTTCTGGTCAAGCTTGGACGTTGGATAGCTTAATACTTCATTCCAAATTACTTCTCCACCCATCATAATGTTCTGTATTCTGAGCAGACGGTTGATTAGCTTCACTAGATGCTTGGTTATCCGCTTTGAACATTCACAAGTCTGTTTAAGTCATAGCATTCTGACCATTTTGCGTATTATGCTTCTTTGACCTAGTTGCTGGCCGAATTAGGATTCGATGTCCTCACGAAACCTGTTTATATGGATATTAGCTTTAACGAGACACCGATTTAATCCAATTCGAACATCATGAGCACAATATATGGCCATTAGACGCTACAAAGGTATGACAGTCAGGAACGGCATCACGTCACCAACTTACGGATGCATTTTGACAAAGATAAAGCTCCAGAAATTGTCAGCAGAAGGTTGCATAATCGAACTGTCACGAACAGTATCACAGCTCATGCTTGAAGAAGGAATTTCACTCTGATTGAGATTGATTCAGATCTCGGCTTCTTTAGGAAACAGGTTGGTATTTCTCTTATCTTTCTAACAAAACCAAGATCACTTCATTAGGACGAGCGTACCTCAAAATACGACATTTCGGACGCTTGATTATCGGCAGCAGATGGTTGACTTCAATCTTCAGTGTTTTTGCTGTTCAGCTTTTGTACTTTTGTTCTTCTATTTGAGTTGCTGAAGGTTTTGCCTTCTTCTATTATAGTAGTTGATGCATCATATCTTTATTGAAAAGGGTACCTCATTTTCTGGTCAAGCTTGGACTTTGAATATCTTAATACTTATTGAAAATTACTTCTCCACCCATCATAATGTTTATTGTTCTGAGCAGACGCTTGATTAGTTTCACTGGACGCTTCTTAAAAGAGCTATGGCGCTTGGTTATCCACCTGGCACTTTCACTGGCTATTTAACTCGTAGCATTCTGACCATTTAGCGTATTATGCTTCTTTGACCCTGTTATTGGCCGAATTAGGATTCGATGTACGCATGAAACTTGTTTATCCGGATATTAGCTTTAATGAGACATAAGTTTCATCCAATTCGAACACCATCAGCTCAATATATGGCCATTAGATGCTACAAAGGTATGACAGTTAGGAACGATATCACGTCACCAACTTACGGATGCATTTTGACAAAGATAGAGATTGATTTCGCTCTTGACCTCTTCACGAGAGTTACAGATATTTCTTTGAGCCATCCAATGATACCAAGATCGATACTTTTGAACACCCAAAGCTCCAGAAATTGTCAACAGAGAGTTGCATGTTATGATTGTCACGTATAGTATCACATCTCAAGCTTGAAGAAGGAATTTCACTTCGTTGAGATTGATACAGATCTCGGCTTCTTCAGGAAACATGTAGGTATTTCTCTTATCTTTCTAAAAAAACCAAGATCACTTCCTTTGGACGAGCGTACCTCAAAATACGACGTTTCGGACGCTTGATTATCGGCAGCAGACGCTTGACTTCAATCTTCAGTGCTTTTGCTGTTGCCCGATTTGTACTTTTAGCTTTATTCAGGATTTTCTTCTCTTTCTTATATTACAGTTTTTGAATCTTTTATATTCTTATCTTACAGTACTTGATTTTTAAAACTTTATTGAAAAGGGTACCTCATTTTCTGGTCAAGCTTGGACGTTGAATATCTTAAAACTTCATTCAAAATTACTTCTCCACCCATCATAATGTTCTGTATTCTGAGAAGACGCTTGATTAGCTTCCTTGGACGCTTCTTAAATGAGCGAAGGCGTTTGGTTATCCGCTTTGCACATTCACAAGTCTGTTTAACACGTAGCATTCTGACCATTTTGCGTATTATGCTTCTTTGACCCAGTTACTGGCCGAATTAGGATTCAATGTCTTCATGGAACTTGTTTATATGGATATTAACTTTAATGAGACACCGATTTCATCCAATTCGAACATCATGAGCTGAATATATGGCCATCAGATGCTACAAAGGTATGACAGTCAGAAACGGCATCACGTCACCAACTTACGGATGCATTTTGATAAAGATAGAGACCGATTTTGCTCTTGACCTCTTCACGAGAGTTGCAGATATTTCTTTGAGCCTTCCAACGATACAAAGATCGGTACTTTTGAAAACCTAAAGCACCAGAAATTGTCAGCAGAAGGTTGAATATTCGAATTGTCACGAACAGTATCACATGTCATGTTTGAAGAAAGAATTTCACTCAGATAGAGATTGATTCAGATCTTGACTTCTACATGAAGCAGGTAGGTATTTCTCTTATCTTTCTAAAAAAACCAAGATCATTTCATTAGGACGAGCATGCCTCGAAATACGACGTTTCGGACGCTTGATTATCGGCAGCAGACGCTTGACTTTAATTTGCTGTTGCCGCTTTTTTACTTTTTTCTTTATTCATGCTTTTCTTCTCATTCTTCTATTAGAGTTGCTGAAGCCTTTATATTCTTATATCACAGTACTTGATGCTTCTGAACTTTGTTGAAAAGGGTAGCTCATTTTCTGGTCAAGCTTAGACGTTGAATATCTTAAAACTTCATTCAAAATTACTTCTCCACCCATCATAATGTTCTGTACTCTGAGAAGACGCTTGATTAGCTTCACTGGATGCTTCTTAAATGAGCGAAGGTGCTTGGTTATCCGGTTTGCACATTCACAAGTCTGTTTAACACGTAGCATTCTGACCATTTTGCGTACTATGCTTCTTTGACCCTGTTACTGGCCGAATTAGGATTCGATGTCGTCATGAAACTTGTTTATATGGATATTAGCTTTAATAAGACACCAATTTCATCCAATTCGAACACGATGAGCTCAATATATGGCCATCAGACCCTACAAAGTTATGACAGTCAGGAACGGCTTCACGTCACCAACTTACGGATGCTTTTGGACAAAGATAGAGATCGATTTCGCTCTTGACCTTTTCACCACAGTTGTAGATACTTCTTTGAGCCTTCCAACGATACCGAGATCCATAATTTTGAACACCCAAAGCTCCAGAAATTGTACGGTTGCATGTTTTGATTGTCACGAATAGTACCACACCTCATGCTTGAAGAAGGAATTTCACTCAGATAGAGATTGCTTCAGATCTCGACTTCTGCATGAAACAGGCAGGTATTTCTCTTATCTTTATAAAATACCAAGGTCACTTCATTAGGACGAGCATACCTTTAAATACGACATTTCGGACCCTTGATTATCGGCAACAGACGCTTGACTTCAATCTTCAGTCTTTTTGCTGTTGCAGCTTTTGTACTTTTGTCTTTATTCACGCTTTTTTTCTCTTTCTTCTATTGGTGTTGCTGAAGGTTTTGTATTCTTCTAATACAGTACTTGATGCTTCAGAACTTTATTGAAAAGGGTACCTCATTTTCTGGTCAAGCTGGGTCTTTGAATATCTTAAAACTTTGATTCAAAATTACATCTTCACCCACCATAATGGTCTATATTCTGAGTAGATGCTTGATTAGCTTCACTGGACGCTTCTTAAAAGAGCTAAGGCGCTTGGTTACTTACGGATGCATTTTGACAAAGATAGAGATCGATTTCGTTCTTGACCTCTTCACGAGAGTTGCAGATATTTCTTTGAGCCTTCCAACGATACCGAGATCGATAATTTTGAACACCCAAAGCTCCAGAAATTGTCAGCAGACGGTTGCATGTATTGATTGTCACAAACAGTATCACATCTCAAGCATGAAGTAGGAATTTCACTCCGATAGAGATTGATACAGATCTTGGCTTCTTCAGGAAACATGTGGGTATTCCTATTATCTTTCTAAAAAAACCAAGATCACTTCATTAGGACGAGCGTACCTCAAAATACGACATTTCGGACGCTTGATTATCGGCAGCAAATTCTGGACCTCAATCTTCAGTGTTTTTGTTGTTGCCGCATTTGTATTTTTATCTTTATTCACGCTTTTCTTCTCTTTCTTCTATTAGAGTTGCTGAAGCTTTTATATTCTTATATTACAGTACTTGATGCATCAGAACTTTACCGAAAAGGGTACCTCACTTTTTGGTCAAACTTGGACTTTGAATATCTTAGTACTTCATTCAAAATTACTTCTCCACCCATCATAATGTTCTGTATTCTGAGAAGACGCTTGATTGGCTTCACTGGACTCTTCTTAAAAGAACTAAGGCGCTTGGTTATCCACTTGCCACATTCACAAGGCTATTTAACTCATAGCATTCTGACCCATTAGCGTATTATACTTCTTTGACCTTGTTACTGGTCTAATTACGATTCGATGTCTGCATGAAAATTGTTTATATGGATATTAGATTTAATGAGACACCGGTTTCATCCAATTCAAACACCATCAGCTCAATATATGGCCATCATTCGCTACAAAGGTATGATAGTCAGGTACGACATCACGGTACCAACTTAGGGATGCATTTTGACAAAGATAGAGATTTATTTCATTCTTGACCTCTTCACGAGAGTTGTAGATATTTATTTGGGCCTTCCAACGATACCGAGATTGATAATTTTGAACACCCAATGCTCCAGAAATTGTCAGTAGATGGTTGCATGTTATGATTGTCACGAATAGTATCACATCTCAAGCTTGAAGAAGGAATTTCACTCCGATAGAGATTGATACAGTTATCGGCTTCTTCAGGAAACATGTATTTATTTCTCTTATCTTTCTAAGAAAACCAAGATCAATTCATTAGGACGAGCGTACCTCAAAATACGACGTTTTGGACGATTGATTATCTGCAGCAGACGCTTGACTTCAATCTTCAGTGTATTTGCTGTTGCCGCTTTTGTACTTTTGTCTTTATTCACGCTTTTCTTCTCTTTCTTCTGTTAGAGTTGCTGAAGCTTTTATCTTCTTATATTACAGTACTTGATGCTTCAGAACTTTATTGAAAAGGGTACCTCATTTTCTGGTCGAGCTTGGACGTTGAATATCTTTAAACTTCATTCAAAATTACTTCTCCACCCATCATAATGTTCTGTATTCTGAGAAGACGCTTGATTAACTTCGCTGGACGCTTCTTAAATGAGCGAAGGCATTTGGTTATCCGCTTTGCACATTCACAAGTCTGTTTAACACGTAGCATTCTGACCATTTTGAGTATTATGCTTCTTTGACCCAGTTACTGGCCTAATTAGGATTCGATATCTTCGTGAAACTTGTTTATATGGATATTAGCTTTAATAAGACACTGATTTAATCCAATTCGATCACCATGAGCTCAATATATGGCCATCAGATGCTACAAAGGTATGACAGTCAGGAACGGCATTACGTCACCAACTTATGGATGCATTTTGACAAAGATAGAGATCGATTTCGCTCTTGACCTCTTCACGAGAGTTGCAGATATTTCTTTGAGCCTTTCAACGATCCCAAGATCGGTACTTTTGAAAATCTAAAGCACCAGAAATTGTCAGCAGAAGGTTGAATATTCGAATTGTCACGAACAGTATCACCGCTCATGTTTGAAGAAGGAATTTCACTCAGATAGAGATTGATTTAGAGCTCGACTTCTGCATGAAAAACGTAGGTATTTCTCTTATCTTTCTAAAAAAACCAATATCACTTCATTAGGACGAGCATACCTCGAAATACGACGTTCGGACCCTTGATTATCGGCAGCAGACGCTTGACTTCAATCTTCGGCCTTTTTGCTTTTGCCCGTTTTTTACTTTTGGCTATATTCACGCTTTTCTTCTCTTTCTTATTTTAGAGTTGCTGAAGCTTTTATATTCTTATATTATAGTACTTGATGCTTTAGAACTTTATTGAAAAGGGTACCTCATTTTCTGGTCAAGCTTGGACGTTGGATAGCTTAATACTTCATTCCAAATTACTTCTCCACCCATCATAATGTTCTGTATTCTGAGCAGACACTTGATTAGCTTCACTAGATGCTTGTTTATCCGCTTTGAACATTCACAAGTCTGTTTAAGTCCTAGCAATCTGACCGTTTTGCGTATTATGCTTTTTTGACCCAGTTACTGGCCGAATTAGGATTCGATGTCTTCACGAAACCTGTTTATATGGATATTAGCTTTAACGAGACACCGATTTAATCCAATTCGAACACCATGAGCACAATATATGGCCATGAGACGCTACAAAGGTATGACAGTCAGGAACGGCATCTCGTCACCAACTTACGGATGCATTTTGACAAAGATAAAGCTCCAGAAATTGTCAGCAGAAGGTTGCATAATCGAACTGTCACGAACAGTATCACAGCTCATGCTTGAAGAAGGAATTTCACTCTGATTGAGATTGATTCAGATCTCGGCTTCCTTAGCAAACAGGTAGGTATTTCTCTTATCTTTCTAACAAAACCAAGATCACTTCATTAGGACGAGCGTACCTCAAAATACGACATTTCGAACGCTTGATTATCGGCAGCAGACGCTTGACTTCAATCTTCAGTGTTTTTGCTGTTCAGCTTTTGTACTTTTGCTTTTATTAACGCTTTTCTTCTCTTTTTTCTGTTTGAGTTGCTGAAGGTTTTGCCTTCTTCTATCATAGTAGTTGATGCTTCATATCTTTATTGAAAAGGGTACCTCATTTTCTGGTCAAGCTTGGACTTTGAATATCTTAATACTTATTGAAAATTACTTCTCCACCCATCATAATGTTTAGTGTTCTGAGCAGACGCTTGATTAGTTTCACTGGACGCTTCTCAAAAGAGCTATGGCGCTTGGTTATCCACCTGGCACTTTCACGGGCTATTTAACCCGTAGCATTCTGACCATTTAGCATATTATGCTTCTTTGACCCTGTTATTGGCTGAATTAGGATTCGATGTACGCATGAAACTTGTTTATCCGGATATTAGCTTTAATGAGACGTCGGTTTCATCCAATTCGAACACCATCAGCTCAATATATGGCCATCAGATGCTACAGAGGTATGACAGTCAGGAACGATATCACGTCACCAACTTACGGATGCATTTTGACAAAGATAGAGATTGATTTCGCTTGATCTCTTCACGAGAGTTACAGATATTTCTTTGAGCCTTCCAACGATACCAAGATCGATACTTTTGAACACCCAAAGCTCCAGAAATTGTCAGCAGACGGTTGCATGTTTTGATTGTCACGTATAGTATCACATCTCAAGCTTGAAGAAGGAATTTCACTTCGATAGAGATTGATACAGATCTCGGCTTCTTCAGGAAACATGTAGGTATTTCTCTTATATTTCTAAAAAAACCAAGATCACTTCCTTTGGACGAGCGTACCTCAAAAGACGACGTTTCGAACGCTTGATTATCGGCAGCAGACGCTTGACTTCAATCTTCAGTGCTTTTGCTGTTGCCCGTTTTGTACTTTTAGCTTTATTCAAGCTTTTCTTCTCTTTCTTATATTAGAGTTGCTGAAGCTTTTATATTCTTATCTTACAGTACTTGATGCTTCAGAACTTTATTGAAAAGGGTACCTCATTTTCTGTCAAGCTTGGACGTTGAATATCTTAAAACTTCATTCAAAATTACTTCTCCACCCATCATAATGTTCTGTATTCTGAGAAGACGCTTGATTAGCTTCCTTGGACGCTTCTTAAATGAGCGAAGGCGTTTGGTTATCCGCTTTGCACATTCACAAGTCTGTTTAACACGTAGCATTCTGACCATTTTGCGTATTATGCTTCTTTGACCCAGTTACTGGCCGAATTAGGATTCAATGTCTTCATGGAACTTGTTTATATGGATATTAACTTTAATGAGACACCGATTTCATCCAATTCGAACATCATGAGCTGAATATATGGCCATCAGATGCTACAAAGGTATGACAGTCAGAAACGGCATCACGTCACCAACTTACGGATGCATTTTGATAAAGATAGAGACCGATTTTGCTCTTGACCTCTTCACGAGAGTTGCAGATATTTCTTTGAGCCTTCCAACGATACAAAGATCGGTACTTTTGAAAACCTAAAGCACCAGAAATTGTCAGCAGAAGGTTGAATATTCGAATTGTCACGAACAGTATCACACCTCATGTTTGAAGAAGGAATTTCACTCAGGTAGAGATTGATTCAGATCTCGACTTCTGCATGAAACAGGTAGGTATTTCTCTTATCCTTCTAAAAAACCAAGATCACTTCATTAGGACGAGGGTACCTCGAAATACGACATTTCGGACCCTTGATTATCGGCAGCAGACGCTTGACTTCAATCTTCAGCCTTTTTGCTGTTGCCCGTTTTGTACTTTTGGCTTTATTCACGCTTTTCTTCTCTTTCTTTTATTAGAGTTGCTGAAGCTTTTATATTCTAATATTACAGTACTTGATGCTTCTGAACTTTATTGATAAGGGTAGCTCATTTTCTGGTCAAGCTTAGACGTTGAATATCTTAAAACTTCATTCAAAATTACTTCTCCACCCATCATAATGTTCTGTACTCTGAGAAGACGCTTGATTAGCTTCACTGGACGCTTCTTAAATGAGCGAAGGAGCTTGTTTATCCGGTTTGCACATTCAGAAGTCTGTTTAACTCGTAGCATTCTGACCATTTTGCGTATTATGCTTCTTTGACCCTGTTACTGGCCGAATTAGGATTCGATGTCTTCATGAAACTTGTTTATTCGGATATGAGCTTTAATGAGACACCGATTTCATCCAATTCAAACACCATGAGCTCAATATATGGCCATCAGACACTACAAAGGTATGACAGTCAGGAACGGCATCACGTCACCAACTTACGGATGCAGTTTGACAAAGATAAAGCTCCAGAAATTGTCAGCAGAAGGTTGCATAATCGAACTGTCACGAACAGTATCACAGCTCATGCTTGAAGAAGGAATTTCACTCTGATAGAGATTGATTCAGATCTCGGCTTCTTTAGGAAACAGGTAGGTATTTCTCTAATCTTTCTAACAAAACCAAGATCACTTCATTAGGACGAGCGTACCTCAAAATACGATATTTCGAACGCTTGATTATCGACAGCAGACGCTTGACTTCAATCTTCTGTGTTTTTGCTGCTCAGCTTTTGTACTTTTGTCTTTATTAACACTTTTCTTCTCTTTCTTCTATTGGAGTTGCTGAAGGTTTTGCCTTCTTCTATTACAGTAGTTGATGCTTTATAACTTTATTGAAAAGGGTACCCCATTTTCTGGTCAAGCTTGGACTTTGAATATCTTAATACTTCATTGAAAATTACTTCTCCACCCATCATAATGTTTTGTATTCAGAGCAGATGCTAGATTAGCTTCACCAGACGCTTCTTAAACGAGGTTATCCGCTTTGCACATTCACAAGTCTTTTTAACACGTAGCATTCTGACCATTTTGAGTATAATGCTTCTTTGACCCAGTTACTGGCCGAATTAGGATTCGATGTCCTCATGAAACTTGTTTATATGGATATTAGCTTTAATGAGACACCGATTTCATCCAATTCGAACACCATGAGCTGAATATATGGCCATCAGATGCTACAAAGGTATGACAGTCAGAAACGGCATCACGTCACCGGCTTACGGATGCAATTTTGATAAAGATAGAGATCGATTTCGCTTTTGACCACTTCACCAGAGTTGTAGATATTTATTTGAGCCTTCCAACGATACCGAGATCCATAATTTTGAACACCCAAAGCTCCAGAAATTGTCAGCAGACGGTTGCATGTTCTGATTGTCACGAACAGTACCACACCTCATGCTTGAAGAAGGAATTCACTCAGATAGAGATTGCTTCAGATCTCGACTTCTGCATAAAACAGGTAGGTATTTCTCTTATCTTTATAAAAAACCAAGATCACTTCATTAGGACGAGCATACCTTTAAATACGACGTTTCGGACCCTTGATTATCGGCAACAGACGCTTGCCTTCAATCTTCAGTCTTTTTGCTGTTGCAGCTTTTGTACTTTTGTCTTTATTCACGCTTTTTTTTCTCTTTCTTCTATTGGTGTTGCTGAAGGTTTTATCTTCTTCTAATACAGTACTTGATGCTTCAGAACTTTATTGAAAAGGGTACCTCATTTTCTGGACAAGCTTGGTCTTTAAATATCTTAAAACTTTGATTCAAAATTACATCTTCACCCACCATAATGGTCTATATTCTGAGTAGATGCTTGATTAGCTTCACTGGACGCTTCTTAAAAGAGCTAAGGCACTTGGCTACTTACGGATGCATTTTGACAAAGATAGAGATCGATTTCGTTCTTGACCTCTTCACGAGAGTTGCAGATATTTCTTTGAGCCTTCCAACGATACCGAGATCGATAATTTTGAACACCCAGAGCTCCTGAAATTGTCAGCAGACGGTTGCATGTATTGATTGTCACAAATAGTATCACATCTAAAGCACGAAGAAGGAATTTCACTCCGTTAGAGATTGATACAGATCTTGGCTTCTTCAGGAAACATGTGGGTATTCCTATTAAAGATCACTTCATTAGGACGAGCGTACCTCAAAATACGACATTTCGGACGCTTGATTATCGGCAGCAAATTGTGGACCTTAATCTTCAGTGTTTTTGTTGTTGCCGCTTTTGTATTTTTATCTTTATTCACGCTTTTCTTCTCTTTCTTCTATTAGAGTTGCTGAAGCTTTTATATTCTTATATTACAGTACTTGATGCTTCAGAACTTTATCGAAAAGGGTACCTCACTTTCTGGTCAAGCTTGGACTTTGAATATCTTAATACTTCATTCAAAATTACTTCTCCACCCATCATAATGTTCTGTATTCTGAGAAGACGCTTGATTAGCTTCACTGGACGCTTCTTAAAAGTGCTAAGGCGCTTGGTTATCCGCTTTGCACACACACAAGGCTATTTAACTCGTAGAATTTTGACCATTTAGCGTATTACGCTTCTTTGACCCTGTTACTAGCCGAATTAGGATTCGATGTCTTCATCAAACTTGTTTTATATGAATATTAGCTTTAATGAGACACCAGTTTCATCCTATTCGAACACCATGAGCTCAATATTTGGCCATCAGATGCTACAAAGGTATGACATCAGAAACGGCATCACGTCACCAACTTACGGATGTATTTTGAAAAAGATAGAGATTGATTTCGCTCTTGACCTCTTCACGAGAGTTGCAGATATTTCTTTGAGCCTTCCAACGATACCAAGATCGGTACTTTTGAAAACCCAAAGCACCAGAAATTATCAGCAGAAGGTTGAATGTTTTGATTGTCACGAACAGTATCACACTCATGTTTGAAGAAGGAATTTCACACAGATAGAGATTGATTCAGATCTCGACTTCTGCATGAAACATGTAGATATTTCTCTTATCCTTCTAAAAAAACCAAGATCACTTCATTAGGACGAGCGTACCTCAAAATACGACGTTTCGGACCCTTGATTATTGGCAGCAGACGCTTGACTTCAATCTTCAGTGCTTTGCTGTTGCCCGTTTTGTACTTTTAGCTTTATTCAAGCTTTTCTTCTCTTTCTTATATTAGTGTTGCTGAAGCTTTATATTCTTAATTACAGTACTTGATGCTTCAGAACTTTATTGAAAAGGTACCTCATTTTCTGATCAAGCTTAGACGTTGAATATCTTAAAACTTCATTCAAAATTACTTCTCCACCCATCATAATGTTCTGTAATCTGAGAAGTCGCTAGATTAGCTTCCTGGACGCTTCTTAATGAGCGAAGGCGTTTTGGTTTATCCCGCTTTGCACATTCACAGTTTGTTTAAACACGTAGCATTCTGACCATTTTGAGTATTATGCTTCTTTGACCCAGTTACAGGCCGAATTAGGATTCATGTCTTCATGGAACTTGTTTAAATGGATATTAACTTTAATGGAGACACCGATTTCATCCAATTCGAACACCATGACTCAATATATGGCCATCAGATGCTACAAAGGTAAGACAGTCAGGAACGGCATCACGTCACCAACTTATGGATGCATTTTGACAAAGATAGAGATCAGATTTCCTCTTGACCTCTTCACGAGAGTTGCAGATATTCTTTGAGCCTTCCAAACGGTACCAAATCGTACTTTTTGCCGCAAAAGATTGATATTCGAATTGTCACAAACAGTATCACACCTCATGCATGAAGAAGGAATTTCACTCAGATAGAGATTGATAATCAGATCTCGGCTTCTTCAGGAAACATGGTAGGTATTTATCTTATCTTTCTAAAAAAACCAAGATCACTTCATTAGGACGAGCGTACCTCAAAATACGACATTTCGGACCTTGATTTATCGTCAGCAACCGCTTTGACTTCAATCTTCAGTGTTTTTGTTGTTGCCGCTTTGTACTTTTTATCTTTATTCAAGCTTTTCTTCTCTTTCTTCTATTAGAGTTACTGAAGCTTTTATATTCTTATATTACAGTACTTGATGCTTCAGAACTTTACCGAAAAGGTACCTCACTTTCTGGTCAAGCTTGGACGTTGAATATCTTAAAACTTCATTCAAATTAACTTCTCTTCTCCACCCATCATAATGTTCTGTATTCTGAGAAGACGCTTGATTAGCTTCCTGGATGCTTCTTAAATGGCGAAGGCGTTTGTTTATCCGCTTTGCACATTCACAAGTCTGTTTAACTCGTAGCATTCTGACCATTTTGCGTATTATGCTTCTTTGACCCTGTTACTGGCCGAATTAGGATTCGATGTCTCATGAAACTTGTTTGTATGGATATTAGCTTTAATGAGACACCGATTTCATCCAATTCAAACACCATGAGCTCAATATATGGCCATCAGACACTACAAAGGATGACAGTCAGGACGGTATCACGTCACCAACTTACGGATGCATTTTGACAAAGATAAAGCTCCAGAAATTGTCAGCAGAAGTTTGCATAATCGAATTGTCACGAACAGTATCACAGCTCATGCTTGAGGAAGGAATTTGACTCTGATAGAGATTGATTCAGATCTCGGCTTCTTTAGGAAACAGGTAGGTATTTCTCTAATATTTCTAACAAAACCAAGATCACTTCATTAGGACGAGCGTACCTCAAAATACGATATTTCGGACGCTTGATTATCGACAGCAGACGCTTGACTTCAATCTTCAGTGTTTTTGCTGTTCAGCTTTTGTACTTTTGTCTTTATTAACGCTTTTCTTCTCTTTTTCTTCTATTGGAGTTGCTGAAGGTTTTGCCTTCTTCTTTATACAGTAGTTGATGCTTCATAACTTATTGAAAGGGTACCCCATTTTCTGGTCAAGCTTGGACTTTGAATATCTTAATACTTCATTGAAAATTACTTCTCCACCCATCATAATGTTTGTATTCAGAGCAGATGCTAGATTAGCTTCACCAAACGCTTCTTAAATGAGCGAAGGCATTTGGTTATACGCTTTGCACATTCACAAGTTTGTTTAACACGTAGCATTTCTGACCATTTTGAGTATAATGCTTCTTTGACCCAGTTACTGGCCGAATTAGGATTCGATGTCCTCATGAAACTTGTTATATGGATATTAGTTTTAATGAGTCACCGATTTCATCCAAATTCGAACATCATGAGCTGAATATATGGCATCAGATGCTACAAAGGTATGACAGTCAGAAACGGCGTCACGTCACCAACTTACGGATGCATTTTGATAAAGATAGAGATTGATTTCGCTCTTGACCTTTCACGAGTGTTGCAGATATTTCTTTGAGCCTTCCAACGATACAAAGATCGGTACTTTTGAAAACCTAAAGCACCAGAAATTGTCAGCAGAAGGTTGAATATTCGAATTGTCACGAACAGTATCACACCTCATGTTTGAAGAAAGAATTTCACTCAGATAGAGATTGATTCAGATCTTGACTTCTGCATGAAGCAGGTAGGTATTTCTCTTATCTTTCTAAAAAAAACAAGATCACTTCATTAGGACGAGCATACCTCGAAATACGACGTTTCGGACGTTTGATTATCGGCAGTAGACGCTTGACTTCAATCTTCAGTGTTTTTGCTGTTGCCGCTTTTGTACTTTTATCTTTATTCATGCTTTTCTTCTCATTCTTCTATTAGAGTTGCTGAAGCTTTTATATTCTTATATCATAGTACTTGATGCTTCTGAACTTTATTGAAAAGGGTAGCTCATTTTCTGGTCAAGCTTAGTCGTTGAATATCTTAAAACTTCATTCAAAATTACTTCTCCACCCATCATAATTTTCTGTACTCTGAGAAGACGCTTGATTAGCGTCACTGGACACTTCTTAAATGAGCGAAGGTGCTTGGTATCCGGTTTGCACATTCACAAGTCTGTTTAACTCGTAGCATTCTGACCATTTTGCGTATTATGCTTCTTTGACCCTGTTACTGGCCGAATTAGGATTCGATGTCTTCATGAACTTGTTTATATGGATATTAGCTTTAATAAGACACCGATTTCATCCAATTCGAACACCATGAGCTCAATATATGGCCATCAGACGCTACAAAGTTATGACAGTCAGGAACGGCATCACGTCACCAACTTACGGATGCATTTCGACAAAGATAGAGATCGATTTCGCTCTTGACCTCTTCACCAGAGTTGAGATATTTCTTTGAGCCTTCCAACGATACCGAGATCCATAATTTTGAATACCCAAAGCTCCAGAAATTGTCAGCAAACGGTTGCATGTCCTGATTGTCACGAACAGTACCACACCTCATGCTTGAAGAAGGAATTTCACTCAGATAGAGATTGCTTCAGATCTCGACTTCTGCATGAAACAGGTAGGTATTTCTCTTATCTTTATAAAAAACCAAGATCAATTCATTAGGACGAGCATACCTTTAAATACGACGTTTCGGACCCTTGATTATCGGCAACAGACGCTAGACTTCAATCTTCAGTCTTTTTGTTGTTGCAGCTTTTACTTTTGTCTTTAATCACGCTTTTTTTCTCTTTCTTCTATTGGTGTTGCTGAAGGTTTTGTCTTCTTCTAATACAGTACTTGATGCTTCATAACTTTATTGAAAAGGGTACCTCATTTTCTGGTCAAGCTTGGTCTTTGAATATCTTAAAACTTCGATTCAAAATTACATCTTCACCCACCATAATGGTCTATATTCTGAGTAGATGCTTGATTAGCTTCACTGGACGCTTCTTAAAAGAGCTAAGGCACTAGGTTACTTACGGAAGCATTTTGACAAAGATAAAGATCGATTTCGTTCTTGACCTCTTCACGAGAGTTGCAGATATTTCTTGAGCCTTCCAACGATACCGAGATCGATAATTTTGAACACCCAAAGCTCCAGAAATTGTCAGCAGACGGTTGCATGTATTGATTGTCATAAACAGTATCACATCTCCAGCATGAAGAAGGAATTTCACTCCGATAGAGATTGATACAGATCTTGGCTTCTTCAGGAAACATGTGGGTATTCCTATTCTTTCTAAAAAAACCAAGATCACTTCATTAGGACGAGCGTACCTCAAAATACGACATTTCGGACGCTTGATTATCGGCAGCAAATTCTGGACCTCAATCTTCAGTGTTTTTGTTGTTGCCTTGCGCTTTGTATTTTTATCTTTATTCACGCTTTTCTTCTCTTTCTTCTATTAGAGTTACTGAAGCTTTTATATTCTTATATTACAGTACTTGATGCTTCAGAACTTTACCGAAAAGGGTACCTCACTTTCTGGTCAAGCTTGGACGTTGAATATCTTAAAACTTCATTCAAAATTACTTCTCCACCCATCATAATGTTCTGTATTCTGAGAAGACGCTTGATTAGCTTCCTTGGATGCTTCTTAAATGAGCGAAGGCGTTTGGTTATCCGCTTTGCACATTCACAAGTCTGTTTAACACGTAGCATTCTGACCATTTTGCGTATTATGCTTCTTTGACCCAGTTACTGGCCGAATTAGGATTCCATGTCTTCATGGAACTTGTTTATATGGATATTAACTTTAATGAGACACCGATTTCATCCAATTCAAACACCATGAGCTCAATATATGGCCATCAGACCTACAAAGGTATGACAGTCAGGAACGGGATCACGTCACCAACTTACGGATGCATTTTGACAAAGATAAAGCTCCAAAAATTTCAGCAGAAGGTTGCATAATCGAATTGTCACGAACAGTATCACAGCTCATGCTTGAAGAAGGAATTTGACTCTGATAGAGATTGATTCAGATCTCGGCTTCTTTAGGAAACAGGTAGATATTTCTCTAATCTTTCTAACAAAACCAAGATCACTTCATTAGGACGAGCGTACCTCAAAATACGATATTTCGACGCTTGATATCGACAGCAGACGCTTGACTTCAATCTTCAGTGTTTTTGCTGTTCAGCTTTTGTACTTTTGTCTTTATTAACGCTTTTCTTCTCTTTCTTCTATTGGAGTTGCTGAAGGTTTTGCCTTCATCTATTACAGTAGTTGATGCTTCATAACTTTATTGTAAAGGGTACCCCATTTTCTGGTCAAGCTTGGACTTTGAATATCTTAATACTTCATTGAAAATTACTTCTCCACCCATCATATTGTTTTGTATTCAGAGCAGATGCTAGATTAGCTTCACCAAACGCTTCTTAAATGAGCGAAGGCATTTGGTTATCCGCTTTGCACATTCACAAGTCTGTTTAACACGTAGCATTCTGACCATTTTGAGTATAATGCTTCTTTGACCCAGTTACTGGCCGAATTAGGATTCGATGTCCTCATGAAACTTGTTTATATGGATATTAGCTTTAATGAACACCGATTTCATCCAATTCGAACATCATGAGCTGAATATATGGCCATCAGATGCTACAAAGGTATGACAGTCAGAAACGGCATCACGTCACCAACTTACGGATGCATTTTGATAAAGATAGAGATTGATTTCGCTCTTGACCTCTTCACGAGAGTTGCAGATATTTCTTTGAGCCTTCCAACGATACAAAATCGGTACTTTTGAAAACCTAAAGCACCAGAAATTGTCAGCAGAAGGTTGAATATTCGAATTGTCACGAACAGTATCACACACTCATGTTTGAAGAAAGAATTTCACTCAGATAGAGATTGATTCAGATCTTGACTTCTGCATGAAGCAGGTAGGTATTTCTCTTATCTTTCTAAAAAAAACCAAGATCACTTCATTAGGACGAGCATACCTCGAAATACGACGTTTCGGACGTTTGATTATCGGCAGCAGACGCTTGACTTCAATCTTCAGTGTTTTTTGCTGTTGCCGCTTTTGTACTTTTGTCTTTATTCATGCTTTTCTTCTCATTCTTCTATTAGAGTTGCTGAAGCTTTTATATTCTTATATCACAGTACTTGATGCTTCTGAACTTTATTGAAAAGGGTAGCTCATTTTCTGGTCAAGCTTAGTCGTTGAATATCTTAAAACTTCATTCAAAATTACTTCTCCACCCATCATAATGTTCTGTACTCTGAGAAGACGCTTGATTAGCTTCACTGGACCTTCTTAAATGAGCGAAGGTGCTTGGTTATCCGGTTTGCACATTCACAAGTCTGTTTAACTCGTAGCATTCTGACCATTTTGCGTATTATGCTTCTTTGACCCTGTTACTGGCCGAATTAGGATTCGATGTCTTCATGAAACTTGTTTATATGGATATTAGCTTTAATAAGACACCGATTTCATCCAATTCGAACACCATGCTCAATATATGGCCATCAGACGCTACAAATTTATGACAGTCAGGAACGGCATCACGTCACCAACTTACGATGCATTTCGACAAAGATAGAGATCGATTTCGCTCTTGACCTCTTCACCAGAGTTGTATATATTTCTTGAGCCTTCCAACGATACCGAGATCCATAATTTTGAATACCCAAAGCTCCAGAAATTGTCAGCAGACGGTTGCATGTCCTGATTGTCACGAACAGTACCACACCTCATGCTTGAAGAAGGAATTTCACTCAGATAGAGATTGCTTCAGATCTCGACTTCTGCATGAAACAGGTAGGTATTTCTCTTATCTTTATAAAAAACCAAGATCAATTCATTAGGAAGAGCATACCTTTAAATACGACGTTTCGGACCCTTGATTATCGGCAACAGACGCTTGACTTCAATCTTCAGTCTTTTTGCTGTTGCAGCTTTTGTACTTTTGTCTTTATTCACGCTTTTTTTCTCTTTCTTCTATTGGTGTTGCTGAAGGTTTTGTCTTCTTCTAATACAGTACTTGATGCTTCAGAACTTTATTGAAAAGGGTACCTCATTTTCTGGTCAAGCTTGGTCTTTGAATATCTTAAAACTTCGATTCAAAATTACATCTTCACCCACCATAATGGTCTATATTCTGAGTAGATGCTTGATTAGCTTCACTGGACGCTTCTTAAAAGAGCTAAGGCGCTTGGTACTTACGGATGCATTTTGACAAAGATAGAGATCGATTTCGTTCTTGACCTCTTCACGAGAGTTGCAGATATTTCTTTGAGCCTTCCAACGATACCGAGATCGATAATTTTGAACACCCAAAGCTCCAGAAATTGTCAGCAGACGGTTGCATGTATTGATTGTCACAAACAGTATCACATCTCCAGCATGAAGAAGGAATTTCACTCCGATAGAGATTGATACAGATCTTGGCTTCTTCAGGAAACATGTGGGTATTCCTATTATCTTTCTAAAAAAACCAAGATCACTTCATTAGGACGAGCGTACCTCAAAATACGACATTTTCGGACGCTTGATTATCGGCAGCAAATTCTGGACCTCAATCTTCAGTGTTTTGTTGTTGCCGCTTTTGTATTTTTATCTTTATTCACGCTTTTCTTCTCTTTCTTCTATTAGAGTTACTGAAGCTTTTATATTCTTATATTACAGTACTTGATGCTTCAGAACTTTACCGAAAAGGGTACCTCACTTTCTGGTCAAGCTTGGACTTTGAATATCTTAAATACTTCATTCAAAATTACTTCTCCACCCATCATAATGTTCTGTATTCTAGAAGACGCTTGATTAGCTTCACTGGACACTTCTTAAAAGAGCTAAGGCGCTTGGTTATCCGCTTTGCACATTCACAAGGCTATTTTAACTCGTAGCATTTTGACCATTTAACGTATTACGCTTCTTTGACCCTGTTACTGGTGAATTTGGATTCGATGTCTTCATCAAACTTGTTTATATTAATATTAGCTTTAATGAGACACCGTTTCATCTATTCGAACATCATCAGCTCAATATTTGCCATGACACGCTACAAAGGTATGACAGTCAGAAAGGACATCACGTCACAACTTACGAATGCAGTTAGACAAAGATAGAGATCGATTTCGCTCTATGACCTCTTCACGAGAGCTGCAGATATTTCTTTGAGCCTGCCAACGTTTACCGAGATCGATAATTTTGAACACCCAAAGCTCCAGAAATTGTAAGCAAAACGGTTGCATGTTCTGATTGTCACGAATATATCACATCTCAAGCTTGAAGAAGGAATTTCACTTCACTCCAATAAGATTTGATACAGATCTCGGCTTCTTCAGGAAACATGTAAGTATTTCTCTTATCTTCTAACAAAACCAAGATCATTTCCTTAGGACGAGTGTACCTCAAAATACGTTGTTTCGGACACTAGATTATCGGCAGCAGACGCTTGACTTCAATCTTCAGTGTTTTTTGCTGTTGCTCATTTTGTACTTTTTGGCTTTATTCACGCTTTTCTTCTCTTTCTTATATTAGAGTTGCTGAAGCTTTTATATTCTTATATTATAGTTCTTGATGGTTCAGAACTTTATTAAAAAGGGTACGTCATTTTCTGGTCAAGTTTGGACGTTGAATATCTTAATACTTCATTCGAAATTACTTCTCCACCCATCATAATGTTCTGTATTCTGAGAAGATGCCTGATTAGCTTCACTGGACGCTTCTTAAAAGAGCTAAGGCGCTTGGTTGTCCACTGGCACATTAACAAGGCTATTTAACTCATAGCATTCTGTCCCATTAGCGTATTAATACTTCTTTGACCTTGTTACTGGTCTAATTACGATTCGATGTCTTCATGAAAATTGTTTATATGGATATTAGATTTAATGAGACACCGGTTTCATCCAATTCAAACACCATCAGCTCAATATATGGCCATCAGACACTACAAAGGTATAGACAGGTACGACATCACGTACCAACATAGGGATGCATTTGACAAAGATAGAGATTTATTTCATTCTTGACCTCTTCACGAGAGTTGCAGATATTTATTTGGCTTTCCAACGATACTGAGATTGTTAATTTTGAACACCCAAAGCTCTAAAATTGTCAGTAGACGGTTGCATGTTCTATTGTCACGAATAGTATCGCATCTCAAGCTTGAAAAAGGAATTTCACTCCGATAGAGATTGATACAGATATCGGCTTCTTCAGAAACATGTATTTATTTCTCTTATCTTTCTAACAAAACCAAGATCAATTCATTAGGACGAGCATACCTCAAAATACGACGTTTAGGACGATTGATTATCTGCAGCAGACGCTTGACTTCAATCTTCAGTGTNGTCTTCATGGAACTTGTTTATATGGATATTAACTTTAATGAGACACCGATTTCATCCAATTCGAACATCATGAGCTGAATATATGGCCATCAGATGCTACAAAGGTATGACAGTCAGAAACGGCATCACGTCACCAACTTACGGATGCATTTTGATAAAGATAGAGACCGATTTTGCTCTTGACCTCTTCACGAGAGTTGCAGATATTTCTTTGAGCCTTCCAACGATACAAAGATCGTACTTTTGAAAACCTAAAGCACCAGAAATTGTCAGCAGAAGTTGAATATTCGAATTGTCACGACAGTATCACATGTCATGTTTGAAGAAAGAATTTCACTCAGATAGAGATTGATTCAGATCTTGACTTCTACATGAAGCAGGTAGGTATTTCTCTTATCTTTCTAAAAAAACCAAGATCATTTCATTAGGACGAGCATGCCTCAAATACGACGTTTCGGACGCTTGATTATCGGCAGCAACGCTTGACTTTATTTTGCTGTTGCCGCTTTTTTACTTTTTTCTTTATTCATGCTTTTCTTCTCATTCTTCTATTAGAGTTGCTGAAGCCTTTAATATTCTTATATCACAGTACTTGATGCTTCTGAACTTTGTTGAAAGGGGTAGCTCATTTCTGGTCAAGCTTAGACGTTGAATATCTTAAAACTTCATTCAAAATTACTTCTCCACCCATCATAATGTTCTTACTCTGAGAAGACGCTTGATTAGCTTCACTGGATGCTTCTTAAATGAGCGAAGGTGCTGGGTTATCCGGGCACATTCACAAGTCTGTTTAACACGTAGCATTCTGACCTTTTGCGTACATGCTTCTTTGACCTGTTACTGGCCGAATTAGGATTCGATGTCGTCATGAAACTTGTTTATATGGATATTAGCTTTAATAAGACACCAATTTCATCCAATTCGAACACGATGAGCTCATATATGGCCATCAGACCCTACAAAGTTATGACAGTCAGGAACGGCTTCACGTCACCAACTTACATGCTTTTGGACAAAGATAGAGATCGATTTCGCTCTTGACCTTTTCACCACAGTTGTAGATACTTCTTTGAGCCTTCCAACGATACCGAGATCCATAATTTTGAACACCCAAAGCTCCAGAAATTGTACGGTTGCATGTTTTGATTGTCACGAATAGTACCACACCTCATGCTTGAAGAAGGAATTTCACTCAGATAGAGATTGCTTCAGATCTCGACTTCTGCATGAAACAGGCAGGTATTTCTCTTATCTTTATAAAATACCAAGGTCACTTCATTAGGACGAGCATACCTTTAAATACGACATTTCGGACCCTTGATTATCGGCAACAGACGCTTGACTTCAATCTTCAGTCGTTTGCTGTTGCAGCTTTTGTACTTTTGTCTTTATTCACGCTTTTTTTCTCTTCTTCTATTGGTGTTGCTGAAGGTTTTGTTTCTTCTAATACAGTACTTGATGCTTCAGAACTTTATTGAAAAGGGTACCTCATTTTCTGGTCAAGCTGGGTCTTTGAATATCTTTAAAACTTTGATTCAAAAATTACATCTTCACCCACCATAATGGTCTATATTCTGAGTAGATGCTGATTAGCTTCACTGGACGCTTCTTAAAAGAGCTAAGGCGCTTGGTTTACTTACGGATGCATTTTGACAAAGATAGAGATCGATTTCGTTCTTGACCTCTTCACGAAGTTGCAGATATTTCTTTGAGCCTTCCAACGATACGAGATCGATAATTTTGAACACCCAAAGCTCCAGAAATTGTCAGCAGACGGTTGCATGTATTGATTGTCACAAACAGTATCACATCTCAAGCATGAAGTAGGAATTTCACTCCGATAGAGATTGATACAGATCTTGGCTTCTTCAGGAAACATGTGGGTATTCCTATTATCTTTCTAAAAAACCAAGATCACTTCATTAGGACGAGCGTACCTCAAAATACGACATTTCGGACGCTTGATTATCGCAGCAAATTCTGGACCTCAATCTTCAGTGTTTTTGTTGTTGCCGCATTTGTATTTTTAATCTTTATTCACGCTTTTTCTTCTCTTTCTTCTATTAGAGTTGCTGAAGCTTTATATTCTTATATTACATAACTTTGATGCATCAGAACTTTACCGAAAAGGGTACCTCACTTTTTGGTCAAAACTTGGACTTTGAAATATCTTAGTACTTCATTCCAAAATTACTTCTCCACCCATCATAATGTTCTGTATTGAGAAAGACGCTTGATTGGCCTTCACTGGACTCTTCTTAAAAGAACTAAGGCGCTTGGTTATCCACTTGCCACATTCACAAGCTATTTAACTCATTGCATTCTGACCCATTAGCGTATTATACTTCTTTTGACCTTGTTACTGGTCTAATTACGATTCGATGTCTGCATGAAAATTGTTTTTATATGATATTAGATTTAATGAGACACCGGTTTCATCCAATTCAAACACCATCAGCTCAATATATGGCCATCATTCGCTACAAAGGTATGATAGTCAGGTACGACATCACGGTACCAACTTAGGGATCATTTTGACAAAGATAGAGATTTATTTCATTCTTGACCTCTTCACGAGAGTTTGTAGATATTTATTTGGGCCTTCCAACGATACCAATTGATAATTTTGAAACACCCAAATGCTCCAGAAATTGTCAGTAGATGGTTGCATGTTATGATTTCACGAATAGTATCACATCTCAAGCTTGAAGAAGAATTTCACTCCGATAGAGATTGATACAGTTTATCGGCTTCTTCAGGAAACATGTATTTATTTCTCTTATCTTTCTAAGAAAACCAAGATCAATTCATTAGGACGAGCGTACCTCAAAATACGACGTTTTGGACATTGATTATCTCAGCAGACGCTTGACTTCAATCTTCAGTGTATTTGCTGTTGCCGCTTTTTGTACTTTTGTCTTTATTCACGCTTTTCTTCTCTTTCTTCTGTTAGAGTTGCTGAAGCTTTTATCTTCTTATATTACAGTACTTGATGCTTCAGAACTTTATTGAAAAGGGTACCTCATTTTCTGGTCGAGCTTGGACGTTGAATATCTTTAAACTTCATTCAAAATTACTTCTCCACCCATCATAATGTTCTGTATTCTGAGAAGACGCTTGATTAACTTCGCTGGACGCTTCTTAAATGAGCGAAGGCATTTGGTTATCCGCTTTGCACATTCACAAGTCTGTTTAACACGTAGCATTCTGACCATTTTGAGTATTATGCTTCTTTGACCCATTTCTGGCCTAATTAGGATTCGATATCTTCGTGAAACTTGTTATATGGATATTAGCTTTTAAGACACTGATTTAATCCAATTCGATCACCATGAGCTCATATATGGCCATCAGATGCTACAAAGGTATGACAGTCAGGAACGGCATTACGTCACCAACTTATGGATGCATTTTGACAAAGATAGAGATCGATTTCGCTCTTGACCTCTTCACGAGAGTTGCAGATATTTCTTTGAGCCTTTCAACGATCCCAAGATCGTACTTTTGAAAATCTAAAGGCACCAGAAATTGTCAGCAGAAGGTTGAATATTCGAATTGTCACGAACAGTATCACCGCTCATGTTTGAAGAAGGAATTTCACTCAGATAGAGATTGATTTAGAGCTCGACTTCTGCATGAAAAACGTAGGTATTTCTCTTATCTTTCTAAAAAAACCAATATCACTTCATTAGGACGATCATACCTCGAAATACGACGTTCGGACCCTTGATTATCGGCAGCAGACGCTTGACTTCAATCTTCGGCCTTTTTGCTTTGCCCGTTTTTTACTTTTGGCTATATTCACGCTTTTCTTCTCTTTCTTATTTTAGAGTTGCTGAAGCTTTTATATTCTTATATTATAGTACTTGATGCTTTAGAACTTTATTGAAAAGGGTACCTCATTTTCTGGTCAAGCTTGGACGTTGGATAGCTTAATACTTCATTCCAAATTACTTCTCCACCCATCATAATGTTCTGTATTCTGAGCAGACACTTGATTAGCTTCACTAGATGCTTGTTTATCCGCTTTGAACATTCACAAGTCTGTTTAAGTCCTAGCAATCTGACCGTTTTGCGTATTATGCTTTTTTGACCCAGTTACTGGCCGAATTAGGATTCGATGTCTTCACGAAACCTGTTTATATGGATATTAGCTTTAACGACACACCGATTTAATCCAATTCGAACACCATGAGCACAATATATGGCCATGAGACGCTACAAAGGTATGACAGTCAGGAACGGCATCTCGTCACCAACTTACGGATGCATTTTGACAAAGATAAAGCTCCAGAAATTGTCAGCAGAAGGTTGCATAATCGAACTGTCACGAACAGTATCACAGCTCATGCTTGAAGAAGGAATTTCACTCTGATTGAGATTGATTCAGATCTCGGCTTCCTTAGCAAACAGGTAGGTATTTCTCTTATCTTTCTAACAAAACCAAGATCACTTCATTAGGACGAGCGTACCTCAAAATACGACATTTCGAACGCTTGATTATCGGCAGCAGACGCTTGACTTCAATCTTCAGTGTTTTTGCTGTTCAGCTTTTGTACTTTTGCCTTTATTAACGCTTTTCTTCTCTTTTTTCTGTTTGAGTTGCTGAAGGTTTTGCCTTCTTCTATCATAGTAGTTGATGCTTCATATCTTTATTGAAAAGGGTACCTCATTTTCTGGTCAAGCTTGGACTTTGAATATCTTAATACTTATTGAAAATTACTTCTCCACCCATCATAATGTTTAGTGTTCTGAGCAGACGCTTGATTAGTTTCACTGGACGCTTCTCAAAAGAGCTATGGCGCTTGGTTATCCACCTGGCACTTTCACGGGCTATTTAACCCGTAGCATTCTGACCATTTAGCATATTATGCTTCTTTGACCCTGTTATTGGCTGAATAGGATTCGATGTACGCATGAAACTTGTTTATCCGATATTAGCTTTAATGAGACGTCGGTTTCATCCAATTCGAACACCATCAGCTCAATATATGGCCATCAGATGCTACAGAGGTATGACAGTCAGGAACGATATCACGTCACCAACTTACGGATGCATTTTGACAAAGATAGAGATTGATTTCGCTTGATCTCTTCACGAGAGTTACAGATATTTCTTTGAGCCTTCCAACGATACCAAGATCGATACTTTTGAACACCCAAAGCTCCAGAAATGTCAGCAGACGGTTGCATGTTTTGATTGTCACGTATAGTATCACACATCTCAAGCTTGAAGAAGGAATTTCACTTCGATAGAGATTGATACAGATCTCGGCTTCTTCAGGAAACATGTAGGTATTTCTCTTATATTTCTAAGAAAACCAAGATCACTTCCTTTGGACGAGCGTACCTCAAAAGACGACGTTTCGAACGCTTGATTATCGGCAGCAGACGCTTGACTTCAATCTTCAGTGCTTTTGCTGTTGCCCGTTTTGTACTTTTAGCTTTATTCAAGCTTTTCTTCTCTTTCTTATATTAGAGTTGCTGAAGCTTTTATATTCTTATCTTACAGTACTTGATGCTTCAGAACTTTATTGAAAAGGGTACCTCATTTTCTGTCAAGCTTGGACGTTGAATATCTTAAAACTTCATTCAAAATTACTTCTCCACCCATCATAATGTTCTGTATTCTGAGAAGACGCTTGATTAGCTTCCTTGGACGCTTCTTAAATGAGCGAAGGCGTTTGGTTATCCGCTTTGCACATTCACAAGTCTGTTTAACACGTAGCATTCTGACCATTTTGCGTATTATGCTTCTTTGACCCAGTTACTGGCCGAATTAGGATTCAATGTCTTCATGGAACTTGTTTATATGGATATTAACTTTAATGAGACACCGATTTCATCCAATTCGAACATCATGAGCTGAATATATGGCCATCAGATGCTACAAAGGTATGACAGTCAGAAACGGCATCACGTCACCAACTTACGGATGCATTTTGATAAAGATAGAGACCGATTTCACTCTTGACCTCTTCACGAGAGTTGCAGATATTTCTTTGAGCCTTCCAACGATACAAAGATCGGTACTTTTGAAAACCTAAAGCACCAGAAATTGTCAGCAGAAGGTTGAATATTCGAATTGTCACGAACAGTATCACACCTCATGTTTGAAGAAGGAATTTCACTCAGGTAGAGATTGATTCAGATCTCGACTTCTGCATGAAACAGGTAGGTATTTCTCTTATCCTTCTAAGAAAACCAAGATCACTTCATTAGGACGAGCGTACCTCGAAATACGACGTTTCGGACCCTTGATTATCGGCAGCAGACGCTTGACTTCAATCTTCAGCCTTTTTGCTGTTGCCCGTTTTGTACTTTTGGCTTTATTCAAGCTTTTCTTCTCTTTCTTATATTATAGTTGCTGAAGCTTTTATGTTCTTATATTACAGTACTTGATGCTTCAGAACTTTATTGAAAAGGGTAGCTCATTTTCTGGTCAAGCTTAGACGTTGAATATCTTAAAACTTCATTCAAAATTACTTCTCCACCCATCATAATGTTCTGTACTCTAAGAAGACGCCTGATTAGCTTCACTGGACGCTTATTAAATGAGCGAAGGAGCTTGTTTATCCGGTTTGCACATTCAGAAGTCTGTTTAACTCGTAGCATTCTGACCATTTTGCGTATTATGCTTCTTTGACCCTGTTACTGGCCGAATTAGGATTCGATGTCTTCATGAAACTTGTTTATTCGGATATGAGCTTTAATGAGACACCGATTTCATCCAATTCAAACACCATGAGCTCAATATATGGCCATCAGACACTACAAAGGTATGACAGTCAGGAACGGCATCACGTCACCAACTTACGGATGCAGTTTGACAAAGATAAAGCTCCAGAAATTGTCAGCAGAAGGTTGCATAATCGAACTGTCACGAACAGTATCACAGCTCATGCTTGAAGAAGGAATTTCACTCTGATAGAGATTGATTCAGATCTCGGCTTTTAGGAAACAGGTAGGTATTTCTCTAATCTTTCTAACAAAACCAAGATCACTTCATTAGGACGAGCGTACCTCAAAATACGATATTTCGAACGCTTGATTATCGACAGCAGACGCTTGACTTCAATCTTCTGTGTTTTTGCTGCTCAGCTTTTGTACTTTTGTCTTTATTAACACTTTTCTTCTCTTTCTTCTATTGGAGTTGCTGAAGGTTTTGCCTTCTTCTATTACAGTAGTTGATGCTTTATAACTTTATTGAAAAGGGTACCCCATTTTCTGGTCAAGCTTGGACTTTGAATATCTTAATACTTCATTGAAAATTACTTCTCCACCCATCATAATGTTTTGTATTCAGAGCAGATGCTTGATTAGCTTCACCAGACGCTTCTTAAACGAGGTTATCCGCTTTGCACATTCACAAGTCTTTTTAACACGTAGCATTCTGACCATTTTGAGTATAATGCTTCTTTGACCCAGTTACTGGCCGAATTAGGATTCGATGTCCTCATGAAACTTGTTTATATGGATATTAGCTTTAATGAGACACCGATTTCATCCAATTCGAACACCATGAGCTGAATATATGGCCATCAGATGCTACAAAGGTATGACAGTCAGAAACGGCATCACGTCACCGGCTTACGGATGCAATTTGATAAAGATAGAGATCGATTTCGCTTTTGACCACTTCACCAGAGTTGTAGATATTTATTTGAGCCTTCCAACGATACCGAGATCCATAATTTTGAACACCCAAAGCTCCAGAAATTGTCAGCAGACGGTTGCATGTTCTGATTGTCACGAACAGTACCACACCTCATGCTTGAAGAAGGAATTTCACTCAGATAGAGATTGCTTCAGATCTCGACTTCTGCATAAAACAGGTAGGTATTTCTCTTATCTTTATAAAAAACCAAGATCACTTCATTAGGACGAGCATACCTTTAAATACGACGTTTCGGACCCTTGATTATCGGCAACAGACGCTTGCCTTCAATCTTCAGTCTTTTTGCTGTTGCAGCTTTTGTACTTTTGTCTTTATTCACGCTTTTTTTTCTCTTTCTTCTATTGGTGTTGCTGAAGGTTTTATCTTCTTCTAATACAGTACTTGATGCTTCAGAACTTTATTGAAAAGGGTACCTCATTTTCTGGACAAGCTTGGTCTTTAAATATCTTAAAACTTTGATTCAAAATTACATCTTCACCCACCATAATGGTCTATATTCTGAGTAGATGCTTGATTAGCTTCACTGGACGCTTCTTAAAAGAGCTAAGGCACTTGGCTACTTACGGATGCATTTTGACAAAGATAGAGATCGATTTCGTTCTTGACCTCTTCACGAGAGTTGCAGATATTTCTTTGAGCCTTCCAACGATACCGAGATCGATAATTTTGAACACCCAGAGCTCCTGAAATTGTCAGCAGACGGTTGCATGTATTGATTGTCACAAATAGTATCACATCTAAAGCACGAAGAAGGAATTTCACTACGTTAGAGATTGATACAGATCTTGGCTTCTTCAGGAAACATGTGGGTATTCCTATTAAAGATCACTTCATTAGGACGAGCGTACCTCAAAATACGACATTTCGGACGCTTGATTATCGGCAGCAAATTGTGGACCTTAATCTTCAGTGTTTTTGTTGTTGCCGCTTTTGTATTTTTATCTTTATTCACGCTTTTCTTCTCTTTCTTCTATTAGAGTTGCTGAAGCTTTTATATTCTTATATTACAGTACTTGATGCTTCAGAACTTTATCGAAAAGGGTACCTCACTTTCTGGTCAAGCTTGGACTTTGAATATCTTAATACTTCATTCAAAATTACTTCTCCACCCATCATAATGTTCTGTATTCTGAGAAGACGCTTGATTAGCTTCATTGGACGCTTCTTAAAAGTTCTAAGGCGCTTGGTTATCCGCTTTGCACATTCACAAGGCTATTTAACTCGTAGAATTTTGACCATTTAGCGTATTACGCTTCTTTGACCCTGTTACTAGACGAATTAGGATTCGATGTCTTCATCAAACTTATTTATATGAATATTAGCTTTAATGAGACACCGGTTTCATCCTATTCGAACACCATCAGCTCAATATTTGGCCATGACACGCTACAAAGGTATGATAATCAGGAACGGCATCACGTCACCAACTTACGGATGTATTTTGACAAAGATAGAGATCGATTTCGCTCTTGACCTCTTCACGAGAGTTGCAGATATTTCTTTGAGCCTTCCAACGATACCGAGATTGATACTTTTGAACTCCCAAAGCTCCAGAAATTGTCAGCAGACGGTTGCATGTTTTGATTGTCACGTATAGTATCACATCTCAAGCTTGAAGAAGGAATTTCACTTCGATAGAGATTGATACAGATCTCGGCTTCTTCAGAAAACATGTAGATATTTCTCTTATCTTTCTAAAAAAACCAAGATCACTTCCTTTGGACGAGCGTACCTCAAAATACGACGTTTCGGACGCTTGATTATCGGCAGCAGACGCTTGAGTTCAATCTTCAGTGCTTTTGCTGTTGCCCGTTTTGTACTTTTAGCTTTATTCACGCTTTTCTTCTCTTTCTTATATTAGAGTTGCTGAAGCTTTTATATTCTTATCTTACACTACTTGATGCTTCAGAACTTTATTGAAAAAGGTACCTCATTTTCTGGTCAAGCTTGGACGTTGAATATCTTAAAACTTCATTCAAAATTACTTCTCCACCCATCATAATGTTCTGTATTCTGAGAAGACGCTTGATTAGCTTCCTTGGATGCTTCTTAAATGAGCGAAGGCGTTTGGTTATCCGCTTTGCACATTCACAAGTTTGTTTAACACGTAGCATTCTGACCATTTTGAGTATTATGCTTCTTTGACCCAGTTACTGGCCGAATTAGGATTCCATGTCTTCATGGAACTTGTTTATATGGATATTAACTTTAATGAGACACCGATTTCATCCAATTCGAACACCATGAGCTCAATATATGGCCATCAGATGCTACAAAGGTATGATAGTCAGGAACGGGATCACGTCACCAACTTACGGATGCATTTTGACAAAGATAAAGCTCCAGAAATTGTCAGCAGAAGGTTGCATAATCGAATTGTCACGAACAGTATCACAGCTCATGCTTGAGAAAGGAATTTGACTCTGATAGAGATTGATTCAGATCTCGGCTTCTTTAGGAAACAGGTAGGTATTTCTCTAATCTTTCTAACAAAATCAAGATCACTTCATTAGGACGAGCGTACCTCAAAATACGATATTTCGGATGCTTGATTATCGACAGCAGACGCTTGACTTCAATCTTCAGTGTTTTTGCTGTTCAGCTTTTGTACTTTTGTCTTTATTAACGCTTTTCTTCTCTTTCTTCTATTGGAGTTGCTGAAGGTTTTGCCTTCTTCTATTACAGTAGTTGATGCTTCATAACTTTATTGAAAAGGGTACCCCATTTTCTTGTCAAGCTTGGACTTTGAATATCTTAATACTTCATTGAAAATTACTTCTCCACCCATCATAATGTTTTGTATTCAGAGCAGATGCTAGATTAGCTTCACCAAACGCTTCTTAAATGAGCGAAGGCATTTGGTTATCCGCTTTGCACATTCACAAGTCTGTTTAACACGTAGCATTCTGACCATTTTGAGTATAATGCTTCTTTGACCCAGTTACTGGCCGAATTAGGATTCGATGCCCTCATGAAACTAGGTTATATGGATATTAGCTTTAATGAGACACCGATTTCATCCAATTCGAACATCAAGAGCTGAATATATGGCATCAGATGCTACAGAGGTATGACAGTCAGAAACGGCATCACGTCACCAACTTACGGATGCATTTTGATAAAGATAGAGATTGATTTCGCTCTTGACCTTTTCACGAGAGTTACAGATATTTCTTTGAGCCTTCCAACGATACAAAGATCGGTACTTTTGAAAACCTAAAGCACCAGAAATTGTCAGCAGAAGGTTGAATATTCGAATTGTCACGAACAGTATCACACCTCATGTTTGAAGAAAGAATTTCACTCAGATAGAGATTGATTCAGATCTTGACTTCTGCATGAAGCAGGTAGGTATTTCTCTTATCTTTCTAAAAAAACCAAGATCACTTCATTAGGACGAGCATACCTCGAAATACGACGTTTCGGACGTTTGATTATCGGCAGCAGACGCTTGACTTCAATCTTCAGTGTTTTTGCTGTTGCCGCTTTTGTACTTTTGTCTTTATTCATGCTTTTCTTCTCATTCTTCTATTAGAGTTGCTGAAGCTTTTATATTCTTATATCACAGTACTTGATGCTTCTGAAATTTATTGAAAAGGGTAGCTCATTTTCTGGTCAAGCTTAGTCGTTGAATATCTTAAAACTTCATTCAAAATTACTTCTCCACCCATCATAATGTTCTGTACTCTGAGAAGACGCTTGATTAGCTTCACTGGACGCTTCTTAAATGAGCGAAGGTGCTTGGTTATCCGGTTTGCACATTCACAAGTCTGTTTAACTCGAAGCATTCTGACCATTTTGCGTATTATGCTTCTTTGACCCTGTTACTGGCCGAATTAGGATTCGATGTCTTCATGAAACTTGTTTATATGGATATTAGCTTTAATAAGACACCGATTTCATCCAATTCGAACACCATGAGCTCAATATATGGCCATCAGACGCTACAAAGTTATGACAGTCAGGAACGGCATCACGTCACCAACTTACGGATGCATTTCGACAAAGATAGAGATCCATTTCGCTCTTGACCTCTTCACCAGAGTTGTAGATATTTCTTTGAGCCCTCCAAGGATACCGAGATCCATAATTTTGAATACCCAAAGCTCCAGAAATTGTCAGCAAACGGTTGCATGTCCTGATTGTCACGAACAGTACCACACCTCATGCTTGAAGAAGGAATTTCAGTCAGATAGAGATTGCTTCAGATCTCGACTTCTGCATGAAACAGGTAGGTATTTCTCTTATCTTTATAAAAAAACCAAGATCAATTCATTAGGACGAGCATACCTTTAAATACGACGTTTCGGACCCTTGATTATCGGCAACAGACGCTTGACTTCAATCTTCAGTCTTTTTGCTGTTGCAGCTTTTGTACTTTTGTCTTTATTCACGCTTTTTTTCTCTTTCTTCTATTGGTGTTGCTGAAGGTTTTGTCTTCTTCTAATACAGTACTTGATGCTTCAGAACTTTATTGAAAAGGGTACCTCATTTTCTGGTCAAGCTTGGTCTTTGAATATCTTAAAACTTCGATTCAAAATTACATCTTCACCCACCATAATGGTCTATATTCTGAGTAGATGTTTGATTAGCTTCACTGGACGCTTCTTAAAAGAGCTAAGGCGCTTGGTTACTTACGGATGCATTTTGACAAAGATAGAGATCGATTTCGTTCTTGACCTCTTCACGAGAGTTGCAGATATTTCTTTGAGCCTTCCAACGATACCGAGATCGATAATTTTGAACACCCAAAGGTCCAGAAATTGTCAGTAGACGGTTGCATGTATTGATTGTCACAAACAGTATCACATCTCCAGCATGAAGAAGGAATTTCACTCCGATAGAGATTGATACAGATCTTGGCTTCTTCAGGAACCAGGTGGGTATTCCTATTATCTTTCTAAAAAACCAAGATCACTTCATTAGGACGAGCGTACCTCAAAATACGACATTTCGGACGCTTGATTATCGGCAGCAAATTCTGGACCTCAATCTTCAGTGTTTTTGTTGTTGCCGCTTTTGTATTTTTATCTTTATTCACGCTTTTCTTCTCTTTCTTCTATTAGAGTTACTGAAGCTTTTATATTCTTATATTACAGTACTTGATGCTTCAGAACTTTACCGAAAAGGGTACCTCACTTTCTGGTCAAGCTTGGACGTTGAATATCTTAAAACTTCATTCAAAATTACTTCTCCACCCATCATAATGTTCTGTATTCTGAGAAGACGCTTGATTAGCTTCCTTGGATGCTTCTTAAATGAGCGAAGGCGTTTGGTGATCTGCATTGCACATTCACAAGTCTGTTTAACACGTAGCATTCTGACCATTTTGCGTATTATGCTTCTTTGACCCAGTTACTGGCCGAATTAGGATTCCATGTCTTCATGGAACTTGTTTATATGGATATTAACTTTAATGAGACACCGATTTCATCCAATTCAAACACCATGAGCTCAATATATGGCCATCAGACACTACAAAGGTATGACAGTCAGGAACGGGATCACGTCACCAACTTACGGATGCATTTTGACAAAGATAAAGCTCCAAAAATTGTCAGCAGAAGGTTGCATAATCGAATTGTCACGAACAGTATCACAGCTCATGCTTGAAGAAGGAATTTGACTCTGATAGAGATTGATTCAGATCTCGGCTTCTTTAGGAAACAGGTAGGTATTTCTCTAATCTTTCTAACAAAACCAAGATCACTTCATTAGGACGAGCGTGCCTCAAAATACGATATTTCGGACGCTTGATTATCGACAGCAGACGCTTGACTTCAATCTTCAGTGTTTTTGCTGTTCAGCTTTTGTACTTTTGTCTTTATTAACGCTTTTCTTCTCTTTCTTCTATTGGAGTTGCTGAAGGTTTTGCCTTCTTCTATTACAGTAGTTGATGCTTCATAACTTTATTGTAAAGGGTACCCCATTTTCTGGTCAAGCTTGGACTTTGAATATCTTAATACTTCATTGAAAATTACTTCTCCACCCATCATATTGTTTTGTATTCAGAGCAGATGCTAGATTAGCTTCACCAAACGCTTCTTAAATGAGCGAAGGCATTTGGTTATCCGCTTTGCACATTCACAAGTCTGTTTAACACGTAGCATTCTGACCATTTTGAGTATAATGCTTCTTTGACCCAGTTACTGGCCGAATTAGGATTCGATGTCCTCATGAAACTTGTTTATATGGATATTAGCTTTAATGAGACACCGATTTCATCCAATTCGAACATCATGAGCTGAATATATGGCCATCAGATGCTACAAAGGTATGACAGTCAGAAACGGCATCACGTCACCAACTTACGGATGCATTTTGATAAAGATAGAGATTGATTTCGCTCTTGACCTCTTCACGAGAGTTGCAGATATTTCTTCGAGCCTTCCAACGATACAAAGATCGGTACTTTTGAAAACCTAAAGCACCAGAAATTGTCAGCAGAAGGTTGAATATTCGAATTGTCACGAACAGTATCACACCTCATGTTTGAAGAAAGAATTTCACTCAGATAGAGATTGATTCAGATCTTGACTTCTGCATGAAGCAAGTAGGTATTTCTCTTATATTTCTAAAAAAACCAAGATCACTTCATTAGGATGAGCATACCTCGAAATACGACGTTTCGGACGTTTGATTATCGGCAGCAGACGCTTGACTTCAATCTTCAGTGTTTTTGCTGTTGCCGCTTTTGTACTTTTGTCTTTATTCATGCTTTTCTTCTCATTCTTCTATTAGAGTTGCTGAAGCTTTTATATTCTTATATCACAGTACTTGATGCTTCTGAACTTTATTGAAAAGGGCAGCTCATTTTCTGGTCAAGCTTAGTCGTTGAATATCTTAAAACTTCATTCAAAATTACTTCTCCACCCATCATAACGTTCTGTACTCTGAGAAGACGCTTGATTAGCTTCACTGGACGCTTCTTAAATGAGCGAAGGTGCTTGGTTATCCGGTTTGCACATTCACAAGTCTGTTTAACTCGAAGCATTCTGACCATTTTGCGTATTATGCTTCTTTGACCCTGTTACTGGCCGAATTAGGATTCGATGTCTTCATGAAACTTGTTTATATGGATATTAGCTTTAATATGACACCGATTTCATCCAATTCGAACTCCATGAGCTCAATATATGGCCATCAGACGCTACAAAGTTATGACAGTCAGGAACGGCATCACGTCACCAACTTACGGATGCATTTCGACAAAGATAGAGATCGATTTCGCTCTTGACCTCTTCACCAGAGTTGTAGATATTTCTTTGAGCCTTCCAACGATACCGAGATCCATAATTTTGAATACCCAAAGCTCCAGAAATTGTCAGCAGACGGTTGCATGTCCTGATTGTCACGAACAGTACCACACCTCATGCTTGAAGAAGGAATTTCACTCAGATAGAGATTGCTTCAGATCTCGACTTCTGCATGAAACAGGTAGGTATTTCTCTTATCTTTATAAAAAACCAAGATCAATTCATTAGGATGAGCATACCTTTAAATACGACGTTTCGGACCCTTGATTATCGGCAACAGACGCTTGACTTCAATCTTCAGTCTTTTTGCTGTTGCAGCTTTTGTACTTTTGTCTTTATTCACGCTTTTTTTCTCTTTCTTCTATTGGTGTTGCTGAAGGTTTTGTCTTCTTCTAATACAGTACTTGATGCTTCAGAACTTTATTGAAAAGGGTACCTCATTTTCTGGTCAAGCTTGGTCTTTGAATATCTTAAAACTTCGATTCAAAATTACATCTTCACCCACCATAATGGTCTATATTCTGAGTAGATGCTTGATTAGCTTCACTGGACGCTTCTTAAAAGAGCTAAGGCGCTTGGATACTTACGGATGCATTTTGACAAAGATAGAGATCGATTTCGTTCTTGACCTCTTCACGAGAGTTGCAGATATTTCTTTGAGCCTTCCAACGATACCGAGATCGATAATTTTGAACACCCAAAGCTCCAGAAATTGTCAGCAGACGGTTGCATGTATTGATTGTCACAAACAGTATCACATCTCCAGCATGAAGAAGGAATTTCACTCCGATAGAGATTGATACAGATCTTGGCTTCTTCAGGAAACATGTGGGTATTCCTATTATCTTTCTAAAAAAACCAAGATCACTTCATTAGGACGAGCGTACCTCAAAATACGACATTTCGGACGCTTGATTATCGGCAGCAAATTCTGGACCTCAATCTTCAGTGTTTTTGTTGTTGCCGCTTTTGTATTTTTATCTTTATTCACGCTTTTCTTCTCTTTCTTCTATTAGAGTTACTGAAGCTTTTATATTCTTATATTACAGTACTTGATGCTTCAGAACTTTACCGAAAAGGGTACCTCATTTTCTGGTCAAGCTTGGACTTCGAATATCTTAATACTTCATTCAAAATTACTTCTCCACCCATCATAATGTTCTGTATTCTAAGAAGACGCTTGATTAGCTTCACTGGACACTTCTTAAAAGAGCTAAGGCGCTTGGTTATCCGCTTTGCACATTCACAAGGCTATTTAACTCGTAGCATTTTGACCATTTAACGTATTACGCTTCTTTGACCCTGTTACTGGCTGAATTTGGATTCGATGTCTTCATCAAACTTGTTTATATGAATATTAGCTTTAATGAGACACCGGTTTCATCCTATTCGAACATCATCAGCTCAATATTTTGCCATGACACGCTACAAAGGTATGACAGTCAGGAAGGACATCACGTCAGCAACTTACGAATGCATTTTGACAAAGATAGAGATCGATTTCGCTCTTGACCTCTTCACGAGAGCTGCAGATATTTCTTTGAGCCTGCCAACGTTACCGAGATCGATAATTTTGAACACCCAAAGCTCCAGAAATTGTAAGCAAACGGTTGCATGTTCTGATTGTCACGAATAGTATCACATCTCAAGCTTGAAGAAGGAATTTCACTCCAATAGAGATTGATACAGATCTCGGCTTCTTCAGGAAACATGTAAGTATTTCTCTTATCTTTCTAACAAAACCAAGATCATTTCCTTAGGACGAGTGTACCTCAAAATACGTTGTTTCGGACACTAGATTATCGGCAGCAGACGCTTGAGTTCAATCTTCAGTGTTTTTGCTGTTGCCCATTTTGTACTTTTGGCTTTATTCACGCTTTTCTTCTCTTTCTTATATTAGAGTTGCTGAAGCTTTTATATTCTTATATTATAGTTCTTGATGGTTCAGAACTTTATTAAAAAGGGTACGTCATTTTCTGGTCAAGTTTGGACGTTGAATATCTTAATACTTCATTCGAAATTACTTCTCCTCCCATCATAATGTTCTGTATTCTGAGAAGATGCCTGATTAGCTTCACTGGACGCTTCTTAAAAGAGCTAAGGCGCTTGGTTGTCCACTTGGCACATTAACAAGGCTATTTAACTCATAGCATTCTGTCCCATTAGCGTATTATACTTCTTTGACCTTGTTACTGGTCTAATTACGATTCGATGTCTTCATGAAAATTGTTTATATGGATATTAGATTTAATGAGACACCGGTTTCATCCAATTCAAACACCATCAGCTCAATATATGGCCATCAGACACTACAAAGGTATGATAGTCAGGTACGACATCACGGTACCAACTTAGGGATGCATTTTGACAAAGATAGAGATTTATTTCATTCTTGACCTCTTCACGAGAGTTGCAGATATTTATTTGGGCTTTCCAACGATACTGAGATTGATAATTTTGAACACCCAAAGCTCTAGAAATTGTCAGTAGACGGTTGCATGTTCTGATTGTCACGAATAGTATCGCATCTCAAGCTTGAAAAAGGAATTTCACTCCGATAGAGATTGATACAGTTATCGGCTTCTTCAGGAAACATGTATTTATTTCTCTTATCTTTCTAACAAAACCAAGATCAATTCATTAGGACGAGCGTACCTCAAAATACGACGTTTTGGACGATTGATTATCTGCAGCAGACGCTTGACTTCAATCTTCAGTGTATTTGCTGTTGCCGCTTTTGTACTTTTGTCTTTATTCACGCTTTTCTTCTCTTTCTTCTTTTAGAGTTGCTGAAGCTTTTATCTTCTTATATTACAGTACTTGATGCTTCAGAACTTTATTGAAAGGGGTACCTCATTTTCTGGTCAAGCTTGGACGTTGAATATCTTAATACTTCATTCCAAATTACTGCTCCACCCATCATAATGTTCTATATTCTGAGTAGACGCTTGATTAGCTTCACTAGATGCTTGGTTATCCGCTTTGTACATTCATAAGTCTGTTTAAATCGTAGCATTCTGACCATTTTGCGTATTATGCTTCTTTGACCCAGTTACTGGCCGAATTAGGATTCAATATCTTCATGAAACTTTTTTATATGGATATTAGCTTTAATGAGACACCGATTTCATCCAATTCGAACACCATGAGCTCAATATATGGCCATTAGACGCTACAAAGGTATGACAGTCAGGAACGGCATCACGTCACCAACTTACGGATGCATTTTGACAAAGTTAAAGCTCCAGAAATTGTCAGCAGAAGGTTGCATAATCGAATTGTGACGAACAGTATCATAGCTCATGCTTGAAGAAGGAATTTCACTCTGATAGAGATTGATTCAGATCTCGGCTTCTTTAGGAAACAGGTAGGTATTTCTCTTATCTTTCTAACAAAACCAAGATCACTTCATTAGGACAAGCGTACCTCAAAATACGATATTTTGGACGCTTGATTATCGGCAGCAGACGCTTGACTTCAATCTTCAGTGTTTTTGCTGTTCAGCTTTTGTACTTTTGTCTTTATTAACACTTTTCTTCTCTTTCTTCTGTTGGAGTTGCTGAAGGTTTTGCCTTCTTATATTACAGTAGTTGATGCTTCATAACTTTATTGAAAAGGGTACCTCATTTCCTGGTCATGCTTGGACTTTGAATATCTTAATACTTCATTGAAAATTACTTCTCCACCCATCATAATGTTTTGTATTGTGAGCGGACGCTTGATTAGCTTCACTGGACGCTTCTTAAAAAAGCTAAGGCGCTTGGTTATCCACCAGGCACTTTCACAGGCTATTTAACTCGTAGCATTCTGGACATTTAGCGTATTATTCTTCTTTGACGCTGTTATTGGTCGAATTAGGATTCGATGTACGCATGAAACTTGTTTATCCGGATATTAGCTTTAATGAGACATCGGTTTCATCCAATTCGAACACCATCAGCTCAATATATGCCCATCAGATGCTACAAAGGTATGACAGTCAGGAACGACATCACGTCACTAACTTACGGATGCATTTTGACAAAGATAGAGATCGATTTCACTCTTGACCTCTTCATGAGATTTACAGATATTTCTTTGAGCCTTCCAACGATACCAAGATCGATAGTTTTGAACACCCAAAGCTCCAAAAATTGTCAGCAGACGGTTGCATGTTTTGATTGTCACGTATAGTATCACATCTCAAGCTTGAAGAAGGAATTTCACTTCGATAGAGATTGATACAGATCTCTGCTTCTTCAGGAAACATGTAGGTATTTCTCTTATCTTTCAAAAAAAACCAAGATCACTTCCTTTGGACGAGCGTCCCTCAAAATACGACATCTCGGACGCTTGATTATCGGCAGCAGACGCTTGACTTCAATCTTCAGTGCTTTTGCTGTTGCCCGTTTTGTACTTTTAGCTTTATTCACGCTTTTCTAATCTTTCTTATATTAGAGTTGCTGAAGCTTTTATATTCTTATATTACAGTACTTGATACTTCAGAACATTATTGAAAAGGGTACCTCATTTTCTGGTCAAGCTTGGACTTCGAATATCTTAATACTTCATTGAAAATTACTTCTCCACCCATCATAATGTATTGTATTCCTAGCAGACGCTTGATTAGCTTCACTGGACGCTTCTGAAAAGAGCTAAGGCACTTCGTTATCCACATGGCACATTCACAAGGCTATTTAACTCGTAGCATTCTGACCATTTAGCGTATTATGCTTTTTTGACCCTCTTACTGGCCGAATATGGATTCGATGTATTCATGAAACTTGTTTATATGGATATTAGCTTTAATGAGACACCGATTTCATCCAATTCAAACACCATCAGTTCAATATATGGCCATCAGACGCAACAAAGGTATGACAGTCAGGAACGGCATCACGTCACCAACTTACGGATGTATTTTGACAAATACAGAGATCGATTTCGCTCTTGACCTCTTCACAAGAGTGGCACATATTTCTTTGAGCCATCCAACGATACCAAGATCGATACTTTTGAACATCCAAAGCTCCAGAAATTGTCTGCAGACGGTTGCATGTTTTGATTGTCACGAACAATATCACATCTCAAGATTGAAGAAGGAATTTCACTCTGATAGAGATTGATACGGATCTCGGCTTCTTCAGGAAACATGGAGGTACTTCTCTTATCTTTCTAACAAAACCAAGATCACTTTCTTTGGACGAGCGTACCTCAAAATATGACATTACGGATGCTTGATTATCGGCAGCAGACGCTTGACTTCAATCGTCAGTCTTTATCCTGTTGCAGCATTTGTACTTTCATCTTTATTCACGCTTTTTTTCTCTTTCTTCTATTGGAGTTGCTGAAGGTTTTGTCTTCTTCTTTTACAGTACATGAGGCTTCCGAACTTTATTGAAAAGGGTACCTCATTTTCGGGTCAAGCTTGGACTTTGAATATCTTAATACTTCATTCAAAATCACTTATCCACCCATCAGAACGTTCTGTATTCTGGGAAGATGCTTGATTAGCTTTACTGGAAGCTTCTTAAATGAGCTAAGGCGCTTGATTATCCACTTTGCACATTCACAAGTCTGTTTAACTCGTAGCATTCTGACCATTTAGAGTATTATGCTTCTTTGACCCTGTTACTGGCCAAATTAGGATTCGATGTCTTCATGAAACTTGTTTATATGGATATTAGCTTTAATGAGACATCTGTATCATCCAATTCGAACACCATCAGCTCAATCTATGGCCATCAGACACTACAAAGGTATGACAGTCAGGAACGGCATCACGTCACCAACTTACGAATGCATTTTAAAAAAGATAGAGATCAATTTCGCTCTTGACCTCTTCACGATAGTTACAGATATTCTTTGAGACTTACAACGATACCAAGATCGATACTTTTGAACATCCAAAGCTCCAGAAATTGTACTTTTGTCTTATTCTGTTACAGTACATGAGGCTTCAGAACTTTATTGAAAAGGGTACCTCATTTTCTGGTCAAGCTTGGACTTTGAATATCTTAATACTTCATTCAAAATTACTTCTCCACCCATCATAACGTTCTGTATTCTAAGTGAACGCTTGATTAGCTTCACTAGACTCATCTTAAAAGAGCTAAGGCGCTTGGTTATCCACTTGGCACATTTACAAGGCTATTTAACTCGTAACATTCCGACCATTTAGCATATTTCGCTTCTTTGACCCTGTTACTGGCCGAATTAGGATTCGATGTCTGCATGAAACTTTTTTATATGGATATTAGATTTAATGAGACTCCGGTTTCATCCAATTCGAACACCATCAGCTCAATATATGGCCATCAGACGCTACAAAGGAATGACAGTCAGGAACGACATCACGTCACCAACTTACGGATGCATTTTGACAAACATAAAGATAGATTTCGCTCTTGACCTATTCTCGAGAGTTGCAGATATTTCTTTGAGCCTTCCAACGATACCAAAATCGATACTTTTGAACACCAAAAGCTTTACTGGAATCTTCTTAAATGAGCTAAGGCGCTTGATTATACGCTTTCCACATTCACAAGTCTGTTTAACTCGTAGCATTCTGACCATTTACCGTATTATGCTTCTTTGACCCTGTTACTGGCCGAATTAGGATTCGATGTCTTCATGAAACTTGTTTATATGGATATTAGCTTTAATGAGACATTTGTATCATCCAATTTGAACACCATCAGGTCAATCTATGGCCATCAGATGCTACAAAGGTATGACAGTCAGGAACGGCATCACGTCACCAACTTACGGATGCATTTTGACAAAGATAGAGATAGATTTCGCTCTTGACCTCTTCCCGAGAGTTGCAGATATTTCTTTGAGCATTCCAACGATACCAAAATCGATACTTTTGAACACCCAAAGCTCCAGAAATTGTCCGCAGATGGTTGCGTGTTCTGATTGTCACGAACAGTATCACATCTCAAGCTGGAAGAAGGAATTTCACTCCGATAGAGATTGATACAGATCTCGGCATCTTCAGTAAACATGTAGGTATTACTCTTTTATTTCTAACAAAACCAAGATCACTTCATTCGGATGAGCGTACCTCAAAATACGACGTTTCGGACGCTTGATTATCGGCAGCAGAAGCCTGACTTCAATCTTCAGTATTTTTGTTGTTGCCGCTTGTGTACTTTTTTCTTTATTCACGCTTTTATTCCCTTTCTTCTATTAGAGTTGCTTAAGCTGTTATATTCTTATATTATAGTACTTGATGCTTCAAGACTTTATTGAAAAGGGTACCTCATTTTCTGGTCAAGCATGGATGTTGAATATCTTAATACTTCATTCAAAATCACTTCTCCACCCATTATAACGTTCTGTGTTCTGAGAAGACGCTTGATTAGCTTTACTGGAATCTTCTTAAATGAGCTAAGGCGCTTGATTATATGCTTTCCACATTCACAAGTCTGTTTAACTCATAGCATTCTGTCCATTTAGCGTATTATGCTTCTTTGACCCTGTTACTGGCCGAATTAGGATTCGATGTCTTCATGAAACTTGTTTATATGGATATTAGCTTTAATGAGACATCTGTATCATCCAATTCGAACACCATCAGCTCAATCTATGGCCATCAGACGCTACAAAGGTATGATAGTCAGGAACGGCATCACGTCACCAACTTACGAATGCATTTTAACAAAGATAGAGATCGATTTCGCTCTTGACCTCTTCATGATAGTTACAGATATTCTTTGAGACTTACAACGATACCAAGATCGATACTTTTGAACACCCAAAGCTCCAGCACCAGAAATTGTCAGCAGACGGTTGCATGTTCCGATTGTCTCGAACAGTATCACATCTCAAGCTGGAAGAAGGAATGTCACTCCGATAGAGATTGATACAGATCTTGGCTTCTTCAGGAACCATGTAGGAGTTTCTCTTATCTTTCTAACATAACCATGATCACTTCATTAGGACGAGCGTCGGTCAAAATATGACGTTTCGGATGCTTGATTATTGGCAGCAGACGCTAGACTTAAATCTTCAGTGTTTTTGCTGTTGCCGCTTTTGTACTTTTGTATTTATTCCCGCTTTTCTTCTCCTTCTTCTATTAGAGTTGCTGAAGGTTTTATATTCTTATATTACGTTACTTGATGCTTCAGAACTTTATTGAAAAGGGTACCTCATTTTCTGGTCAAGCTTGGACATTGAATATCTTAATACTTCGTTCAAAATTACTTCTGCACCCATCATAATGCACTGTATTCTGAGAAGACGCTTGATTAGCTTCACTGGACACTTCATAAATGAGCTAAGGCGCTTGGTTATCCGCTTTGCACATTCACAAGTCTATTTAACACGTAGCATTCTGACCATTTAGCGTATTTTGCTTCTTTGACCCTGTTAATGGCCGAATTAGGATTCGATGTCTGCATGAAACATGTTTATATGGATATTAGATTTAATGAGACACTGGTTTCATCCAATTCGAACACCATCAGCTCAATATATGGCCATCAGACGCTACAAAGGTATGACAGCCAGGAACGGCATCACGTCACCAACTTACCGATGCATTTTGACAAAGATGGAGATAGATTTCGCTCTTGACCTTTTCACGAGAGTTGCTGATATTTCTTTGAGCCATCCAACGATACCAAGATCGATAGTTTTGAACACCCAAACCTCCAGAAATTGTCAGCAAACGGTTGCTTGTTCTGATTGTCACGAACAGTATCACATCTCAAGCTTGAAGAAGGAATTTCACTCCGATAGAGATGGATACAGATCTCGGATTCTTCAGGAAACATGTAGTTATTTCTCTTATCTTTCTACCAAAACCAAGATCACTTCATTAGGACGAGCGTACCTCAAAATACGACGTTTCGGATGCTTGATTATCGACAGTAGACGCTTGACTTCATTCTTCAGTGTTTTTGCTGTTGCCGCTTTTGTACTTTTGTCTTTATTCACGCTTTTCTTCTCTTTATTCAGTTAGAATTGCTGAAGCTTTTATATTCTTATATTACAGTACTTGATGCTTCAGAACTTTATTGAAAAGGGTACCTCATTTTCTGGTCAAGCTTGGACGTTGAATATCTTAAAACTTCATTCAAAATAACTTCTCCACCCATCATAATGTTCTGCATTCTGAGAAGACGCTTGATTAGCTTCACTGGACGCTTCTTAAATAAGCGAAGAAGGTTTTTTATCCACTTTACACATTCACAAGTCAGTTTAACTTGTAGCATTCTGACCATTTTGCGTATTATGTTTATTTGACGCAGTTACTGGCCGAATTCGGATTCGATGTCTTCATGAAACTTGTTTATATGGATATTAGCTTTAATGAGACACCATATTCATCCAATTCAAACACCATCTGCTCAATATATGGCCATCAGACGCTACAAAGGTATGACAGTCAGGAACGGCATCACGTCAGCAACTTACGGATGCATTTTGACAAAGATAGAGAACGATTTCGCTGTTGTTGTCTTCACGAGAGTGGCAGATATTTCTTTGAGCCTTCCAAAGATACCAAGATTGATACTTTCGAACACCCAAAGCTCCAGAAATTGTCAGCAGACGGTTGCATGTTCTGATTGTCACGAATAGTATCACATCTCAAGCTTGAAGAAGGAATTTCACTGTGATAGAGATTAATACAAATCTCGGCTTCCTCAGGAAACATGCAGGTATTTCTGTTCTCTTTCTAACAAAACCAAGATCACTTCATTAGGACGAGCGTACCTCAAAATTTCTTATGTATATATGCTTTCTTTATTTATATTTGTCATGTCAGGTTCTTTTTTACTCACTTTAATTTAATTATATGTAAATGAACCATAACTATGTAGTCCTATTCCTAATAGATTGATCCCAAAATAACATATCCGAATTATAAGAAAGCCCAGAGAAGCCACTATTGAAGAATTTACACCTTCCAATTTTTGATTTTTTCTAGTATGTAAATAAATTACGAATATGGTCCAAGTAATAAAGGCCGAAGTTACTGGCCGAATTACGATTCGATGTCTTCATGAAACTTGTTTATACGGATATTAGCTTTAATGAATACCGGTTTCATCCAATTGGAACACCATCAGCTCAATATATGGCCATCAGACGCGACAAAGGTATGACTGTCAGGAACGGCATCACGTCACCAACTTACGGATGCATTTTGACAAAAATAGAGATCGTTTTCGCTCTTGACTTCTTCACGAGAGTTCCAGATATTTCTTTGAGCCTTCCAACGATACCCAGATCGATACTTTTGAAAGCCTAAAGCTCCAGAAATTGTCAGCAGAAGGTTGCATATTCGAATTGTCACGAACAGTACCACACCTCATGCTTGAAGAAGGAATTTCACTCAGATAGAGATAGATTCAGATCTCGACTTCTGCATGAAACTGGTATGTATTTCTCTTATCTTTCCAAAAAAACCCAGATCAATTCATTAGGATGAGCATAGCTCAAAATATGACGTTTCGTACCCTTGATTAACGGCAGCAAACGCTTGACTTCAATCTTCAATCTTTTTGTTGTTGCAGCTTTTGTACTTTTGTCTTTATTCACGCTTTTTTTCTCTTTCTTCTATTGGAGTTCCTGAAGGTTTTGTCTTCTTCTATTACAGTACTTGATGCTTCAGAACTTTATTGAAAAGGGTACCTCATTTTCTGGTCAAGATTAGTCTTTGAATATCTTAATACTTCGATTCAAAATTACATCTCCACCCATCAAAATGGTCAGTATTCTGAGTAGACGCTTGATTAGATTCTTTGGACGCTTCTTAAAAGAGCTACGGGGCTTGGTTATCCACTTAGCACATTCACAAGGCTATTTAACTCATAGCATTCTGACCATTTAGCGTATTATGCTTCTTTGACCCTATTACTGGCCGAATTACGATTCGATGTCTTCATGAAACTTATTGATATGGATATTAGCTTTAATGAGACACCTGTTTCATCCAATTCGAACACCATCAGCTCAATATATGGCCATCAGATGCTACAAAGGTATGACAGTCAGGAATGACAACACATCACCAACTGAAGGATGCATTTTCACCAAGATAGAGATCGATTTCGCTCTTGACCTCTTCACGATAGTTGCAGATATTTCTTTGAGCCTTCCAACGATACCGAGATCGATAATTTTGAACACCCAAAGCTCCAGAAATTGTCAGCAGACGGTTGCATGTATTGATTGTCACAAACAGTATCACATCTCCAGCATGAAGAAGGAATTTCACTCCGATAGAGATTGATATAGATCTTGGCTTCTTCAGGAAACATGTGGGTATTCCTATTATATTTCGAAAAAAACCAAGATCACTTCATTAGGACGAGCGTACCTCAAAATACGACTTTTCGGTCGCTTGATTATTGGCAGCAGACGCTTGACTTCAATCTTCAGTGTTTTTGCTGTTGTCGCTTTTGTACTTTTGTCTTTATTCACGCTTTTCTTCTCTTTCTTAAGTTAGAATTGCTGAAGCTTTATATTCTTATATTACAGTACATGATGCTTCAGAACTTTATTGAAAAGGGTACCTCATTTTCTGATTAAGCTTGGACGTTGAATATCTAAAAACTTCATTCAAAATTACTTCTCCACCCATCATAATGTTCTGTATTCTAAGAAGACGCTTGATTAGCTTCACTGGACGCTTCTTAAATGTGCGAAGGCGGTTGGTTATCCGCTTTGCACATTCACAAGTCAGTTTAACTCGTAGCATTCTGACCATTTTGGGTAGTATGCTTATTTGACCCAGTTACTGGCCGAATTCGGATTCGATGTTTTCATGAAACTTGTTTATATGGACATTAGCTTTAATGAGACGTCATATTCATCCAATTCGAACACCATCAGCTCAATATATGGCCATCAGACGCTACAAAGGTATGACAGTCAGGAAGGACATCACGTCAGCAACTTACGAATGCATTTTGACAAAGATAGAGATCGATTTCGCTCTTGTCCTCTTCACGAGAGTGGCAGATATTTCTTTGAGCCTTCCGCAGATACCATGATCGATACTTTTGAACGCCCAAAGCTCCAGAAATTGTCAGTAGACGGTTGCATGTTCTGAATGTCACGAACAGTATCACATCTCAAGCTTGAAGAAGGAATTTCACTGCGATAGAGATTAATACAGATCTCGGCTTCTTCAGGAAACATGTAGGTATTTCTCTTATCTTTCTAAAAAAACCAAGATCACTTCATTAGGACGAGCGTACCTCAAAATACGACGTTTCGGACCCTTGATTATGGGCCGCAGACGGTTGACTTCAATCTTCAGTCTTTTTGCTGTTGCTGCTTTTGTAATTTGGCCTTTATTCACGCTTTTTTTCGCTTTCGTCTATTGGAGTTGCTGAAGGTTTTGTCTTCTTCTATTACAGTACTTGATGCTTCAGAACTTTATGGAAAAAGGTACCTCATTTTCTGGTCAAGATAGGTCTTTGAATATCTTAATACTTCGATTCAAAATTACTTCTCCACCCATTAAAATGGTCTGTATTCTGAGTAGACGCTTGATTAGCTTCACTGGACACTTCTTAAAAGAGCTAAGGTGCTTGGTTATCCACTTAGCACATTCACAAGGCAATTTAACTCATAGCATTCTGACCATTAAGCGTATTATGCATCTTTGACCCTGTTACTGGCCGAATTACGATACGATGTCTTCGTGAAATTTGTTTATATGGATATTAGCTTAAATGAGACACCGGTTTCATCCAATTCGAAAACGATAAGCTCAATATATGGCCATCAGACACTACAAAGGTATAACAGTCTGGAACGACATCACGTCCCCAACGTACGGTTGCATTTTGACAAAGATTGAGATCGATTTCGCTCTTGACCTCTTCACGAGAGTTGCAGATATTTCTTTGAGCCTTCCAACGATACCGAGTTCAATAATTTTGAACACCCAAAGCTCCAAAAATTGTCAGCAGATGGTTGCATGTTCTGATTGTCACGAACAGTATCACATCTCAAGCTTGAAGTAGGATTTTCACTCCAATAGAGATTGATACAGATCTCGGCTTCTTCAGAAAACATGTAGGTATTTCTATTATCTTTCTAACAAAACCAAGATCACTTCATTAGGACGAGTGTACCTCAAAATACAACGTTTCGGACCCTTGATTATAAGCAGCAGACGGTTGACTTCAATCTCCAGTCTTTTTGTTGTTGCTGCTTTTGTACTTTTGCCTTTATTCACGCTTTTTTTCTTTTTCGTCTATTGGAGTTGCTGAAGGTTTTGTCTTCTTCTATTACAGTACTTGATGCTTCAGAACTTTCTTGACAATGGTACCTCATTTTCTGGTCAAGCTTGGTCTTTGAATATTTAATACTTCGATTCAAATTTACTTCTCCACCCATCATAATGGTCTGTATTCTGAGTAGAAGCTTGACTAGCTTCACTGGACGCTTCTTGAAAGAGCTTAGGCACTTAGTTATCCACTTGACACATTCACAAGGCTATTTAACTCATTGCATTCGGACCATTCAGCGTATTATGCTCCTTTGACCCTGTTACTGGCCGAATTACAATACGATGTCTTCATGAAACTTGTTTATATGGATATTACCTTTAATGAGACACCGGTTTCATCCAATTCGAAAACGATCAGCTCAATATATGGCCATCAGACACTACAAAGGTATAACAGTCTGGAATGACATCACGTCACCAACTTACGGATGAATTTTGACAATGATAGAGATCGATTTCGCTCTTGACCTCTTCACGAGAGTTGTCGATATTTCTTTGAGCCTTCCAACGATACCGAGATCGATAATTTTGAACACCCAAAGCTCCAGAACATGTCAGCAGACAGTTGCATGTTCTGATTGTCACGAACAGTATCACATCTTAAGCTCGAAGAAGGAATTTCACTCCGATAGAGATTGATACAGATCTCGGCTTCTTTAGGAAACAAGTAGGTATTTCTATTATCTTTCTAACAAAACCAAGATCACTTCATTAAGACGAGCGTATCACAAAATATGACGTTTCGGACCCTTGATTATGGGCAGTAGACGGTTGACTTCAATATTCAGTCTTTTTGCTTTTGCTGCTTTTGTAATTTTGCCTTTATTCACGCTTTTTTTTGCTTTGGTCTATTGGAGTTGCTGAAGGTTTTATCTTCTTCTATTACAGTACTTGATCCTTCAGAACTTTATTGAAAAAGGTACCTCATTTTCTGGTCAAGCTTGGTCTTTGAATATCTTAATATTTCGATTCAAAATTACTTCACCCATTAAAATGGTCTGTATTCTGACTCGACGCTTGATTAGCTTCACTGGACGCATCTTAAAAGAGCTAAGGGGATTGGTTATCCTCTTGGCACATTCACAAGGCTATTTAACTCATAGCATTCTGACCATTAAGCGTATTATGTTTCTTTGACCCTGTTACTGGCCGAATTACGATACGATGACTTCATGAAACTTGTTTATATGGATATTAGCTTTAATGAGACACCGGTTTCATCCAATTCGAAAACGATTAGCTGAATATATGGCCATCAGACAATACAAAGGTATAACAGTCTGGAACGACATCACGTCACCAAATTACGGATGCAGTTTGACAAAGATAGAGATCGATTTCGCTCTTGACCTCTTCACGAGAGTTGCCGATATTTCTTTGAGCCTTCCAACGATACCGAGATCGATAATTTTGAACACTCAGAGCTCCAGAAATTGTCAGCAGACGGTTGCATGTTCTGATTGTCACGAACAGTATCACATCTTAAGCTCGAAGAAGGAATTTCACACCGATAGAGATTGATACAGATCTTGGCTTCTTAAGGAAACAAGTAGGTATTTTTATTATCTTCCTAAAAAAACCAAGATCACTTCATTAGGATGAGCATACCTCAAAATACGACATTTCGGACCCTTGATTATGGTCAGCAGACGGTTGACTTCAATATTCAGTCTTTTTGCTGTTGCTGCTTTTGTAATTTTGCCTTTATTCATGCTTTTTTTCGCTTTCGTCTATTGGAGTTGCTGAAGGTTTTGTCTTCTTCTGTTACAGTACTTGATGCTTCAGAACTTTATGGAAAAAGGTACCTCATTTTCTAGTCAACATTGGTCTTTGAATATCTTAATACTTCGATTCAAAGTTACTTCTCCACCCATTAAAATGGTCTGTATTTTGAGTAGATGCTTGATTAGCGTCACTGGACGCATCTTAAAAGAGCTAAGGCGCTTGGTTATCCACTTAGCACATTCACAAGGCCTTTTAACTCATAGCATTCTGACCATTTAGCGTATTATGCTTCTTTGACCCTGTTACTGGCCGAATTACGATTCGATGTCTTCATGAAACTTTTTTTATACGAACATTAGCTTTAATGAATACCGGTTTCATCCAATTCGAACACCATCAGCTCAATATATGGCCATCAGACGCTACAAAGGTATGACTGTCAGGAACGGCATCACGTCACCAACTTACGGATGCATTTTGACAAAGATAGAGATCGTTTTCGCTCTTGACATCTTCACGAGAGTTGCAGATATTTCTTTGAGCCTTCCAACGATACCCAGATCGATACTTTTGAAAGCCTAAAGCTCCAGAAATTGTCAGTAGAAGGTTGCATATTCGAATTGTCACGAACAGTACCATACCTCAAGCTTGAAGAAGGAATTTCACTCAGATAGAGATAGATTCTGATCTCGACTTCTGCTTGAAACTGGTAGGTATTTCTCTTATCTTTCTAAAAAAACCAATATCACTTCATTAGGATGAGCATACCTCAAAATATGACGTTTCGCACCCTTGATTATCGGCATCAGACGCTTGACTTCAATCTTAAGTCTTTTTGTTGTTGTAGCTTTTGTTCTTTTGTCTTTATTCACGCTTTTTTCCTCTTTCTTCTATTGGAGTTCCTGAGGGTTTTGTCTTCTTCTATTACAGCACTTGATGCTTCAGAACTTTATTGAAAAGGGTACCTCATTTTCTGGTGAAGATTGGTCTTTGAATATCTTAATACTTCGATTCAAAATTACTTCTCAACCCACCAAAATTGTCAGTATTCTGAGTAGACGCTTGATTAGATTCATTGGACGCTTCTTAAAAGAGCTAAGGCGCTTGGTTATCCACTTGGCACATTCACAAGGCCTTTTAACTCATAGCATTCTGACCATTTAGCCTATTATGCTTCTTTGACCCTGTTACTGGTCGAATTACGATTCGATGTCTTAATGAAACTTGTTGATATCGATATTAGCTTTAATGAGACACTGGTTTCATCCAATTCGAACACCATCACCTCAATATATGGCCATCAGACGCTACAAAGGTATGACTGTCAGGAACGGCATCACGTCACCAACTTACGAAAGCATTTTGAAAAAGATAGAGATCGTTTTCGCTCATGACTTCTTCATGAGAGTTGTAGATATTTCTTTGAACCTTCCAACGACACCCAGATCGATTCTTTTGAAAGCCTAAAGCTCCAGAAATTGTCAGCAGAAGGTTGCATATTCGAATTGTCACGAACAGTACAACACCTCATGCTTGAAGAAGGAATTTCACTCAGATAGAGATAGATTCAGATCTCGACTTCTGCATGAAACTGGTAGGTATTTCTCTTATCTTTTCAAAAAACCCAAGATCACTTCATTAGGATGAGTATACCTCAAAATATGACGTTTCGGACCCTTGATTATCGGCAGCAGACGCTTGACTTCAATCTTCAGTCTTTTTGTTGTTGCAGCTTTTGTACTTTTGTCTTTATTCACACTTTTTTTCTCTTTCTTCTATTGGAGTTCCTGAAGATTTTGTTTTCTTCTATTACAGTACGTGATGCTTCAGAACTTTATTGAAAAAGGGTAACTCATTTTTTGGTCAAGATTGGTCTTTGAATATCTTAATACTTCGATTCAAAATTACTTCTCCTCCCATCATAATGTTCTGTATTCGGAGAAGACGCTCGATTAGCTTCACTGGACGCTTCATAAATGAGCGAAGGCGGTTGGTTATCCGCTTTGCACATTCACAAGTCAGTTTAACTCGTAGCATTCTGACCATTCTCCGTATTATGCTTATTTGACCTAGTTACTGGCCGAATTCGGATTCGATGTCTTCATGAAACTTGTTTATATGGATATTAGCTTTAATGAGACACCATATTCATCCAATTCGAACTCCATCAGCTCAATATATGGCCATCAGACTCTACAAAGGTATGACAGTCAGGAAAGGCATCACGTCAGCAACTTACGGATGCATTTTGACAAAGATAGAGATCGATTTCGCTGTTGTCCTCTTCACGAGAGTGGCAGATATTTCTTTGAGCCTTCCAAAGATACCAAGATCGATACTTTCGAACACCCAAAGCTCCAGAAATTATCAGCAGACGGTTGCATGTTCTGATTGTCACGAACAGTATCACATCTCAAGCTTGAAGAATGAATTTCACTGCGATAGAGATTAATATAGATCTCGGCTTCTTCAGGAAACATGTGGGTATTTCTCTTATATTTCTAAAAAATCCAAGATCACTTCATTAGGACGAGCGTACCTCAAAATACGACGTTTCAGACCCTTGATTATCGACAGCAGACGGTTGACTTCAATCTTCAGTCTTTTTGCTGTTGCTGCTTTTGTACTTTTGCCATTATTCATGCTTTTTTTTCGCTTTCATCTATTGAGTTGCTGAAGGTTTTGTCTTCTTCTATTACAGTACTTGATGCTTCAGAACTTTGTGGAAAAAGGTACCTCATTTTCTGGTCAAGATTGGTCTTTGAATATCTTAATACTACAATTCAAATTTACTTCTCCACCCATTAAAATGGTCTGTATTCTGAATAGACGCATGATTAGCTTCACTGGATACTTCTTAAAAGAGCTAAGGCGCTTGGTTATCCACTTGGCACATTCACAAGGCTATTTAACTCATAGCATTCTGACCATTAAGCGTATTATGCTTCTTTGACCCTATTACTGGCCGAATTACGATACGATGTCTTCATGAAAATTTTTTATATGGATATTAGCTTTAATGAGACAACGATTTCATCCAATTTGAAAACTATCAGCTCAACATATGGCCATCAGACACTACAACGGTATAACAGTCTGGAAAGACATCACGTAACCAACTTACGGATGCATTTTGACAAAGATAGTGATCGATATCGCTCTTGACCTCTTCAGGAGAGTTGCAGATATTTCTTTGAGCCTTCCAACGATACCGAGATCGATAATATTGAACACCCAAATCTCCAGAAATTCTCAGCAGACGATTGCATGTTCTGATTGTCACGAACAGTATCACATCTTAAGCTCGAAGAAGGATTTTCACTTCGATAGAGATTGATACAGATTTCGGCTTCTTTAGGAAACAAGTAGGTATTTCTATTATCTTTCTAACAAAACCAAGATCACTTCATTAGGACAAGCGTACCACAAAATACGACGTTTCGGACCCTTGATTATGGGCAGCAGACGGTTGACTTCAATCTTCAGTCTTTTTGCTGTTGCTATTTTTGTACTTTTGCCTTTGTTCACGCTTTTTTTCGCTTTCGTCTGTTGGAGTTGCTGAAGGTTTTGTCTTCTTCTATTACAGTACTTGATGCTTTAGAACTTTAATGAAAACGGTACCTCATTTTCTGGTCAAGATTGGTCTTTAAATATCTTAATACTTCGATTCAAAATTACTTCTCCACCCATTAAAATGGTCTGTATTCTGAGTAGATGCATGATTAGCTTCACTCGATACTTCTTAAACGAGCTAAGGCGCTTGGTTATCCACTTGGCACATTCACAAGGCTATTTGACTCATAGCTTTCTGACCATTAAGCGTATTATGCTTCTTTGACCCTATTACTGGCCGAATTACGATACGATGTCTTCATGAAAATTTTTTATATGGATATTAGCTTTAATGAGACACCGGTTTCATCCAATTCAAAAACGATCAGCTCAACATATGGCCACCCAGACACTACAGTGGTATAACAGTCTGGAACGACATCACGTAACCAACTTAAGGATGCATTTTGACAAAGACAGAGATCGATTTCGCTCTTGACCTCTTCACGAGAGTTGCAGATATTTCTTTGAGCCTTCCGACGATACCGAGATCGATAATATTGAACACCCAAAGCTCCAGAAATTGTCAGCGGACGGTTGCATGTTCTGATTGTCACGAACAGTATCACATCTCAAGCTTGAAGAAGGAATTTCACTGCGATAAAGATTAAAACAGATCTCGGCTTCTTCAGGAAACATGTAGGTATTTCTCTTATCTTTCTAAAAAAACCAAGATCACTTCATTAGGACGAGCGTACCTCAAAATACGACGTTTCGGACCCTTGATTATCGGCAGCAGACGGTTGACTTCAATCTTCAGTCTTTTTGTTGTTGCTGCTTTTGTACTTTTGCCATTATTCATGCTTTTTTTCGCTTTCATCTATAGGAGTTGCTGATGTTTTTGTCTTCTTCTATTACTGTACTTGATGCTTCAGAACATTGTGGAAAAAGTTACATTAGCTTCACTGGATACTTCTTAAACGAGCTAAGGCGCTTGGTTATCCACTTGGCACATTCACAAGGCTATTTAACTGATAGCATCCTGACCATTAAGCGTATTATGCTTCTTTGACCCTATTACTGGCCGAATTACGATACGATGTCTTCATGAAAATTTTTTATATGGATATTAGCTTTATTGAGACACCGGTTTCATCCAATTCGAAAACGATCAGCTCAACATATGGCCATCAGACACTACAAAGGTATAACAGTCTGGAACGACATCACTTAACCAACTTACGGATGCATTTTGACAAAGATAGAGATCGATTTGGCTCTTGACCTCTTTAGGAGAGTTGCAGATATTTCTTTGAGCCTTCCAACGATACCGAGATCGATAATATTGAACACCCAAAGCTCCAGAAATTCTCAGCAGACGGTTGCATGTTCTGATTGTCACGAACAGTATCACATCTTAAGCTTGAAGAAGGAATTTCACTCCGATAGAGATTGATACAGATCTCGGCTTCTTTAGGAAACAAGTAGGTATTTCTATTATCTTTCTAACAAAACCAAGATCACTTCATTAGGACGAACGTACCTCAAAATACGACGTTTCGGACCCTTGATTATGGGCAGCAGACGGAGGACTTCAATCTTCAGTCTTTTTGCTGTTGCTGCTTTTGTACTTTTGCCTTTGTTCACGCTTTTTTTTCGCTTTCGTCTATTGGAGTTGCAGAAGGTTTTGTCTTCTTCTATTACAGTACTTGATGCTTCAGAACTTTATTGAAAAAGGTACCTCATTTTCTGGTCAAGATTGGTCTATTAATATCTTAATACTTCGATTCAAAATTACTTCTCCACCCATTAAAATGGTCTGTATTCATAGTAGACGCTTGATTAGCTTCACCGGACGCTTCTTAAAAGAGCTAAGGCGCTTGGTTATCCACTTGGCACATTCACAAGGCTATTTAACTCGTAGCATTCTGACCATTTAGCGTATTACGCTTCTTTGACCCTATTACTGGACGAATTACGATTCGATGTCTTCATGAAACTTCTTTATACGAATATTAGCTTTAATGAATACCAGTTTCATCCAATTCGAACACCATTAGCTCAATATATGGCCATCAGACCCTACAAAGGTATGACTGTCAGGAATGGCATCACGTCACCAACTTACGGAAGCATTTTGACAACGATAGAGATCGTTTTCGTTCTTGACTTCTTCACGAGAGTTGCAGATATTTCTTTGAGCCTTCCAACGATACCCAGATCGATACTTTTGAAAGCCTAAAGCTCCAGAAATTGTTAGCAGAAGGTTGCATATTCGAATTGTCACGAATAGTACCACACCTCATGCTTGAAGTAGGAATTTCACTCAGATAGAGATAGATTCAGATCTCGACTTCTGCATGAAACTGGTAGGTATTTCTCTTATCTTTCTAAAAAACCCAAGATCACTTCATTAGGATGGGCATACCTCAAAATATGACGTTTCGGACCCTTGATTATCGGCAGAGACGCTTGACTTCAATCTTCAGTCTTTTTGTTGTTGCAGCTTTTGTACTTTTGCCTTTATTCACGCTTTTTTTCTCTTTCTTCTATTGGAGTTCCTGAAGATTTTGATTTCTTCTATCACAATATGTGATGCTTCAGAACTTTATTGAAAAGGGTACCTCATTTTCTGGTCAAGATTGGTCTTTGAATATCTTAATACTTCGATTCAAAATTACTTCTCCACCCATCAAAATGGTCAATATTCTGAGTAGACGCTTGATTAGCTTCATTGGACGCTTCTTAAAAGAGCTATAGTGCTTGTTTATCCACTTGGCACATTCACAAGGCTATTTAACTCATAGCATTCTGACCAGTTAGTGTATTATGCTTCTTTGACCCTGTTACTGGCCGAATTACGATTCGATGTCTTCATGAAACTTGTTGATATGGATATTAGTTTTCATGAGACACCGGTTTCTTCCAATTCGAACACTATCAGCTCAATATTTGGCCATCAAATGCTACAAAGGTATGACAGTCCGGAACGACATCACGTCACCAACTAACGAATGCATTTTGACCCTGATAGTGATCGATTTCGCTCTTGAACTCTTCACGAGAGTTGCAGATATTTCTTTGAGCCTTCTAATGATACCGAGATCGATAATTTTAAACACCCAAAGCTCCAGAAATTCTCAGCAGACGGTTGTATGTTCTGATTGTCACGAACAGTATCACATCTCAAGCTTGAAGAAGGAATTTCACTCCGATAGAGAAGGATACAGGTCTCGGCTTCTTCAAGAAACATGTAGTTATTTCTCTTATCTTTCTATCAAAACCAATATCACTTCATTAGGACGAGCGTACCTCAAAATACGACGTTTCGGACGCTTGATTATCAGTAGCAGACGCTTGACTTCAATTTTCAGTGTTTTTGCTGTTGCCGCTTTTGTACTTTAGTCTTTATCCATGCTTTTCTTCTCTTTCTTCAGTTAGGATTGCTGAAGCTTTTATATTCTTATATTACAGTACTTGATGCTTCAGAACTTTATTGAAAAGGGTACCTCATTTTTTGGTCAACCTTGGACGTTGAATATCTTAAAACTTCATTCAAAATAACTTCTCCACCCATCATAATGTTCTGCATTCTGAGAAGACGCTTGATTAGCTTCACTGGACGCTTCTTAAATGAGCGAAGAAGGTTGGTTATCCGCTTTGCACATTCAAAAATCAGTTTAACTCGTACCATTCTGACCATTTTGGGTATTATACTTATTTGATGTAGTTACTGGCCGAATTCGGATTCGATGTCTTCATGAAACTTGTTTATATGGTAATTAGCTTTAATGAGACGCCATATTCATCCAATTCGAACACCATAAGCTCAATATATGGCCATCAGACGCTACAAAGATATGACAGTCAGGAACGGCATCACGTCAGCAACTTACGGATGCATTTTGACAAAGATAGAGATCGATTTCGCTCTTGACCTCTTCACGAGAGTGGCAGATATTTCTTTGAGCCTTCCAAAGAGACCAAGATCGATACTTTCGAACACCCAAAGCTGCAGAAATTGTCAGCAGACGGTTGCATGTTCTGATTGTCACGAATAGTATCACATCTCAAGCTTGAAGAAGGAATTTCACTCCGATAGAGATGGATACAGATCTCGGCTTCTTCAGGAAACATGTAGTTATTTCTCTTATCTTTCTATCAAAACCAATATCAGTTCATTAGGACGAGCGTACCTCAAAATACGACGTTTCGGACGCTTGATTATCGGCAGCAGACGCTTGACTTCAATCTTCAGTGTTTTTGCTGTTGCCGCTTTTGTGCTTTTGTCTTTATTCATGCTTTTCTTCTCTTTCTTCAGTTAGAATTGCGAAAGCTTTTATATTCTTATATTACAGTACTTGATGCTTCAGAACTTTATTGAAAAGGGTACCTCATTTTTTGGTCAAGCTTGGACGTTGAATATCTTAAAACTTCATTCAAAATAACTTCTCCACCCATCATAATGTTCTGTATTCTGAGAAGAAGCTTGATTAGCTTCACTGGACGCTTCTTAAATGAGCGAAGAAAGTTATTTATCCGCTTTGCACATTCACAAGTTAGTTTAACTTGTAGCATTCTGACCATTTTGCGTATTATGCTTATTTGACGTAGTTACTGGCTGAATTCGGATTCGATGTCTTCATGAAACTTGTTTATATGGATATTAGCTTTCATGAGACACCGGTTTCTTCCAATTCGAACACTATCAGCTCAATATTTGGCCATCAGATGCTACAAAGGTATGATAGTCCGGAACGACATCACGTCACCAACTAACGAATGCATTTTGACCCCGATAGTGATCGATTTCGCTCTTGAACTCTTCACGAGAGTTGCAGATATTTCTTGGAGCCTTCTAATGATACCGAGATCGATAATTTTGAACACCCAAAGCTCCAGAAATTCTCAGCAGACGGTTGTATGTTCTGATTGTCACGAACAGTATCACATCTCAAGCTTGAAGAAGGAATTTCACTCCGATAGAGAAGGATACAGGTCTCGGCTTCTTCAAGAAACATGTAGTTATTTCTCTTATCTTTCTATCAAAACCAATATCACTTCATTAGGACGAGCGTACCTCAAAATACGACGTTTCGGACGCTTGATTATCGGTAGCAGACGCTTGACTTCAATCTTCAGTGTTTTTGCTGTTGCCGCTTTTGTACTTTAGTCTTTATCCATGCTTTTCTTCTCTTTCTTCAGTTAGGATTGCTGAAGCTTTTATATTCTTATATTACAGTACTTGATGCTTCAGAACTTTATTGAAAAGGGTACCTCATTTTTTGGTCAACCTTGGACGTTGAATATCTTAAAACTTCATTCAAAATAACTTCTCCACCCATCATAATGTTCTGCATTCTGAGAAGACGCTTGATTAGCTTCACCGGATGCTTCTTAAATGAGCGAAGAAGGTTGGTTATCCGCTTTGCACATTCAAAAATCAGTTTAACTCGTACCATTCTGACCATTTTGGGTATTATGCTTATTTGATGTAGTTACTGGCCGAATTCGGATTCGATGTCTTCATGAAACTTGTTTATATGGATATTAAATTTAATGAGACGCCATATTCATCCAATTCGAACACCATAAGCTCAATATATGGCCATCAGACGCAACAAAGATATGACAGTCAGGAACGGCATCACGTCAGCAACTTACGGATGCATTTTGACAAAGATAGAGATCGATTTCGCTCTTGACCTCTTCACAAGAGTGGCAGATATTTCTTTGAGCCTTCCAAAGAGACCAAGATTGATACTTTCGAACACCCAAAGCTGCAGAAATTGTCAGCAGACGGTTGCATGTTCTGATTGTCACGAATAGTATCACATCTCAAGCTTGAAGAAGGAATTTCACTCCGATAGAGATGGATACAGATCTCGGCTTCGTCAGGAAACATGTAGTTATTTCTCTTATCTTTCTATCAAAACCAATATCAGTTCATTAGGACGAGCGTACCTCAAAATACGACGTTTCGGACGCTTGATTATCGGCAGCAGACGCTTGACTTCAATCTTCAGTGTTTTTGCTGTTGCCGCTTTTGTACTTTTGTCTTTATTCATGCTTTTCTTCTCTTTCTTCAGTTAGAATTGCGAAAGCTTTTATATTCTTATATTACAGTACTTGATGCTTCAGAACTTTATTGAAAAGGGTACCACATTTTTTGGTCAAGCTTGGACGTTGAATATCTTAAAACTTCATTCAAAATAACTTCTCCACCCATCATAATGTTCTGTATTCTGAGAAGAAGCTTGATTAGCTTCACTGGACGCTTCTTAAATGAGCGAAGAAAGTTATTTATCCGCTTTGCACATTCACAAGTTAGTTTAACTTGTAGCATTCTGACCATTTTGCGTATTATGCTTATTTGACGTAGTTACTGGCTGAATTCGGATTCGATGTCTTCATGAAACTTGTTTATATGGATATTAGCTTTAATGAGATGCCATATTCATCCAATTCGAACACCATCATCTCAATATATGGCCATCAGACGCTACAAAGGTATGACAGTCAGGAACGGCATCACGTCAGCAACTTACGGATGCATTTTGACAAAGGTAGATATCGATTTCGCTGTTGTCCTCTTCACGAGAGTGGCAGATATTTCTTTGAGCCTTCCAAAGATACCAAGATCGATACTTTCGAACACCCAAAGCTGCAGAAATTGTCAGCAGACGGTTGCATGTTCTGATTGTCACGAATAGTATCACATCTCAAGCTTGAAGAAGGAATTTCAATGCGATAGAGATTAATACAGATCTCGGCTTCCTCCGGAAACATGTAGGTATTTCTGTTATCTTTCTAACAAAACCAAGATCACTTCATTAGGACGAGCGTGCCTCAGAATTTCTTATATATATATATATATGCTTTCTTTATTTATATTTGTCATGTTAGGTTCTTTTTTACTCACTTTAATTTAATTATATGTAAATGAACCATAACTATGTAGTCCTATTCCTAATAGATTGATCCCAAAATAACATATCCAAATTATAAGAAAGCCCAGAGAAGCCACTATTGAAGAATTTACACCTTCCAATTTATGATTTTTTCTAGTATGTAAATAAATTACGAATATGGTCCAAGTAATAAAGGCCCAAGTTTCCTTTGGATCCCAATTCCAATATGATCCCCATGCCTCATTAGCCCAAAATGCTCCTGAGACACCCCCTTCGGGGGCACCAGATGGTTACCTGTTGCGGAAAATAAACTTTAATTAATTGTACTGGTTTACTTTCGGAAAATAAGATTTTCTAAGTATTTAACTTCTTATGAAAAATCCGTGATAAAATTTTTCTTCTAAATTAGCTTACCATACCTCAACGTTACGTAAGCACGCATGTAAATAACCATCAAACAAAGTATACATAATAAGGTGTCTTAATATACTGCATAGGCCTTAAACATACGGCCATTCAAAACAATCATGGCTTTCAGTACCCAGAGCAATTAACTAGCTGTTATTCAAAATAAAATAGGACATATCCTATAGCTGGTCGTACTACTACAACATGGTGACTTCTCGTACGTCACACTCCTTCCGTGCCCTCAAGCATCAGGGAAAGGATCCCCAAATGTTCCGGTGGCATCTTGGAACTCATCTAAAGATGTAAGGGTGAGATACCAATATAGGGATTCACACATGATAACCACATATATTACACATCAACAGCACATAAGCATGTATAATTACCATGTATAAAGTTCTACTAGATAAATAAGTAGTATATCATAGGGTCTTATGCCCGGCAGTCATCGTCATTTTCCAAAAGAAATGCATGACGCTTCGATATTCATCATCTAATTCCTGACCTAATCTCCGGAGATACCAACACCGTTTTATAGAAATTGAGTTGATCAAGCTCGATTGCCAAAAAGGCACACTGTTATTAAAACCATTGCGCACTGTCCAACACAAGGCACAGGCGATCACCGTTTATGGTTTTTCATTGTCCATCAAGGCACAATGATATATACACCGTTTGAATATCCTGACCACCAAGATATCAGAATACCACCGTTGGCACATCTGCCAAATTTTAATGCATGGAAAAACGTTTCAAGTCTTGTCACTTTTCTTTGTGTTCGTTCTTTCGTTGTCGTAGCTCAAGGCTCTCGACTATTCATCGTTTACACCCTTTTTGAAACCTTTCACCATTAACACAGGACGAAACGTCCGAGTGCTCAATCGCGGATCCCTAGACCGATACACCAGCCCAAGGTCCGTGGTAATAGAAAACATCATTCACCTTTAATCACGTTTCCTCATAATAAGAGGAGGACAAATAGTCCATAGGACATGCAGTACATAACACCGTTGCACGGTTTCTCGTGCTACTTTTACAGAACACTAGCATCCCGACGTCTCGTATGCTAGGTTCACGTTTTCAACGTTTATACATCGTTTTCGTTCCGTGAAACACAAATCCAAAACGAAAACTGCGCAACTCATCCAAGTTGTCGGATTTTACACCGTTGGGAAAACTCGTTTTACAGAAAAACTTTTCTGTTTCAAAATGGTTTGAAAACCAACGAACTCTGATAAAAACTAAATTTTGGTTGAAAGTCCTTTCCCAAAAACCAACTTTTGAAAGGAAACAGCTGAGACCGAAATGTCGTCCCAGAACAACATTTCTGTTTTCGAAAATGTTTTCCATAAATCTTTTCGGAATTACAACATCGTTTTTAGCGTCAAAACGTCCTAAGTTCCAAAGACTTAAATTTTTCCTGTTAATTTTACTTTTTCCACATAAAGATTAATTTATTCTTAAAAACTAATTTTTCCTACTAACTTCATAAATTACTTTTGGATCCACTTTTTCTTTAGAAAAACAGCGTTGTTGAAAAAACCCAACGTTTTCCACAAATAAATCTGTATCATTAATACAAAGCTTTTTAAAGCTTTTATCCCCATTACTTAATTGAGCACTGACCACTGTCAGGCTTCCCAATCAACAATCAACATCATAATATGTTTATAGCAGATAATACAGTTAAAACACATATTCAACTACTATAACGCATATTAACAAACAATTATCAACAATTCAAATAACTGCCGAAAGTAAATAAATCAATCACCACACAACTTAATTACATATATACAGATCAAATATGATGACATGTAGTCATCGAGAGAATCCCTCAGGCATTTCCCCCTTACCTCTTGAAGTTCCCGGTAAGCACAAAGTTGTCCGATCGGTCCACGAACTCTCCTGATTCCTAATCCGATTACTCCTCGGCAACTACACACAATCAATCAATCAATACAACAACTGTAAAACACAAAAATTCTCTCCTAATTCCCCCTCCTAGCTTCGACCATGGGTAAGAAAATATGGCTAGGGAGTTCCAAAAATTCTCATCTCTTGGATTCCATCCTTATTAGGTGTGGTAAGACTAGATCAAAGTCTATTACACCAAAACTTGAACCAAAACTCCCTCCACTCATCAATGCAGGTTTCGGCCCCTTTTTTCCAATTGAGCTAGAGAGCTCTTTTGGTTTCCAACTCTTGGATCATGGTAGACCATCATGAACTAGGATCAAAGAAATTGATTTCACATAAACATGAGCTTTCTATGATTTTCTAGAGATTTTTGAATTTAGAACTTACAACTTTTAAACAAGAACTAAGTGAAGAACAATGAAACTTATGGATCAAAGAGAGTAAGTATTAGAGATTTTACCTCTTGAAGCTTGAAAAAAAAATGAAGAAGAAAGCTTGCACTTGAAGACAACAATGGAGGTTTGAAGAAAATGATTAAGATGAAGAAGAGAAATGTGTAGGAAAACAAATAGAGGGAGGGTGTATTTATAGGAGGAGTAACCGCCCCTCCTTGGTGGGCTTTTTGGCCCATTGCCCAATTTGTAGATATTTTATGGCAAAAGAGTAATTTCTCCTAGGGACAAAATTGTCCTTTCAACAAAAGATCTCATAAATATCTAGATATTTCCAGAAAATATCTAGATATTTTCAGAAACGTAATGATGGTAGTGATGAGTTTACCGGCACGCCATCCTAGGCGATGTGACTTCATGTTCATCCGTTTTTAGTCCCGTTACTTTCACGATTTAGTATTTCGCCCCAAGAAAGTCGTGAAAACTTATTTATTTTAAAATTTTTCAAAATCGCCAATAACGTTCGCAATTTTATTTAAAGCCTAATAGTTTCGATTACGAGTCCAAATTAGGTCATCTGAGCAGTAAAATAATACTGTCAGTGTAAAACGCAGACCGGGCTCCGTCTGAGTTTTCGACCAAAATTTAACCATAGCTTCCTACGATAACGTAGAGCGTGACTATGGTCTCGAATTATTTTATTTCACTTTCTAGACCCTCCAATAAAATACAAACGGATAAATACTGTTTAATTAAAACAGAATGCTCAAAAGCTTGAAAAAAAACGGGGTGTTACAGCTCTTGAAAGAATACCTATTGTTAAAAAAATAAAACCTAGACTAATAATACGATAACTCCAACGGTCCAACTGTTGAATAAATTGAAACCTGCAATAATTCTAGAAGAAAAAAAAAGAAATGTTTCGTAAACCATTGTTTCTTTCATTCATATTTATGTATTTGATTTCAGCAAAAGAAAATAATTCATTTAAAAAATATAAATTATTGCTTTTACCAATAATTTGTATGATTTTGCGAAATGTAATGACTAAAATAGCTACTGATAATAATGATCCACATAAAAGAGCTGCATAGCCCAATATCATCATACTTACGTGCATCATTAACCAATGGGATTGTAGAGCGAGTACTAATATTGTGGATTGATGCATTTCGGTTAAAAGACCCGAAGTAGCAAAACCTTGGGTAAACATAACACTTGGTGCGATTATTGTACTTAAATGGTTTTTATGCTTTTTTAAACATGGAATCATATGAAAAATGGAAAAACCCCCACGAAAGAAAGATTAATGATTCATATAAATCACTAAATGGTAAATGGCTCGAAAAAATCCAACGAGTAACTAACAATCCCGTTATACAGAAAAAAGTTATCATCATGCCCTTTTCGAACGAATCATATAATCCTACGATTTCATTGACTAGTAAGGTTATCAAATGAATTGAAATTACAATTGATACGACCGAAAACGATATATGAGTTAATATATGCTCTAAAGTTGAAAATATCATAAAAAATGAAAATGAAAACAAAGGTCTGAATACTATACTAGGAAGAGAATAGAAATCGGGAATTGGCTTCATTATAGGACTTACTCTTTTAGAATATAAAATGCCATGCCGCCACTCGGACTCGAACCGAGATGCTTTAGCACTGCTTCCTAAGAGCAGCGTGTCTACCAATTTCACCATAGCGGCTTACTTGAAATCATAATAACGGATTTTTAGTCAATCGTCGAGATTGAAAGAAACAATTTAAAAATGTAATATTTTTTAGTCAACATTAAAATGATAAATAAGAATTCTATTATAATTTATATAATAGAATTCTTATTTATTTTATTTTTATTTATGAGAATAAAAAATTTAATAATAAATAATTATAGACAATTCTATATTAAATATTCTATTGTATATTAGAAAATATTCTTTGAATCTAGTTAATTCAGATTATTCCAACTTTCTCTATTTGTTACACAAAAAAACTTTTTGAATTCCCCGTAATAATAGATTGCGCTAAAGAAAAAATTTCAATGCTGTCCAATACCCCCTTTTTTCCAAAAAGTTTTCCGAATTCTTTTTTTTTTTTTGATATAGAAGTGCGCTTTTTTGGGACTACCATTCAACTAGTATAGTTTTTTCATTGCTACATACACAATTCGATGTGAAAGACATTTCTTCTGTAAATGAAAATGAATTGTTCTTTAATTAGCCATATATCTTATCTATTCTATCTGAATTCCCACTTTTTATGTTTTCTATATCGAATAAAGTAAAAAACATTGAATCTTATTTATATAACAACCCTTTTTCAAAACGTTTCCAAACATAGATGTCTTTTTATTCTAATGGAAAATAATAAAATCAATTAGTTCATTTTTGAACTAATGTTTCTGAATAATAAACAAGAATTACTATTTTAGTGGTCATATCATATAAATTGTTTTTATGATTCGTGATGATTCATATCAAAATAAACAAACCACTGTTTTTAGTTGTGGTGTAATTATTTATCCTCATTCTATAGATAAATTTTTTTGTATAATTGTAAAAAAAAAAGTTTATTTTTCACTTAGGAATTTGGTTATTGGCCCATTTTTACTTTGTACTTGGCAATATTGAAAGCGCGAAGATTCAGAAAAATGAATAATAGATAATTCTGTTTATATGTTCACTTTTTTATTAACTGAACCCTTTACAAAAGAGATAAAATCGGTGAATAAGAAACAAAACTCATTAAGTAAGAATCATAAAATTTTTTATTCTTTATTTTCTTTTCTTATGGAATATACACATCACTCGTAATGGATCATACCTTTCATTCCACTTCTAGTTCCTATGTTAATAGGAATGGGGCTCCTACTTTTTCCCACGACAACAAAAAATCTTCGCCATATGTGGGCTTTTCCTAGTATTTTTTTTTTTAAGTATAGTTATGATTTTGTCGGTCGATCTGTCTATTCATCAAATCAATACCAGTTTTATCTATCAATATGTATGGTCTTGGACTATAAATAATGATCTTTCTTTAGAGTTTGGCTATTTGATCGATTCACTTACCTCTATTATGTCAATATTAATTACTACTGTTGGTATTCTGGTTCTTATTTATAGTGATAATTATATGTCTCATGATCAAGGGTATTTGAGTTTTTTTGCTTATATGAGTTTTTTTAATACTTCGATCTTGGGATTAGTTACTAGTTCTAATTTGATACAAATTTATATTTTTTGGGAGTTGGTTGGAATGTGTTCTTATCTATTAATAGGTTTTTGGTTCACACGTCCTATTGCAGTAAATGCTTGTCAAAAAGCTTTTGTAACTAATCGTGTAGGAGATTTTGGTTTATTATTAGGAATTCTAGGTTTTTATTGGATAACGGGTAGTTTAGAATTTCGGGATTTGTTTCAAATATTCAATAACTTGATTTATAATAATGAGGTTAATATTTATTTTGTTACTTTGTGTGCCCTTTTGTTATTTTGCAGTTCTGTTGCTAAATCTGCCCAATTCCCCCTTCATGTATGGTTACCAGATGCTATGGAAGGGCCTACTCCTATTTCCGCTCTTATACATGCTGCTACTATGGTGGCGGCGGGAATTTTTCTTGTAGCTCGACTTCTTCCTCTTTTCATAGTTATACCCTACATAATGAATGTAATAGCTTTTACAGGTATAATAACAGTAGTCTTCAGAGCTACCTTAGCTCTTGCTCAAAAAGATATTAAGAGAAATTTGGCCTATTCTACAATGTCTTAATTGGGTTATATGATGTTAGCTGTAGGTATGGGCTCTTATCGAACCGCTTTATTTCATTTGATTACTCATGCTTATTCAAAAGCATTGTTGTTTTTAGGATTTGGATCCATTATTCATTCAATGGAAGCTATTGTTGGATATTCTCCAAATAAAAGTCAAAATATGGTTCTTATGGGTGGTTTAACAAAACATGCGCCGATTACAAAAACTGCTTTTTTAATGGGTACACTTTCTCTTTGTGGTATTCCGCCCTTTGCCTGTTTTTGGTCCAAAGATGAAATTCTTAATGATAGTCGGTTGTATTCACCAATTTTTGCAATAATAGCTTGTTCCACAGCTGGATTAACTGCATTTTATATGTTTCGGATCTATTTACTTGTTTTTGAAGGATATTTAAACGTTCATTTTGAAAATTTCAACGGAAAAAAAAAGTAGTTCATTCTATTCAATTTCTTTATGGGGTAAAGAAGGAAAAAAATTTTAAAAAAGAAAATGAATTTATTAGCGTTATTAACAATGAATAATAATGAAAGGACTTCTTTTTTTTTGGAAGAAAATATATCCACATCGAATTAATCGAAATTTGAAAAGTATAACACGTCTTTTTATTGATATTACCTATTTTGGTACTCAAAAGACTGCTTATTGTTTCTATCCTCATGAATCGGACAATACCATGCTATTTTCTATGCTTTTATTAGTACTATTTACTTTGTTCGTTAGAGCCATAGGAATTAATTTTAACCAAGAAGGGATCGATTTGGACATATTATCAAAATTGTTAATTTCGTCTATAGACCCTTTACATCAAAATTCAAACAATTTCGCGGATTGGTATGAATTTTTGACAAATGCTACCTTTTCGGTCAGTTTAGCTTTTTTCGGAATATTTATAGCATCTTTTTTCTATAAGCCTGTTTATTCGGTTTTACAAAATTTGAACTTACTTAATTTATTTGATTGCAGATAAAATACGAAATGTCATATATGATTGGTCATATAATCGCGGTTACATAGATGCTTTTTATGGAGTATCTTTAATTGCGAGTGTCAGAAAATTAGCTAAACTAAATTCTTTTTTTTTTTGATAGGCAAGTAATTGATGGAATTCCGAATAGAGTTGGTATTACAAGTTTTTTTTATGGGAGAGGCTATCAAATATGTGGGGGGTGGGCGAATTTCTTCGTATACTTTATTTTTATTTTTATTTTTTATTGTTTTTTTATTTAATTAACTAACATTGAACTTGGTTAAGAAAAGGGGTTTAATAACTGAAAAATAAGATTATTAAAGAATATTCTTGGAATGCTAAAATTACATATTGAATTTGGATTCTTGTATCCATAATTAAAAAAGTGTTTGTGATTCTTGCCGAAGAAATGAAATAAAAGATACGGTAGAGCTATGACCATGATTGTATAAGGTCTACCCAATGCTAGATGCAAAGGCGCATAATAGATCGATATGAACATCATGAGCTGTCCCGTAATAAACCCAGTTGTTGCTGATGCTTTCTTCTCGGTCGCCTCTTACATAACCCGAGCTCGAAGAAGGAAGAGATAAGAGGGCCCTATGGAGAGTGTGGTCAGAAATCCATAATAGAGTCCGACCACAACGACCGAATTCATTATCTTCATGCATAAGGATACTAGATTATCCAGTATCAAAGTCATCGCAAACCTCTCTTTTCTTTTCTTTTTCTTTCTATTGCATGGACTATTTCTAGACTATTCTACTATATAATGATTTTTCAACTTTCCATATAGAAATAAATAGAAATAGAAAGAAATAGACTAGAAACGACATCTCTTATCTCAATGACACCAAACAAAGAGAGGGATATTAAATGAATGGAATTAGTATATGGATGGAATATAATGAAATAGAGCCATTTTGAGGTTCCCTATGAAATGAGGCATGGAACGGAGCCACTGCGAAGAAGTTCCACGAGTTACGAAGGAAAGTTCGAGCTCATATTAGTCATGGGTTGAGAATGGGAATTGAACTCTATGAGCTCGAATTTCCCGTTGTTCCTCAGTAGCTCAGTGGTAGAGCGGTCGGCTGTTAACTGACTGGTCATAGGTTCGAATCCTACTTGGGGAGATTTCATTCATTCCGAATTCTGTAATTCGGAATGAAAGGGTTCGCTTTGACCGTTAAGAGTAGGTAACCCGTTCCCTTCCCCCTGTCTTTGTTTCTATTGCATTCTATCTCATCGTATCCCATTCTGTTCTGCGATATTTTAGAATCGCCGTCAATACCTCGCTCGGTGTAGGTTCGGGATACTCCTTTGTTCCACAGTCCGGGGCTATTTAATTTAAACTAACCAATTAAGAATTCTC
>CM077343.1:47783137-47788137 GCA_039655645.1 Ammopiptanthus mongolicus | reverse complement strand
CTTCTTTTTTTTTTTGTGCAAACCATTGCTTTTTACCAGCAACAGTTCAATTTCTGATATTTTGTCACATAACAGCTGCATAGCACCCCCAAACTTAAAACCGTGCTAGCCCTTGAGCACCCCCAAACTTATTTTACAACATGTAAACACATGAAGCACACCAGCCACTCCAACTAGTTAGGACATCGGTTTTTTCGGATATGGCTTGTAATGTGGGTTCATTAGAAACAAAGGGCTTGCAAGCTCAAAGGGGTTCACACAAAGGTAGTATCCAAGGGTAGGCTATTTAGGCAATACTAGGCTCAAGAAAACAAAATGTGCCTCTAGCAAAAGTGTATGCAGCAGAGATGTGTAAACGTATGAAAGCAGTAATGCAAAATCAGAGAATTATGCATAAGAATGGTATTCACAGAGAAAGAAGGATAAAACTGTTTTGGCCCAAAAGCTCATAAGGTAGATCAGAATTGCTAAAGCATGTGCCTCGAGCTTCAAACAATTAAATCCAATCACACAAGCCCAAAATAAAACAATCAAGCCAAAGCTGCCAAAAAGGTGCACTTGTGGAATTTCAAAACAGACAAGTTTCATTAAACAAAACCCCATGATGGGGATGATTGTGCACATGGTGGGGTAAATCACAAAGGACACTAAGTACAAACAGAAAACAGTTGGGGTTAAAGTCAGTTGACCCACACACAACTAAAAATAAACAAACTAACAAACTGATAGATTCTAAGGACCACAGTGCAATAACAGGGAAAATGATTAAACTGGGAAATAAGTAAAACTGAGCATGAGAGGAATAAGGTAAAGCAAAAGGAAGTCCTGATTGGATTGTTGCAGCATGCTGCAGCAATCTGCAATTCTGAGCACATTTGCTGGAGCTTCTCCTGGTGCTTCCCTTGAGGTTAGATCATTCATCTTGATAGGAGTAGAAGACTCCTTTTCTCCAGTTTTGGCCACCTCTTTCTCTTTCCCTTGTAATCCATGCGAATCCTCCACCCAGTAATAGTTCTGGTGAGTTTCAGGTCATTTTTATCATTGAAGATCATTGTCATTAGTACATTAGAATTTAGAAAAATAGAGTTGATCACCGGTATGGTTTCAAGCTCCCCCAAATACACACAATTCAGATGGGCTGGGGGCTGTTTCATTTCAAGAAAAGGTGGTTGATCCACTAATGACAAATTATTTTTGACAGTTTGCTCAGTTACCTCCAATGATTCAAATTTCCCAGCCCATCTAGGTTGTATTTGCTTGCTCTCAACTAACTCAGCAATTTCTTCATCATATGAATCATCATTTTCAATTTGGATTACACCATCAGTCATAGCAGTTTGCTTTTTCACAAATTGTTTCTCCACCAGGGTGTCAAATGAATGCACAGAGAAACACTCTTGCATCCCCTCATCAGGGTACTTCAGAGAATTAATCACCTTGCCACATTGCTTGTTTTGGATAGCTTTCTTTAATCTTTGGGGAAAAGGTGGTGGGGGCCTTTTGGGTACCAGCTTAAGCCATGACTGTTCGACATAACTTGTAGGGGATGCTGCAACATTTTGCTGCTGCGCTGTTGCTGCTGCAGAGTGTGTGGAAGATCCAACATTGTTTGTAGCAATTTTCTCCAAATCAGTTTCAGCTTCAAGATCATTGCCTTTATCCTTATTAGCTTCATTTTTCCTTGCTGGTGCAGAGATTTCCTTCCCATTTTTGAGATGTATGGCGTTACAATGCTCCTTCCCATTAGGAGTTGGTGGATTTACTGTTTCTGTTGTACTAAGCAATGATCCACTTGGCCTAGAACTCAGTGTACTAGCCAATTGCCCTAGTTGATTCTCTAAGTATCTTATGCCCGCCCCCTGACTTTGAATTTGAGCCTTTGTTTCTATCATAAAGGCTTTAAGCACAGCCTCAAGTGACATTTCCTGATTTACTGGTTGAGCTTGCTACAGCATCTGTTGGGGATGAGCTTGTTGCAACATTTGTTGGGGCTGATCTATTTGAAGATGGTACTCTGGTGGATAGGTGGGCCTGGTAGGACCATTAAAGCTGCTTGCCACTGCATTGTTACTCCATGAGAAATTTGGTTGTTGTTCCCACCATGGATTATAGGCATTTGAGTAAGGGTTGCCACCCATGTTGTTATTCCCAACATAATTCTCTGAAACTGGGTTGCTCGGACACTCCTCATACAAATGACCTCCTCCACAATAGGTACAAAAGAGGGAACTCAATTGAGAAACATTTTGCACATCAGTTACCGGTTCTATCATTGCTACTGGAGATGCTATAGCACTTGGATATGCAGTGGTGACATTTTTCAGCATGTAAGTAAGATAGGCTATCTGAGATGACAGGATAGAAACTTCATTTAAATCATGAGCTCCAGCAATATTTTTGGTTGAACTGATCCTTGTAGTGGACCATTGGTAGCTATTAGCTGCAACAATCTCAATCAAATCATAGGCTTCATTATAGGATTTTCTCAATAAAGCACCACCTGAAGATGCATCCAACATTTGTCTTGAGGGTGGTAATAACCCACTATAGAAGGTTTCCATCTGAATACAAACTGCTAGCCCATGGTGTGGACATTTCCGTAACAGTTCTTTGAATCTTTCCCAAGCCTCAGACAAGGATTCACCATCAAGTTGTTTGAAAGAAGTGATGTCATTCCTCATTCTAGCATTCTTGATAGGTGGGGAGTATTTGGTCAAGAAATTTTCACCCATTCTATTCCATGATTTCCCTGAGTTTGGCTCCAATGAATTAAACCAAGCCTTGGCTCGGTCTTTCAAAGAATAAGGGAACAACATCAGCCTAAATGCATCATCAGTGACACCAGGATTTTTAAAATTGTTAGCCACTTCTAGAAACTGTTTTAGGTGCTGATATGGATCTTCTTGAGGTGACCCACTGAATTGCCCCACAAGTTGCAGCATTTGGAACATCACAGGCTTCAACTCAAAATGATTTGCATTAATGTTAGGCCTCATAATGCATGAGTTCATGGTTCCAGGATCAAACATGGCATAGCTCCTGATGGCAGCAGTGCTGTCGTTGGCTAGAGCCATGCTATCAATCTGATCATCATTAGCCATCTAAAAGATATTACTAGTTACTTCAGTAACAGTTGTGCTCTGCCAGTGCATACAGTTTTAAGTACCTAATGCTACATCAAAACACCTCAAAGATGATAAGTTATCACAACTAATAAAACTATCAATTTAAAACTTGTTAATTAAACACCATTACAATCCTCGGCAATGGCGCCAAAAACTTGTTGCTATAAAAATGGTTTATGTGCTTGTGCAAGTATACACAATCGTTTAACAAGTAATAAAGTGTAAGAGAGATCGTTCCCACGAGGATTATATGATGAATCAAGTACCAAGTTTGAATTAATGGCTCTATTAATCAAGATTAACAAAGAGTAACAAAAAATTTGTGTGTGTATATCGAGGACAATTTTGGGAAAATAAATGCTAGAGCAATAAAAACGGAGTTGTTAACAGAACGGGTAAAACAGCTACGGGGAAGTATCCCTTGCAACTTCAGTCTAGTTCAGTTATGCGTTTGCATTGCTACGACAATTGGCTCCAGGAAATGAAAGTTTGTTTTCCAACAGTTCTGAGATGAACTTCACTAAATATCTCCTATTCCTAGGTCCATATTAGTTACATTCACGACTCACTTAAGCTCGTTCCAGCTAGCCTAAGAGTTTGAATGTTCATTCCTAAATCACTCTTCATCATAATTTTCCAACTAATGATTTTACTCTTATCTATAAAACAGTTCTGCTACACTTAGCTTTTCCAAGCAGCCGTGAGCTCAAGTTCTAACTAAGGTGATCAAGCTTAATTAAAACACAATCCATATCAGATTTATAGAAAATGCATTAGCAAAGCATAACATAACATTCACTAGAAATCCATTACAAGTTCAACATCCCATAGCTACAAGAGGTTTAGCTCATATTGAGCTTATAAAAACAAAGAAAAAAAAAATAACAAATGGAAGAAGAAGCCATTATAATGGAGGAGAGAGAGAAAAGGGCGCAGCTGCTGTCCTCTCCAGTCAAGGAAGATGATATCTTGTCCTATCTCTCCTTGGATGTTCTTTATTTAGGGTTTTTTTAGAATTATCTCAAGGCCCTTTCCTCTCTCATCCTGTTTGGGCTAAAAGTTTGCTAGTAAAAGTGTCCTAGGCCCAATTCCTTAAGTCCAACGCATTAAATACCAGCCCCACGTTAAGTCACTGCCCTAATCAGCGAAGGACACCTCATCATGTAAGAGAATGTTTTGCACTTTTGTCCTTTTTCCAAACCAGCTTCAGCTACGATTGCTACAGTAAATCCTAGAGCAGCGTCTCCAGTTCAGCGCCTGATTATCCAAAAACTGCCCTGCACAGAAAACTCTCACTTAATCACCAAAAATAGTTCTAAATGACACCAAAACATTAAAACTCACAAAAGACTATTATAAAACACACTTTACACAAAGTCACACTAAAATACTAAAAACATAAACCCAAAATACTCAAAGACCACAAAAACACAAGTGACAAAGTTACAAATAACTCTTCATAAAAAGAGTTATCAAGTTCGCTCCCAGAAATATAGCCCTCCCCCCCTCGCGTCAATCCCACGAGCCTCTTATCCACTCTCCACTCTCATTCAATCAAGGCATCCAAATAGAAAAACTCACATTGGGTTTAGGGGTAATCAGGTTCGAACTGATGACTTCCACCATGTCAAGGTGACACTCTACCTCAAAGTTATACCCCTTCCTTCTCTTGCCCCCATCGAGAAATAGAACTGACTAATCCTAAGGCAAAGGGTCGAGAAACTCAACACCACTATTCTTGAACAACTTGGAGTCCGGCGTTCTTTTCTTTTCACACTATTATATTATGGATACGAAAATAATGAGAAAAATTGGATTCAATTGTCAACTGCTCCTATCGGAAATAGGATTGACTGCGGATTTGAGCAATAGCAC
>CM077343.1:47735637-47775637 GCA_039655645.1 Ammopiptanthus mongolicus | reverse complement strand
TTACGAGGATTCCTCATTCGAAGGGGATAGACTACTCAAGAATTTTACATTTCATTTCTTTTCTGTTGTAATTGAAAATTGGATCAATAATTCAGAAAATCTAAATAAAAAAGAAGAATGCATCAATGAAATGTTGCTTGGTCTTTATTGTATTGACAACTTGAGTAAAGAGTAAACCTTTTTTTTTAGATTAGAAGTTTTATAGAACTTGAAAGTGGAAACCCCTTTCTTTATCTTTATTTGGTGTAACTACTTGAGCCGGATGAGAGGAAACTTTCACGTCCGATTTTGAAAGGGGGAGATCCTATTGGATAGGATCCTATCCAAATTTTTCGTTTGCTAGGCCCGTAGTTAAAAAACCCACTTTCTTACGATTACGAGGTTCATTCGAATATGAAATCCAATCCTGGAAATACAACATCCCACTTTTTTTTACTACCCAAGGTTTCGATATATTTCGAAATCGAGAAATTTCTAGTGGAGCAGGTGCTATCCGAGAACAATTAGCCGATCTGGATTTGAGAATTCTTATTGATTCTTCGTTGGTAGAGTGGAAAGAGTTAGGGGAAGAGGAATCCACGGACAATGAAAATGAATGGGAAGATCGAAAAGTTGGAAGAAGAAAGAATTTTTTGGTTTGACGCATGGAATTAGCTAAGCATTTTATTCGAACAAATATAGAACCATAATGGATGTTTTATGTCTCTTACCAATTCTTCCTCCCGAATTGAGACCGATTATTCAAATAGACGGGGGTAAACTAATGGGCTCGGATATTAATGAACTCTATAGAAGAGTTATCTATCGGAACAATACTCTTATTGATCTATTAACAACAAGTAGATCGACGCCAGGGGAATTAGTAATGTGTCAGGAGAAATTGGTAGAAGAAGCCGTGGATACACTTCTTGATAATGGAATCTGCGGACAACCAATGAGAGACGATCATAATAAGGTTTACAAATCGTTTTCAGATATAATTGAGGGCAAAGAGGGAAGATTTCGTGAGACTCTGCTTGGCAAACGGGTTGATTATTCGGGGCGTTCTGTCATTGTCGTAGGTCCATCACTTTCATTACATCGATGTGGATTGCCCCGCGAAATAGCAATAGAACTTTTCCAGACATTTGTAATTCGTGGTTTAATGCGAAAACATTTTGCTTCGAACATAGGAGTTGCTAAGAGTAAAATTCAGGAAAAAGAACCCATTTTATGGGAAATACTTCAAGAAATTATGCAGGGGCATCCCATATTGCTGAATAGAGCGCCCACTCTGCATAGATTAGGCATACAGGCATTCCAACCCATTTTAATCGAAGGGCGCGCTATTTGTTTACATCCATTAGTTTGTAAGGGATTCAATGCAGACTTTGACGGAGATCAAATGGCTGTTCATGTGCCTTTATCTTTGGAGGCTCAAGCAAAAGCTCGTTTACTTATGTTTTCTCATACGAACCTCTTGTCTCCGGCTATTGGGGATCCCATTTCCGTACCAACTCAAGATATGCTTATTGGGCTTTACGTATTAACGAGCGGGAATCGTCGAGGTATTTGTGCAAATAGGTATAATCCGCGTAATCGCAGAAATTCTAAAAATGAAAGAATTCACGAAAATAACTATAAGTATACGAAAAAAAAAGAACCCTTTTTTTGTAATTCCTATGATGCAATTGGAGCTTATCGACAGAAAAGAATCAATTTCGACAGTCCTTTGTGGCTCCGGTGGCGACTAGATCAACGCGTCATTTCGTCAAGAGAAGCTCCTATCGAAGTTCACTACGAATCTTTAGGTACCTATCTGATATTTATGGGCATTATCTAGTAGTCAGAAGTATAAAAAAACAAATTCGTTGTATATACATTCGAACCACTGTTGGTCATATTTCTTTTTATCGAGAAATCGAAGAAGCTATACAAGGCTTTTGCCAGGCCCATTCATATGGTATCTAGGCTAAGTAAATTTCGGATACCGGTGTGAATTCAGGTCTTCCCGGTTGGTTCAACTATGATCCTAGTTTCTAAATTTCTATGCGAATCAAGATAAAGAAAAGGAAGTTTTCCAATCATTGACTCAAACCCATTGTCGAACCGAACCCCACTGAGCGGAATATGGAGGTACTTATGGCAGAACGGGACAATCTACTCTTTCACAATAAAGTGATAGGTGGAACTGCCATTAAACGACTTATTAGCAGATTAATAGATCACTTCGAAATGGCATATACATCACACATCCTGGATCAAGTAAAGACTCTGGGGTTCCATCAAGCTACTGCTACATCCATTTCATTAGGAATTGATGATCTTTTAAAAATCCCTTCTAAGGGATGGCTAGTCAAAGATGCTGAACAACAAAGTTTGATTTTGGAAAAACATCATTATTATGGGAATGTATATGCGGTAGAAAAATTACGACAATCCATTGAGATATGGTATGCTACAAGTGAATATTTGCGACAAGAAATGAATCCAAATTTTAGGATGACTGACCCTTTTAATCCAGTCCATATAATGTCTTTTTCGGGAGCTAGGGGGAATGCATCTCAAGTACACCAATTAGTAGGTATGAGAGGGTTAATGTCGGATCCACAAGGACAAATGATTGATTTACCCATTCAAAGTAATTTACGCGACGGACTGTCTTTAATAGAATATATTATTTCTTGCTACGACGCCCGTAAAGGGGTTGTGTATACTGCTGTACGAACATCGGGTGCTGGATATCTTACATGCAGACTTGTTGAAGTGGTTCAACACATTGTTGTACGTCAAAAAGATTGCGGTACCATTCGAGGGATTTCTGTGACTACCCGAAATGGAATGATGTCGGAAAGAATTTTGATCCAAACGTTAATTGGTCGTGTATTAGCAGACGATATATATATAGGTTCAAGATGCATTGCCATTAGAAATCAAGATATTGGGATTGGACTTCTCAATCGATTCATAACCTTTCAAACACAACCAATATCTATTCGAACTCCCTTTACTTGTAGGAATACATCTTGGATCTGCTGATTGTGTTATGGCCGGAGTCCTACCCATGGCAACCTAGTGAAATTGGGAGAAGCTGTAGGTATTATCGCGGGCCAATCTATTGGGGAACCGGGAACTCAACTAACATTAAGAACTTTTCATACTGGCGGAGTATTCACAGGGGGTACTGCAGAACATGTGCGAGCCCCTTCTAAGGGAAAAATAAAATTCAATGAGGATTTAGTTCATCCTACGCGTACACGTCATGGGCATCCCGCTTTTCTATGTTATATAGACTTGTATGTAACTATTGAAAGTGACGATATTATACATAACGTGACTATTCCGCCAAAAAGTTTTTTATTAGTTCAAAATGATCAATATGTCGAATCAGAACAAGTGATTGCTGAGATTCGCGCGGGAACATACACTTTGAATTTCAAAGAAAGGGTTCGAAAACATATTTATTCTGACTCTGAGGGAGAAATGCATTGGAGTACCAATGTGTACCATGCACCCGAATTTACATATAGTAATGTCCATATCTTACCAAAAAAAAGTCATTTATGGATATTATCGGGAAGGTTGTGCAGGTCCGGTGCAGTCTCTTTTTCACTCTGCAAGGATCAAGATCAAATGAACATTCATTCTCTTTCTACCTACCGGAGAAAGATATATTTCAAACCTTTTAGTAAGTAATGATCAAGTAAGACATAAATTCTTTAATTCCAATCCTTCTGGTAAAACGAAATAGGGATTCCGGATTATTCAGGATTTAATCAAATCATATGTATGGATCATTGTCAGTTTATACATCCTGCTATTTTCCACGATTCTTCGGATTTTTTGAAAAAGAGGCGAAGAAATAGATTTGATGCAAACCAAGAATGATGTCCAATTTAAGGCCAAATTGATTTTTGATGAAACTTTATTTTCATTAATGATGAACATGTCTACTTGTTTTGACTGTATCTCGCGCTACGGATCTCCGATTGATGCATTCTTTAGTGCGTTAGAAAGATAAGGAACTTATCTACGAATAGTATTTCAATCCTCTTGACCAGATTCGGCTTCTATCATGGTGAAAAATGGGCTGGAAGTTAAGCACAAAATTCTGGACGGATTTGACCCTTTTGTTTTAGGCTTGTATTTAGTTTTTATTTCAATATGATGTGGGGGTCGAATTTTATGACAAGAAAGGAGGTTAACTTTTGGCTTGCATGCCTTGTTAACTCCTTGGTAGGTTATGGAATCTTGGCCACTTATTGGAGAGTCATTATGTGGTGGTTATGAAGTTAATAGTCACTCATTAGTGATTTCTTTATTTGGTGGTTTTGGTTTCATTTTTCTTTTACTAGCTTTAGTGGGTTATTTTCTATTTTTATGAGGGAGTTAGTTCACTTTATGGTGACATTTTGTTTGCATCTTCATGCAATCACCCTACTCTATATGTAAGTCAAAGTTGATGAATGAAAAGGACTTTTGGTTGTTGTCAATTTGGCTAAGTCCATTTGGAGAGTGCATAGTCTCTCATAGGTTCTTCATTGAGCCAACCCCCTTTGATCTTATCAAGAGTCCAAGACTTTTGTGGCCATCCTCACCTTGGCTTATCAATTCCCCTTGGAATTATGGCGCCTACCTTCCATTCCTTATCTGGGCCATTTTTTTTTGTATTCTTCTTCTTTGAATTTTGATTGTCACTCAAGGATAGATCCGAATTTTTATATGCTCCATTTTGGATCATATCATTGAATGATGGAGGCAAAGGAGGGGCAAGTCAATTTTGCAACAAAAGAAGATCAATCCATTCAAGTCCAAGAAAAACCATTCAAGTCCAAGTGACCAGTGTTCTTATTTTGGCTATATCTTGAGTTATAGATGTCCAATTGAAGTGATTATTAATTCGTTAGAAAGATAAGAGATATATCTACAATTTTTACTGGAAGCTCAAGACCTGATTCGTACTCTATCATGATCAAAACCGGGATAGAAGTTAGGGACGCTGTTCTAGACGGATTTGGTCTCATTTAGCAATTTTTAGGCTTGTAATTGGGTTTTGGTTTTAATTGTATAATGGGATTCATGGTCCACGAAAATGCTCACCTCCTTAACCTAGAATGTTCCTTAGCTTCTATAAATAGGACTTGTATTGCCTCATTTTTGATAACTTTGAATGAAATTAGAATTTATCCTATTTGGGTATTTTTGTGAGTTGAGCATTGGCTCCTCCTCTTCAAGTTCTTGGATTAGAACTTTCTTGATTGTTATCAAAGATTTCTATCTCTTTGTGGCAAATCCTCCTTGGCTTATCAATCTTCCAATTCTATGGATGATTGTGGCGCCTTCCCCTTCATCTTCTTCCTCTTCCATTTTCTTAATTTATTTTATGTTCTTCTTTACATTTGCGCCATTTACATTTTGTTTTTTTGTTGTTGCACTTTCATTCTTATTTTTTTTAAGTTTCTTATTTAGTTATTTACACTCCTTGGTTGATTCCTTTTGCTCTTCATATTCGGGTGACAACCGCACCTTTTTCTTCCCCAATTCTTCTCATCATTTTTACATAAGAACTAAGAACAAGCTCTTTGATAGATCCTTCAAATTTGATGATTCTAACTTGGATCATATCATGTGGTATCTAGAGCTAGCTTCCTTGAGCTTAATTTCTTTTTTAGTTTGGGTTTTGCTAGTTGGATTGTGTTGAATTTTTGCAATTTTTGAGCTATTTTTTTTAACCTTGAAACCCATGCCCAACCCCATATTTTGATCATCAATTTTGATCATTTGTGGTGTTGTAATGAGTTGTTAGACCATTGGGGTTTGTAATTCATAGCATCCAAAAGATGTTTCATAGCTCAGGTTGCTTCATTTCCTCAAATTCCATGTTTTAGATTTTTTATTTTTTTTGAATTCTTCATCTTGATCTTGGAGTTTGAGCCACTTTGATCTTTATGAATTTCAAGAATTGGTGTTAGAGTGTTAATCTACACCTTGATTGAAAGGTCTTTACAAGTGGAATCAAGTATACCAATCAATTTTAAGCTTAAAGCATGAACTAGACATCAATTTGGGGGAACTCAATTTCTAGGCACACTTCCCAAGAATAGCCCCTTGTTCATCATGTTCATGTTTCGAAAGGCTATTTGATCTTTGTGATTCACTTAAATTCTGTTTGGGGAGTCCTTTTCTGTAATTTTCAGAAAAATTTTGTGGCCAAAGTTATTTTGCATAAGTAAGGATCCCAAAAAGTAAAAAAAAAAAAAAAAAATCTGGATTCAGAAAAATACAAAGGGACCAATCTGCAATTATAAAATGTAAAAACATTTTTTTGCCGAATTCAAATTAGGCCACAAAACCCCTATTCTAAGTGTTTATAGCCTTAAAATTGATATTACTTGATGCTTTGGACATATTTTTGGCTCAAATTCTATTCCTAAACACTAGTTCTTGAGTCTTTGTCTTCTTACTTCTCCATTAGAGTGTGCTTTCTTTTCTTTTTAGCTTTTCTTGCTTGTCTTTAAATTTCAAAGTTTTGTCTTAATAGTTTTCTTTTCTTGAACTTCTTGATTGATTGCTAGTTTGGATTTTTCACAAAGATTTGGTACTTGTTTATATTCTTGAATTAGTATAGTTCTTTTCCAAGGATACTGAAAGAGGACTTTGAGTAAGAAAAGGCAAGAGTGCAAAACAAACCAATGGTGTGGAAAAAGCCAATTTGAGTGAAACACTTAGTGAGAAAAAGGATGAGACCTTTAGATAGGATTGAGGGAGTGAAAATACCTACTTTCCAAGGAAGAAATGACCCTGAAGCCTACTTAGAATGGGAGATGAAAATAGAATGAATCTTCTCTTGTCACCACTATAGTGAACAAAAGAAGATGAAGATAGCATCTCTTGGGTTTGTTGATTATGCCTTGATATGGTGGGATCAATTCCAAAAGGAAAGGAGGAGATATGATGAGCAACCATTTGCTAATTGGAGGAAGATGAAAGCCGTGATAAAGAAGAGACATGTTTCATGCCACTATCAAAGGGATCTTCGCAACCAATTGCAAAGGTTAACACAAGGCACTAAGAGTGTTGATGAGTATTACAAAGAAATGGAGATGACCTTGATTACAGCCAATAGTGATGAAGGAAGAAAGGCAACAATGGCTCGGTTTCTCCATGGCCTAAACCAAGACATCCAAGACATTGTTGGGCTTCAACACTATGTGGAGCTTGATGACTTAGTGCACCAATCCATGAAGGTCGAGCAACAACTCAAAAGAAAGAGGCACAAAATATATTGCAATGTTCCTTCTACTCCAACTCTTAAACTTAGAAGTAGAGATATAAGGTGCCTAGTGTGTTTTGGATGGGGGCATTTGGATTATCAATGCCCAAATGGGAAGGAAAAGAGTGAAAAAAATATTGATAGAAAAGAGGGGAGATTGAAAAGAAAGATTTATAATTTTGAAGCATATTGGAAGAAAATGTCTCAAGACAAAATTCAAGAGACAAATTTGAGATTGAAAATAGATGAAGAAAAGAAAGAGGGAGAGAAATTAGAACAAGAGAGTGAGGTCCATGTTGAGAGAAAACTTGAGAGGGAGGTGAAAACAAAAGAGAGTGATGCTGAAGAAAAAGAGGCAAAAGAGAATGAGAGAATTGAGTATGTGCCTTCAAAGGAAGCTTACAAGACAACCAATGCACTTGAAGAAGTGTGTCCAAAGGAAACACCCCACGGTTTGCTTACTTGCATGGCTCCCCAAAATCATGAACATTCGACCCCTATATTTGATAACATGCTTGGTAAATTGCATGGGTCTTGCTACTTTCCTAAATTAAATAGGTTTGATTACTTGCTTAATGAATTGCATGACTATTGCCATCTTTCTAAGTTTGATTTGAAAAGTGGGTATCACGATATGAGGGTATGGAATTTTTATGCTCATTTTGATAAAAATTCATCTTGCACAAATCATGTTAGCCTTCTTGAGTTTAATGTAAGTTCTCAAGAATTGCATCTGGACTCATTTGATAGGCTCACTAATGCATTCATCCTTGCTTTACCTATTCTTGCAAAGTCCTTTCGAATTGAATGTGATGCATCTAATGTGAACATGGGGGCTGTTTTACTTCAAAAAGGACCACCGATTGTTTATTTGGGTGAAAAGTACAATGGGTCCAAACTTGAGTATTCCACCTATGAGAATAACTTGATGCATTCCAAAAAGGATTCAATACTCTCAAATGTCATCATGCCCAAGCATGGAGAGGTAAATATGGTCGTCAATGCAAATTCTCAAAGGTATAACTTTCATACTCGCCTTGAACTTCAATTTCTAGACTTCACCAATCTTAAGGTGTTGTATGAGCATAATGAAAAATTTCCTAACATCTTTGCCAAATGTGGTGAGTTCTTTAAATTTGTGTTTGACCCTGGAGGATTGGGTGTTGCACATAAGAAAAATAAAAGGATTCCTACTCAAGGAAATCCAATGTTTGATTTACTTTCAATTTCCATAAACTTAGTTCTTTCTCTTGATGTAGGTATGGAGATAATAAATTCGAGGTTGAATTTTCTCTAAGAATGGGGGGAATGATGGAGGCAAAGGAGGGGCAAGTCAATTTTGCAACAAAAGAAGATCAATCCATTCAGGTCCAAGTAAAACCATTCAAGTCCAAGTGACCAGTGTTCTTATTTTGACTATATCTTGAGTTATAGATGTCCGATTGAAGTGATTATTAATTCGTTAGAAAGATAAGAGATATATCTACAATTTTTATTGAAGCTCAAGACCTGATTCGTACTCTATCATGATCAAAACCGGGATAGAAGTTAGGGATGCTGTTCTGGACAGATTTGGTCTCATTTAGCAATTTTTAGGCTTGTAATTGGGTTTTCGTTTTAATTGTATAATGGGATTCATGGTCCACGAAAATGCTCACCTCCTTAACCGAGAATGTTCCTTAGCTTCTATAAATAGGACTTGTATTGCCTCATTTTTGATAACTTTGAATGAAATTAGAATTTATCCTATTTGGGTATTTTTGTGAGTTGAGCATTGGCTCCTCCTCTTCAAGTTCTTGGATTAGAACTTCCTTGATTCTTATCAAAGAGTTCTATCTCTTTGTGGCAAATCCTCCGTGGCTTATCAATCTTCCAATTCCATGGATGATTGTGGCGCCTTCCCCTTCATCTTCTTCTTCTTCCATTTTCTTAATTTATTTTATGTTTTCTTTACATTTGCGCCATTTATATTTTGGTTTTTTGTTGTTGCACTTTCATTCTTATTTTTTTTTAAGTTTCTTATTTAGTTATTTACACTCCTTGGTTGATTCCTTTTGTTCTTCATATTCGGGTGACAACCGCACCTTTTTCTTCCCCAATTCTTCTCATCATTTTTACATAAGAACTAAGAACAAGCTCTTGGATAGATCCTTCAAATTTGATGATTCTAACTTGGATCATATCAAGATTCATCATTCCATTTCCATTCCAATCGATTCAAGAACGAGACAAAGAACTAATATGCCCGTCCCCCTCCGGTATCGCGATTGAAATACCTATCAATGGTATTTTTCGTAGAAATAGTATTTTTGCTTATTTCGATGATCCTCAACACAGAACGCAGAGTTCAGGAATTCCTAAATATAGGACTCTAGGAATTCATTCCATTTTTAAAAAAGAGGATTTGATTGAGTGTCGAGGAGTCAAAGAATTTAAGTCAAAATACCAAATCAAAGTAGATAGATTGTTTTTCATTCCCGAGGAAGTGCATATTTTACCTGAACCTTCTTACATAATGGTACGAAACAATAGTATCGTTGGAGTAGATACACCAATCACTTTAAATATAAGAAGTCGAGTAGGTGGATTGGTCCGAGTGGAGAAGAAAAAAAAACGGATTGAATTAAAAATCTTTTCTGGCGATATCTTTTTTCCTGGAGAGATGGATAAGATATCCCGACACAGCGGCATCTTGATACCACCCGGAACGTTAAAAAAAAAATTCTAAGGAATCAAAAAAAAATTAAAAATTGGATCTATGTCCAATGGATCATAACTACCAAGAAAAAGTATTTTGTTTTGGTTCGACCCGTAATTCTATATGAAATAGCGGACGGTATCAATTTAGTAAAAATTTTCCCCCAGGATCTGTTCCAGGAAGGGGATAATCTGGAACTAAAAGTTCTTAATTATATTCTTTATGGAAATGGAAAATCAATTCGGGGAATTTCTGACACAAGTATTCAATTAGTTCGGACTTGTTTAGTCTTGAATTGGGATCAAGACAAAAAAAAGTTCTTCTATAAAAGAGGCCCTCGCTTCTTTTGTTGAAGTAAGTACAAATGGTTTGATTGGAGATTTCCTAAGAATTGACTTAGGAAAATCCCATACTTGGGATATCAGAAAAAGGAATGATCCGTCTGGTTCAGGATTGATCTCGGATAATGCTTCAGATCGGACCAATATCAATCCATTTGATTCTATTTATTCCAAAGAAATATTTCAACAATCACTTAGCAAAAATCACGGAACTATTCGTATGTTGTTGAATAGAAATAAGAAATGCCGGTCTTTGATAATTTTGTCATCAGTTAATTGTTTTCAAATGGGACCATTCAACGATGTAAAATATCACAATGGGATAAAAAAGGGAATTCATGAAATTAAAAGAGATCCTTTAATTCCAATTAAGAATTCGTTAGGCCCTTTAGGAATAGCCCTTCAAGTTGCAAATTTGTATTCATTTTATTGTTTAATAACTCATAATCAGATCTCGATAACTACAAATTTGCAACTTGACATAGTAAAGGAAACTTTTCAAGTATTTAAATATTATTTAATGGACGAAAACGAGAGAATTTATAAGCCCGATCTATGCAGTAACATCGTTTTAAATCCATTCCATTTGAATTGGCATTTTTTCCATCATAATTATTGTGAAAAAACATTTACAATAATTAGCCTTGGGCAATTTCTTTGTGAAAATGTATGTATAGCTCAAACAAAAAATGGACCACACCTAAAATCGGGTCAAGTTCTAACTGTTCAAATTGATTCTGTAGTAATAAGATCGGCTAACCCTTATTTGGCGACTCCAGGAGCAACTGTTCATGGCCATTATGGGGAAATCTTTTATGAAGGAGATATATTAGTTACATTTATATATGAAAAATCGAGATCTGGTGATATAACACAGGGTCTTCCAAAAGTGGAACAGGTATTAGAAGTGCGTTCGATTGATTCAATATCGATGAACCTAGAAAAGAAAGTTGACACTTGGAACGAGCGTATAACAAGAATTCTCGGCATTCCCTGGGGATTCTTGATTGGTGCTGCGCTAACTATAGTGCAAAGTTGTATTTCTTTGGTTAATAAAAGCCAAAAGGTTTTTCGATCCCAGGGAATGCACATCCATAATAGACATATAGAAATTATTGTGCGTCAAATAACATCAAAAGTCTTGGTTTTAGAAGATGGAATGTCTAATGTTTTTTCACTCGGTGAACTAATTGGATTGTTGCGAGCTGAACGAACGGGGCGTGCCTTGGAAGAAGTGATTTGTTACCGAGCAATATTATTGGGAATAACAAAAACATCTCTGAATACTCAAAGTTTTAAATCCGTAGCGAGTTTTCAAGAAACTGCTAGAGTTTTAGCAAAAGCCGCTCTCCGGGGTCGTATCGATTGGCTGAAAGGTCTGAAAGAGAACATTGTTTTAGGGGGAATGATACCCGTTGGTACCGGATTCAAAATAATAATGCACCGTTCAAGGCAACATAACAAGATTACCTTGGAAACAAAAAAAAAATAATGTATTCGAGGGAGAGATGAGAAATATTTTGTTCCACCACAAAGAAGTTTTTGATTTTTTCATTTCAAAGAATTTATGCGATACATCAGAGCAATCATTTCTAGGAGCGGATTCATCCCTTTAATTTAAACGCAGTCATTTTATTTGGTAATAAAAGATAATAAAAAAATTTGAAAAAAAAATTTTGTGGGGCTAAATGACAAAAAGATATTGGAACATAACTTTGGAAGAGATGATGGAAGCACGAGTTCATTTTGGCCATGGTACTCGGAAATGGAATCTAAGAATGGCACCTTATATATTTGCGAAGCGTAAGGGTATTCATATGACAAATCTTACTAGAACTGCTCATTTTTTATCAGAAGCTTGTGATTTAGTTTTTGATGCAGCAAGTAGGGGAAAACAATTGTTAATTGTTGGTACTAAAAATAAAGCAGTTGATTCAGTAGCGCGGGCTGCAATAAGAGCTCGGTGTCATTATGTTAGTAAAAAATGGCTTGGCGGTATGTTAACAAATTGGTATACTACAGAAACGAGACTTCACAAGTTAAGAGACTTGAGAACGAAACAAAAAACGGGGAGACTCAACTGTCTTCCAAAAAGAGATGCCGCTATGTTGAAGAGACAATTATCTCATTTGGAAACATATCTGGGCGGTATTAAATATATGACGGGGTTACCCGATATTTTAATAATCATTGATCAGCAAGAAGAATATACGGCTCTTCAAGAATGTATCACTTTGGGAATTCCAACGATTTGCTTAATCGATACAAATTGTGACCCGCATCTCGTAGATATTTCGATTCCAGCTAATGATGATGCTATAGCTTCAATCCGATTAATTCATAACAAATTAGTATTTGCAATTTGTGAGGGTCGTTCTAGCTATATAATACGAATCTAGCTATATCCGAAATTACTGATTAATAATAAGATAAAATAATAAGATAAATAAAATATTGGGTTGGGGTAATTCAGAATTCATAAGATTTTTGGAATCGGTTACTATAGTATTACTAAAGCGTGCAAAAAATAAAAAGATAAAAATAAACGGAAATTAGTTGGTATTCAAAAAAGAAAATTTAAGTAGACAAGTCAAAAAAAAAAAAGGAGATAGTTGAATCAAAATAATTCCTTTTCAAGTTTTCTATTTCTTTTAGGGGTAAGGGCAATATGAATGTTCTATTATGTTCCATCAACACATTAAAAAGATTATACGATATATCTGCTGTGGAAGTAGGTCAACATTTCTATTGGAAAATAGGAGGTTTCCAAGTGCATGCCCAAGTACTTATTACTTCTTGGGTTGTAATTGCTATCTTATTAGTTTCAGCCATTCTAGTTGTTCGAAATCCGCAAACCATTCCCACTTTCGGCCAGAATTTCTTTGAATATGTCCTTGAATTCATTCGAGATGTGAGCAAAACTCAGATTGGAGAAGAATATAGTCCGTGGGTTCCCTTTATTGGAACTATGTTTCTATTTATTTTTGTTTCTAATTGGTCAGGGGCTCTTTTGCTTTGGAAAATCATACAGTTACCTCATGGGGAGTTAGTTGCACCCACAAATGATATAAATACGACCGTTGCATTAGCTTTACTTACGTCAATAGCATATTTCTATGTGGGGATTTCAAAAAAAGGATTAGCTTATTTTGGTAAATACATCCAACCAACTCCAATCCTTTTACCGATTAACATCTTAGAAGAATTTCACAAAACCCTTATCGCTTAGTTTTCGACTTTTCGGAAATATATTAGCTAATGAATTAGTAGTTGTTGTTCTTGTTTCTTTAGTCCCTTTAGTAGTTCCTATACCTGTCATGTTCCTTGGATTATTTACAAGCGGTATTCAAGCTCTTTTTTTTGCTACTTTAGCTGCAGCTTATATAGGTGAATCCATGGAAGGCCATCATTGACTAGTTTTCCAAATAATCCCCTTTTACGATTCAGTGTAATAGTAAAATATAAAAGATTACCGGAAAATTCTAAAAAAAAAAAAAATACTCTTTGTTTGACCAATTTCAATTTCCCTCCAATGAATATTTTTTTTTGTTCATTCAATTATAACTATAACATGTTAAATATTTTTTATTAGATTAGGATATATTTTAGTATATTAGATATTAGGAGCTATAATTTTGTATGATATCTACGGTTTACGACGTGTGATTAAAAAAAAGATGTTTTTTATGAAACTAGAACAGATTCCCGTTTCATTCATTCACATTCAAATCAACGATTAACCAAAAGAGAATTTTCATAAAAAAAAAAGCGAGAAAAAAAAATAGAGTAGGAGTGAAGGGTGTCGAACTAGGTGTATATAATCTAATCACTAAAAGACAACTCTTTCGTTTTTGGAGGTTTCAAAACCAAGGATGATTCTCGAATCCGATATTGAACCCAAGATACGAAAAATTGGTTTACGGTATGGAAGAAACACGTGTATATGTGATATTAGATATTAACTAGTTATATCTAAATTTGCCCTGCTACTGTAAATTTAGCTCGGGATTCAAAAAACGAAGCCCTTCCGTTTCATTTGTAATTGTGAATTGAATGACTAAAGAAATGAAATCAAGAAAAAGAACGAAGAATTAAAAGCATGATTTAAGATAAGAAAAAAAGTTGAATGGATTCACAAAAACTACGTGGATAGAAACAAAAAATAAATATCGAAGTAGTTTGGATAGTTCAATAAATTTTATTATCTCAATTCAGAATTCTTAATTACTTTTTGACTGGATAAATCTTAGTAGTTCAATAATTAGTAGTTGAATAATTAATTCATAATTTGTTGGTTGTATCATTAACTATTTCTTTCTTCATTTTATTTGGGGTGCGAGGAACTTATCATGAATCCACTGATTTCTGCCGCTTCCGTTATTGCTGCTGGGTTGGCCGTTGGGCTTGCTTCTATTGGACCGAGGGTTGATCAAGGCGCTACCGCAGGGCAAGCTATAGAAGGGATTGCGCGACAACCTGAGGCAGAGGGAAAAATACGGGGTACTTTATTGCTTAGTCTGGCTTTTATGGAAGCTTTAACAATTTATGGGCTGGTTGTAGCATTAGCGCTTTTATTTGCGAATCCTTTTGTTTAATCCTAAAAAAAAAAAATATATAAAAATAAAAATAGGAATCGTAGAAAGATAATTAGTCTATCCATAAGAGGAGATGAGATCATATGAAAAATATAACCGATTCTTTCCTTTGCTTGGGTTACTAGCCATTCGCCGGAAGTTTCGGGTTAAATACCGATATTTTAGCAACAAATCCAATAAATCTAGGTGTGGTGCTCGATGTATTGGTCTTTTTTGGAAAGGGAGTGTGTGCGAGTTGTTTATTTCAAGAATAGGTTGGATCCAACCAACTGCACTTTTTCCGTTATAACTAGGAAAAGGTGCATGATCCCGCGAATTACTTCTGAATAAATTAAGAAATAATATTTATAAGAACCATAGCATTTCGTGATTCATTGGTAAATCCACTTTGATTCTCTATCAACCAATAATTTTGGACCATTACCATACCATGGTTAAAACTTAAGCAGTTTGAAGTCTAGATAGACGCAGTGTAGTACTCTTTTTACCACTATGTTAATACTAATATAATACAGAAATGTTTCAAAAAACAAATCCTTGGAAATTTTTTCGATATAGAACACTCATGTCTATAAAATGGCTTGAATCCTCTTTACGGTGAAAAATTGGAAAAATGGGTGTATTTTATTTCATCCCCCTTTTTTTTTACAATGCGGAATCAATGACCTATGTTATGTATAAATTAATAAATTAATAAGAATTCTTTGGATTTGACGGAAAAAAAAACAACTTTGCTGACAATTATTTATTTGGTCAGAAGAGTCCTCCGAATATTTTGGTCTTGTATTAGTAATTCTTGTTAATAATCAATTTCAATCTTGTTTTTTTTAGAATAGAATATAAATAGAGAAGAGAGGATAGGCTCATTACATAAAAAAAGATTGATTGGGAAGTTTCCCATTAAGTAATTGAGTGTGAGAGCCAAATGAATCAAAAGATTCATGTTTGGTTCGAGAAGAGATCATAGACATTTTGAAATGAATGGAAAAAGAATTGACTTTCATTAAGTAATTTATTAGATAATCGAAAACAGAGAATCTTGAAGACTATTCGAAATTCAGAAGAACTACGGGAAGGGGCCATTGAACAGCTGGAAAAAGCCCGGGCCCGCTTAAGGAAAGTCGAAACGGAAGCAGATCGGTATCGGGTGAATGGCTATTCCGAGATAGAACGAGAAAAATTAAATTTAATTAATTCAATTTATACGACTTTGGAACAATTCGAAAATTACAAAAACGAAACCATTCGTTTTGAACAAGAAAGGGCGATTAATCAAGTTCGAAAGCGGGTTTTCCAACAAGCCTTAGAGGGAGCTCTAGGAACTCTGAATAGTTGCTTGAATAACGAGTTATATTTACGTACCATCAGTGCCAATATTGGCAAGTTTGGGACGATGAAAGAAATAAAATAAAGGATTAGTCCTTCTACTATAGTATAGAGTCTAAGCATTATTTTTCTTCGAAAAATAATTAAATTAAGAAATACTCATGGTAACCATTCGTGCAGATGAAATTAGTAAAATTATCCGTGAACGTATTGAGCAATATAATACCGAAGTAAAGATTGTAAATACTGGTACCGTACTTCAAGTAGGCGACGACATTGCTTGTATTTATGGTTTTGATGAAGTAATGGCGGGTGAATTAGTGGAATTTGAAGAGGGCACTATAGGCATTGCTTTGAATTTGGAATCAAATAATGTTGGTGTTGTATTAATGGGTGATGGTTTGATGATGCAAGAGGGAAGTTCGGTAAAAGCAACAGGAAGAATTGCTCAGATACCAGTTGATATGATCCAAGTTGGAATCATCAAGTTTTAAGAATCTATCCAAGAGCTTGTTCTTAGTTCTTACGTTAAAAAGATGAAAAGAATTGGGGGAAGAAGAAGGTGCGGTTGTCACCCGAATATGATTAACAAAAGGAAACAACTAAAGAATGGAAATAACTAAACAAGAAACTTAACCAAACAAAGAATTAAAGTGCAACAACTAAAAACAGAATATAAATGTCGCAAATGTAAAGAAGAACATAAAATAAATTAAGAAAATGGAAGAGGAAGAAGATGAAAGGGAAAGGCGCCACAATATTCCAATGGATTTGGAAGATTGATAAGCCAAGGAGGATTCGTCACAAAGAGATAGAACTCTTTGATAAGAATCAAGCAAGTTCTAATCCAAGAACTTGAAGAGGAGGAGCCAATGCTCAACTCACAAAAATACCCAAATAGGATAAATTCTAATTTCATTCAAAGTTATCAAAAATGAGGCAATACAAGTCCTATTTATAGAAGCTAAGGAACATTCTAGGTTAAGGAGGTGAGCATTTTCGTGGACCATGAAGCCCATTATACAATTAAAACCAAAACCCAATTACAAGCCTAAAAATTGCTAAACAAGACCAAATCCGTCCAGAACAGCGTCCCTAACTTCTATCCCGGTTTTGATCATGATAGAGTACGAATCAGGTCTTGAGCTTCAAATAAGAATTGTAGATAATTCTCTTAGCTTTCCAACGAATTAAGAATCACTTCAATCGAACATCTATAACTCAAGATATAGCCAAAATAAGAACACCGATCACTTGGACTTGAATGGTTTTTCTTGGACTTGAATGGATTGATCTTCTTTTGTTGCAAAATTGACTTGCCCCTCCTTTGCCTCCATCATTCCCCCCTTCTTAGAGAAAATTCGACCTCGAATTTATTATCTTCATACCTACATCAAGAGAAAGAACTAAGTTTATGGAAATTGAAAGTAAATCAAACATTGGATTTCCTTGAGTAGGAATCCTTTTATTTTTCTTATGTGCAACACCTAATCCTCCAGGGTCAAACACAAATTTAAAGAACTCACCACATGTGGCAAAGATGTTAGGAAATTTTTCATTATGCTCATACAACACCTTAAGATTGGTGAAGTCTAGAAATTGAAGTTCAAGGCGAGTAGGAAAGTGGAACTTAGAACGTTTTAAGGCTAAACGATGTTTAATTCCGAAAAGATTTACGGAAAACCTTTTCGAAAAATATTAATGCTGTTCTGGGATGACGTTTTTGGTCTCAGCTGTTTCCTTTCAAAAATAGTTTTTGGGAAGGGACTTTGCAACAAAAGATAAATTTTATCAGAAATCCACTGGTTTACAAAGCAGTTTCCAAATAGAAAAGTTTTTCTGTAATACGAGTTTTCCCAATGATATAAAATCTGTCAATTTGGATGAGTTGCGGAGATTTCGTTTTGGATTTGTGTTTTACAGAACGAAAAATGGTGAAAAATGATGAAAAACGTGAACCTAGTATGCGAGACGTCGGGATACTAGTGTTCTGTAAAAATAGCACGAGAAGCCGTGCAACAATGTTATGGACTGCGTGTCCTGTGGACTGTGTGTCCTCCTCTTGTTATGGGGAAGCGTCCCCTTGTTATGAGGAAACGTGATTAAAGGTGAATGATGTTTTCTATTACCACGGAACTTGGGCTGGTGCATCGGTCTAGGGCTCTGCGATTGACCACTCGGACGTTTCGTCCTGTGTTAGAAGTTTTAAAACAGTTTAAATTGTGAATAGTCGGGAGCTTTGAGCTACGACAACGAAAGAATGAACACAAAGAAAATTGGCAAGACTTGAAACGCTTTTCTCATGCATTTGTTTTTAGGCAGACGTGCCATCTGATTGGGGGACCTTGATGGCAGGGAACCCTGTGATGACTTTAAGTCATTGTGTAACATTGTGCCTTGATGGACAATGGTGTCATACAACTGACGAATATTGTGCCTTGAGTTGGACAATATCGTATGACCATTTACAGTTTATTAAGTACCGCTGAATGTAATTTCCATGTAATCGCGTAATGTCATGGTGTTCATGTACTTCCGAATAAGCACTTAGGTGCTGGTCATTATTGTGCCTTGAGTTGGACAATATCGTATGACCATTTACAGTTTATCAAGTACCGTTGATTGTAATTCCATGTAATCGCATAATGTCATGGTGTTCATGTACTTCCGAATAAGCACTTAGGTGCTGGTCATTGTTGCCTTGGGCCAATGTACCTTGAGCCTGATCAGCTCAGTTTTTATACAACGGTGTTGAGATCTCCGGAGATTAAGTAAAGAATTAGATGATGAATATTGAAGTGTCATGCATTTCTTTTGAAAATGATGATGATTGTCGGGTATGAGACTCTATGATATACTACTTGTTTATCCAGTAGAATTTTCTACGTAATGATCGTATATGTCCATGTGCTGTTGATCTGTAATGCATATAGTTATCTTGTTTGAATCCATATATTGGTATCTCACCCTTGCCTGTACATGTTGGACACCCTGTTGTGTTCTTGGATACATGTACAGATGCATTTCAGCGGATCCCTGGGCCACTTTGGGACCCTCGAAGCTGGAGTCACTTTACGTCGACGGCAAGGATGTGTGGACTGGCAACAACGAGGCTTAGTCTCAAGGGTTTGAAGTATACTAGGTAGTATACTCTACCATCTTTAGATGTTCTTGTATTAGACCAGCTCTTAGGATTTTTGATGTACGTATGGCGTATGAAAAGATTGGGAAAATGATTTACGCCTTATGCCGAGGTTGAGTTATTATTGCAAAGGATGAATGGCAATTTGTTTTATATGATTGTTCTATTTTGTTTTTGGTATCAGATTTCTATAACCACTCGAGTGAGTGTTTTTCAAAACAAAAAGTTTTTAGTTTCCATAATGGGTTACCATGTGATGTCCCAGAAGGGGGTGTCACAAAGGGAATCGGTCGTAATGAAGAAATAGGATCATAAACTTAATTAATCAAAAAATTAATAAATTTATGGAGTATACTTAGAATGTCGACATGTTTTGCAAGGGGACCTCCTAAGGAAATTAAGAAAAGATGGCTAATTTCATTTTTGGATTTTGTTTTTTCTGAAGTTGAAGATGTTTTGGTTTGACAGATACATCTCGACAAAACTACTTAATCCATAACAAAAAAATGCATTGTGAAAGAATCCGCAGTTCCATTCTTTTCTTTTCTTTTTTCAAATCAAATACATTCAACTAAATCATTGTTATCCAGGATTCATGGGAACAAAAAGAACACAGCTAAGTACTGACCTGGGCGGGCTCTGGCTGTATAAAAAGAAACTACAAAAAAAAAAATGGAATAAATTGATGAATATTTCATATTAAATATATATTTATATTTCTAATCTTTATTATATATCTATAATAAAGAATAATGTAACACCCCGATTTTTTTTCAAGCTTTTGAGCCTTCTATTTTAATTAAACAGTATTTATCCATTTGTATTTTATTAGAGGATCTAGAAAGTAAAATAAAATAATTCGAGACCATAGTCATGCTCTACGTTATTGTAGGAAGCTATGGTTAAATTTTGGTCGAAAACTCAGACGGAGCCCGATCTGCGTTTTACACTGACAGTATTATTTTACTGCTCAGATGACCTAATTTTGACTCGTAAACGAAACTATTAGGCTTTAAATAAAATTGCGAACGTTATTGGCGATTTTGAAAAATTTTACAATAAATCAGTTGTCACGACTTTCTTGGGGCGAAATACTAAATCGTGAAAGTAACGGGACTAAAAACGGATGAACATGAAGTCACATTGCCTAGGATGGCGTGTCGGTGACTCATCACTGTCATCATTACGTTTCTGAAATTATCTAGATATTTTCTGGAAATATCTAGATATTTATGAGATCTTTTGTTGAAAGGACAATTTTGTCCTTAGGAGAAATTACTCTTTTGCCTTAAAATATCTACAAATTAGGCCATGGGCCAAAAAGCCCACCAAGGAGGGGCGGTTACTCCTCCTATAAATACACCCTCCCTCCCTTTGTTTTCCTACACATTTCTCTTCTTCATCTTAATCATTTTCTTCAAACCTCCATTGCTGTCTTCAAGTGCAAGCTTTCTTCTTCACTTTTCTTCAAGCTTCAAGAGGTAAAAATCTCTGATACTTACTCTCTTTGATCCATAAGTTTCATTGTTCTTCACTTAATTCTTGTTTAAAACTTCTAAGTTCTAAATTCAAAAAGCTCTAGAAAATCATAGAAAGCTCATGTTTATCTGAACTCAATTTCTTTGATCCTAGTTCATGATGGTCTACCATGATCCAAGAAGTGGAAACCAAAAGAGCTCTCTAGCTCAATTGGAAAAAAGGGGCCGAAACCTCCATTGATGAGTGGAGGGAGTTTTGGTTCAAGTTTTGGTGTAATAGACCTTGATCTAGTCTTACCACACCCAATAAGGATGGAATCCAAGAGATGAGAATTTTTGGAACTCCCTAGCCATATTTTCTTACCCATGGCCGAAGCTAGGAGGGGGAATTAGGAGAGAATTTTTGTGTTTTACAGTTGTTGTATTGATTGATTGATCGTTTGTAGTTGCCGACGAGTAATCGGACAAGGAATCGGGAGAGTTCGTGGACCGATCGGACAACTTTGTGCTTACCGGGAACTTCAAGAGGTAAGGGGGAAATGACTGAGGGATTCTCCCGATGACTACATGTCATAACATTTGATCTGTATATATGTAATTAAGTTGTGTGGTGATTGGTGATTGATTTATTTACTTTCGGCAATTATTTGAATTGTTGATAATTGTTTGCTAATATGCGTTATAGTAGTTGAATATGTGTTTTAATTGTATTATCTGCTATAAACATATTATGATGTTGATTGTTGATTGGGAAGCCTGACAGTGGTCAGTGCTAAATTAAGTAATGGGGATAAAAGCTTTAAAAAGCTTTGTATTAATGATACAGATTTATTTGTGGAAAACGTTGCGTATTTTCAACAACGCTGTTTTTCTAAAGAAAAAGTGGACCCAAAAGTAATTTATGAAGTTAGTAGGAAAAATTAGTTTTTAAGAATAAATTAATCTTTATGTGGAAAAAGTAAAATTAACATGAAAAATTTATAGTCATTGGAACTTAGGACGTTTTGACGCAAAAAAACGATGTTTTAATTCCGAAAAGATTTATGGAAAACGTTTTCGAAAACAGAAATGCCGTTCTGGGACGACATTTTGATCTCAGCTGTTTCCTTTCAAAAGTTGGTTTTTGGGAAAGGACTTTCAACCAAAATTAAGTTTTTATCAGAGTTCGTTGGTTTTCAAACCATTTTCAAACAGAAAAGTTTTTCTGTAAAACGAGTTTTCCCAACGGTGTAAAATCCGACAACTTGGATGAGTTGTGGAGTTTTCGTTTTGGATTTGTGTTTCACAGAACGAAAAATGATGTATAAACGATGAAAACGTGAACCTAGCATACGATACGTCGGGATGCTAGTGATCTGTAAAAATAGCACGAGAAGCCGTGCAATGGTGTTATGGACTGCGTGTCCTATGGACTATTTGTCCTCCTCTTATTATGAGGAAACGTGATTAAAGGTGAATGATGTTTTCTATTACCACGGACCTTGGGCTGGTGCATCGGTCTAGGGATCCGCGATTGAGCACTCGGACATTTCGTCCTATGTTAACGGTGAAAGGTTTTAAAAACGGTGTAAACGATGAATAGTCGAGAGCCTTGAGCTACGACAACGAAAGAACGAACACAAAGAAAAGTGACAAGACTTGAAACGTTTTTCCATGCATTAAAATTCGGCAGACGTGCCAACGGTGTTATTCTGGATATCTTGGTGGTCAGGATATTCAAACGGTGTATATATCATTGTGCCTTGATGGACAATGAAAAACCATAAACGGTGATCGCCTGTGCCTTGTGTTGGACAGTGCGCAATGGTTTTAACAACGGTGTGCCTTTTTGGCAATTGAGCTTGATCAACTCAATTTCTATAAAACGGTGTTGGTATCTCCGGAGATTAGGTAAGGAATTAGATGATGAATATCGAAGTATCATGCATTTCTTTTGGAAAATGACGATGACTGTCGGGCATAAGACCCTATGATATACTACTTGTTTACCTAGTAGAACTTTATACATGGTAATTATACATGCTTATGTGCTGTTGATGTGTAATAAATGTGGTTATCGTGTGTGAATCCATATATTGGTATCTCACCCTTACATCTTTAGATGAGTTCCAAGATGCCACCGGAACAGTTGGGGATCCTTTCCCTGATGCTTGAGGGCACGGAAGGAGTGTGACGTACGAGAAGTCACCATGTTGTAGTAGTACGACCAGCTATAGGATATGTCCTATTTTATTTTGAATAACAGCTAGTTAATTGCTCTGGCTACTGAAAGCCATGACTGTTTTGAATGGCCGTATGTTTAAGGCCTATGTAGTATATTAAGATACCTTATTATGTATACTTTGTTTGATGGTTATTTACATGCGTGCTTACGTAACGTTGAGGTATGGTAAGCTAAGTTAGAAGAAAAATTTTATCACGGATATTCATAAGAAGTTAAATACTTAGAAAATCTTATTTTCCGAAAGTAAACCAGCACAATTAATTAAAGTTTATTTTCCGCAACGGGTAACCATGTGGTGCCCCCGAAGGGGGTGTCACAAATAGAAATATAAAATAATAAAAAGAGATAAGATAATAAAGAGGGCTTTTTCAGTTGGGGAGAGATGGCTGAGTGGACTAAAGCGTCGGATTGCTAATCCGTTGTACGAAATTTTGTACTGAGGGTTCGAATCCCTCTCTTTCCGCACCTTTACCTAATTCATCAATGTTACTGACCGCAATGGTCCAAATAACACAAATAACAGTGGATACCATTATTCCAACTTTCTTGGATATGGATTGATTCTCTTTCATAATTTCTTTCTGTAATACAAAAAATACTGGAAAAAGTGGGCAAGGAATGAAAATCTTCCTATATCTATGTCTATGATACATGAATGGAAAAAATCTCCTCGGATCAAAATAAATTCTTGTTATTTTAGTTAGGTTAAGCCTGACGAGAATAATATTCTACAACCAGCAATTCATTTATTTTCAAACCAAACCATTTACTATCTATTATTTGATTGACTAATCCTTTATATTGGAATGGGTGAAGAGTCAGATGGTTTGGCAATTCCTCACGGGGGGATGAATCAAGATAATTTTGAATCAGAGCTCTAGATTTTGGTTCATCCTTCACTGTAATGATATCTTGAGGTTTGCAGCGATAACTTGGTATATTTACCATACGACCATTAACTAAAACATGTCTATGGTTAACTAATTGGCGGGCTTGAAGAATAGTCGAAGCCATACCCAATCGAAAAAGTATGTTATCCAAACGCATTTCAAGTAATTGTAGTAAAACTTGACCGGTTGACCCTTTAGCTTTTCCGGCGATACGAACGTATTTAAGCAATTGTTGTTCTGTAAGACCATAATGAAAACGCAATTTTTGTTTTTCCTCTAAACGAATACGATATTGAGATTTTTTACTGGAGCGTGATTGGTTTCTAAGTTTGCTTCTGACTGTAGTTGTAGGCCTTTTACTAGTTAGTCCTGTTAAAACTCCCTGACGGCATATTTTTTTGAAATGAGGCCCTCTGTAATGTGACATAAAGACTCCTTTTGTGAAAATTTCATAAATCGAAATTAAAACTAAACTAAATGACACAAATGTGATAAATGAAGCGAAATCTACTAAATAAAGTATTGTACTATACAAAGAAGAATTAGATGAATTCTATCAATATCCGAACCTTATTCTATTGTATATAGAAAATCAAATGGTAGGTTTTTTTCTTGATTTGTTCTACAGAGATCGAACTCCCTCAATTTTTTTATCCCTCAAAAATTATGTGAAAAACCAAAACAAATAAAGAAAAGTTGGCTATCGGAATCGAACCGATGACCATCGCATTACAAATGCGATGCTCTAACCTCTGAGCTAAGCGGGCTCACATAACACAAAAATTGCGCGTGCATAGGAATTTAATAAGCTAAGCTACTGGGATCTTATTTATTTACTGTTTATTATAAGCTATTCCTAACATAATTAATTATTACGAACATATAAAAAGATATAGAATATTAAATATTTAATATATCTTTGATATTCTAGGACATAACATAAAAAAGAACATAACAATTTGAAGATAACGATTAATAGGTCATAGAAAAGATTTCGATCTATCTATTTCTCAAATAATTTGTCAAATATATGTTTATCAATAAAACAAGTCTTCATCTTAATTAGTTTAATTAGTTTAGTATAGTGTATGGTAAGACTTTCCTTTTTCATTTTTTATAATTCAAGTAAAATATCATTTACTTTGTTTTTTTATTAAAACAAAAAGGAATAATATAAGAATTAATCTATAATATATAGTTACATAGTATATCTATATAGATATATTTTATATTGTTTATATATTCTATAATATTTTGATATTATGAAAATTTCTATATTATAGAATATTTTATATTTATATTATAAAGTTAAAGTATCTTCTATTTATATAATAGAATAGTACAGTATTAGAATTTATAATAAAATAATGAAGAATTAGATTACAATAAACAGTAATTTCTATTACAATATTCTTATACATTAAGATTAAATATGTTTAATGCATAGATTTATCCATTAGAATTCTAAAAAATTGGATTTTCAAAGTATATTTTTTAAGTAATTAGTAATTTGATAAAAATATCGAATTACTATTTCATTAGATAGAATCAAAAAATATTCAAATTACTAAATGAATGAATGTATAATTAGAATTTAATCTAATGGTTTTTTATAACCATTAGATTAGTTATAGCTATTGGCTATTCTAAATTAATAAATTAATAAGTGGATTTTTTATTTAAAAAAAAAGAATTGACCATTCGAGTATTCTAAATTGCATGATAAAATGATAGGGGGCATATAAAATAGATAGATATTCGGTATATATCTATGTATATTGAATTGTGAATACAGAAATAATAGAATCATTTTTTATTCGACCAAATATGAGTATCTGATATAGTGGATGAAAGAGAATAAATCAAATAGTGTAACACCCTGATTTTTTTCAAGCTTTTGACCATTCTGTTTTAATTAAACAGTATTTATCCGTTTGTATTTTATTGGAGGGTATAGAAAGTGAAATAAAATAATCCGAAACCATAGTCACGCTCTAAGTTATCGTAGGAAGCTATGGTTAAATTTTGGTCGAAAACTCAGACGGAGCCCGGTCTGCGTTTTACACTGACAGTATTATTTTACTGCTCAGATGACCTAATTTGGACTCGTAAACGAAACTATTCGGCTTAAAATAAAATTGCGAACGTTATTGGCGATTTTGAAAATTTTTAAAATAAATAAGTTTTCACGACTTTCTCGGGGCGAAATACTAAATCGTGAAAGTAACGGGACTAAATATGGATGAACATGAAGTCACATCACCTAGGATGGCGTGCCGGTGACTCATCATGTGACACCCTCAAAACCATTGCCACTTTTTGTAACTCAACACCTAAAATAAAACGATAAATAAAATTTGCTGGTTTTACTTTCGGAAAACGATTCCTTTAATATAATTAGATTCTGAAAATTGTGATAAAATTTTTTCTTATTAATACTCTTAAGCCACCACTCCAGATAGAACAGAACTACTTATATATATAACAATAACAATATCCATATATATACATATATGTATATCAACTAACACTATGGACAACACGTCCCTTTACAAAAGAACGAGAAAGATAAACTCCTACAAAGCTATAAGCTAGGCACCGACAGTCTGGAACCATATCTCTAAAACCTGTGGCCATCAGTAGCCGTTAACAGACTACCAAAAACCGCTGCCTCAAAAGAGAGTCTACACCCTAAGCTGGTCCAACTAATGGAAGCTATTGGACAATCCTCCAAAGGAAGGTCCAATGCTAGAACCAGGAGAAGAACCCTGGGAACCTACGTTACCGTTCTCCTGTGGATGGGGCTCAGAAGCATCCGAAAGATGATCCTCCGGGTCCTCTTGAGGATCCTCCTCAGGGTCTTCCTCCTCCTCCTCCTCTACATCCTCCACTACATGCTCACCCGCTACCAGAACAAAAGGCGGGGGAGGTGTCTGTGGCGGCTGCTGCTGCGAGGACTGTGCAGCGGGGGCGGAATGTTCGATCACACCCTGCTGCATAAGGGCCTGTAGCATCATCCCGATGGGAGGTAGAGGTACCTGGACGGTCTCCACAGTGCGAGTGCTCTTGCGAGGTCCCATCTCCATCGTCCCGCTCACGGTGCAGACTGGTCCTGTGTATGCTGCGTTTTCCACTCCCGGATGAACAACCCACGCAGCTGGGTCCGTCCTCCGTTCAAAAACCAGGGCGCGCATCCCCGAGTGCACGAGGTGGTCTGGCATCGGCTCCATCTGTAAACAGGATACAACATATATACCAAAGGACAAACCAGTCCCAAAAACATGCAAGGGTGAGAAACCAATATATGAATCCATAAACGACAACTATATGCCCAATCCAAAAAATAGATTCACATAATGTCACTCACTCAAATCATCATACATCACATAGTATAGCATGTATAATCAAGTACAAATAGCGGTAAAGGCACAAGGGCTTCGTAGCCCACAATCAACGGTACCTCCTAAACGTATGCATGGCACTTCCATATATCTCAACTAATATTCAAACTAGATTTCCGGAAATCCCAACACCATAAATACGAGTTGATCAGACTCAACATTATTGCCCCGCAAGATACAATAACAAACGCCAGAATCAACATTCGGCCAAACGTGAGCACGTAACCCTTTCCAGGAAATAATACATGGACGCGCATGTCAGTGGTACTCACGATGTATAAGTCATACTATATTGTCCTCTTCACTGGGCACAATACGAACACACAGCACGTATGACATCATTGTCCATCAAGGCACAATGTTACATAATGACATTAAGTCATCTCAGGTTCCCCTTGCCTATCAAGGTCCCCCATTTCACGGCACGTCTACCTCACATACAAAATGCATGAGAAACTATCTAGTTTCCGATAATTGATCTTTGTCGCATCAATATTTCCTCGTTGTAGCATCAATGCTAACAACCACCATAATTTCTTAGACTAAGCCTCAAAAGCATTTTCTCAAAACAGGACATTTAGTCCCAAAACAACTCAAATCCCAAACATCCCTAACCGATGCACCAGTCCAGGACGTTGGATTCAAGATCATAAAAACATCCTTAAGCTTACAGGACCACAAAGATCGTCCCTAAGCCGACAGGACCACAAACTAACACGGATCCTTGATCCACGTGTTCTGCAGAACCCTAGAACCCCGACGTCTCGGTTTCTAGTTTCTATGCTTTAAAACCACTTTTCTTGAAAACTCGGAAACTAAAACCCAAATCTCCGATACTTACACAAAGTCATCGGGATCGGTTTTATATAAAACGAAACTTGGTCTAAAGACCATTTCTTTTTCTTTCGTTGTTTTTCGGTGAAATACGAACTTAAAACAAAGCTTTCAAAATCCCTTTTTCATGAATAAACTCAATATAACTTTGAAAACCACATTTTCTTAAAAACACTTTTTCTCAACCAGTCAACTTTATCAGTTTGGGAAAATGAAGGTTTCTAATGTCCTATTAACTTTTAAACTTCACTTTTCCTTATTAAAATCCATTTCAGACTTTTAAAGCTTTTAAGTTTCACGATGTCGGATCCTAATCACAATTAGGTCCTCTAATGCCTTAAATCCCACAGCAGGGCACACGATACATTCATGTAATCATTAAGCAAGTATACCAGGCATTCAACTATATCAGCAGTTAAATCATACATACTCAAATCAACAGCAATAAATCAAACAGTCAACCAACAATCAGATACAGAATATTTAAATACAATACAGACACCGATGCAGCACATAGCTGTCGAAAATGGAGTTCCTCAGGTTTATCCCCTTATCTCTTGTAGCTTCCAGCTAAGTTATGAACACCAGATGAACTTGATCACCGGCCCAGCACGCTGCCGATCACTACATACACACAAACCATAACGACATTAACTCATAAAACAAAGATTTCTCCTAATGCACCACCCCTAGGGTTTGGCCCTATTACACTAAAAATAGCTAGGGAGCTCAAAAATTTCTCATTTCTTGGATAACACCCTAACTAAGTGTGACAGCCCTAGATATCATATCAGAACATCAAAAACCAACCAAAACCCTACCCTACACACATAGGGGGGTCTCGGCCTCCACCTAGAAAATATAGCTAGGCAGATTTCTTGGCTCTAAGCTCTTGGATCATACAAGTATGTCATGAACCTAGGCTATAGAAATTGGTTTGATACAGATACAATTTTCCTACAATTTTTCATGGATTTTCAAAGATTTTAGGGACAAGACCCTAACATCCTTGATCATGAAAATATGAGGAGAGAAAGGAGAGATTGAGAGAGATAGAGATGGAGTACTACCTCCTATGATGATCTACTCCAAGATTGATGAAGGTTGCTTCAAGAAAATCCAAACTTTAAGCCTCAAAATGGAGCTTTAATGGAAGAAAAAGAGAAAGGAGAGAAAGGAAGAAGATGGGGTATTTGGGGAAGGGGCTGCCAAAGGAGAGAGGGGAAAATGAGAGGATGAGAGTGAAGGATGATAGATATTTAGGGTTTTATTACTTTAATAATAGGAAAGGTAATTAGTAATAAAAATTAACCAAGGGCAATTTGGTCAATTCACGTCCCGATATTTGAAATCATCACGACACTAGTATGAGTCCTCAAATAACTTGATACAATTCTGGCATGAAAATTATCTGATTGTGGGTCTCGAAAAATCCTAAGACAGCTCGAATCGTCTCCCCGATCGATTATCGGCCCGAATATAAAATATTATTTATATTTTGGACGTCAGGACACATTTTAGGAAAAAGATAGAGGATCAAATTCTAAGACTAATGGTCTCGTCCGTTAGTCAAGATTAGGTCATGATAGTAGAAAAACACTATCATCCGAAAAAACATAGATCGGATTTTGTTTGAGTTTTTGGCTCAAAACTTAACCGTAGGCTCCTACAATTATATGAAACAAGACTATGATTTTAGTTTTCCCAAAATCATTTTCTATAACACAGATAAAAATATAAACTCATTAATTGAGTTTATCGTCCTTAGAAAGCACGAAAAATCGGGGTGTTACATTACTATCCCCCTTAAAATAATTTCGTCCTCGAAATTACATACCCGTGAACAGATAAGGATATTGCTCTCGGATCTTGTCCTCAGTCCCCCAAGTTGCTTCTTCCGTGGTATCATCCCAAATAACCTTGACTAAAGAGATCTGTTTTCCCCTCAGTTGTCTGACTCTCTTGTCCTCGATCCTTACAGGTGCAGTCTCATAAGACAGGTTCTCTTTCAAAGGTACTCGATCAGGTTCAATTACATGAGATGGATCAGGAATATACTTCCTTAATTGTGAAACATGAAAGACATTGTGTAAATGTGAAAGAAAAGGAGGTAAAGCAATTTGGTACGCTACTGGACCAATACGCCGAAGAATTTGGTATGGTCCAATGAATTTAGGAGTGAGTTTTCTGGATTTCATTACCAGACCTACCCCAGTCGTTGGATTGACTCTCAGAAACACATGATTGCCTTCTTGAAACTCGAGAGGTCGTCTTCGCTTATCAGAGTAACTCTTATGCCTGCTCTGAGATGTCCTCATCCTTTCCCGAATCTGTTTGACTTTATCAGTCGTCTCTTGCACAACCTCGGGTCCTAGAATTTTACTCTCTCCATCATGATACCAAAAAAGAGGAGTTTGACATTTCCTCCCATATAGAGCCTCATAGGGTGCCATCCCTATGCTTCAGTGATAACTGTTATTATACGTGAATTCAATCAGAGGTAACAGTTCATCCCAACTTCCTCGGTTATCCAACACGCAAGCTCTTAGCAAATCTTCTAACGATTGAATCGTTCTTTCTTTTTGTCCATCCGTCTGAGGATGGTATGCTGAACTTAGGCGTAACTTGGTTCCCAAAGCTTGGTGTAAGCTTTCCCAAAAACGCGATGTAAACTTCGGGTCTCGATTCGAAACAATACTTGAGGGTATTCCATGCAATCTAATCACTTCTCTTATATACACCTCAGTCAGTTTCGCTACTGTGTAGTTTGTCTCGACAGGTAAGGAATGTGCCGATTTCGTCAACCTATCCACGATTACGCAAATCGAATCAAAGTTCCTTGGTGTTCGGGGTAAACTCACTACAAAATCCATCGAGATACTCTCCCATTTCCACTCCGGTACATCTAGGGATTGCAGCATCCCTCCAGGTCTCTGATGTTCTACTTTTGCTTTCTGACAAGTTAGACACGATGCAACGTATTCTGCCACTTGTTTCTTCATGCCTGGCCACCAGAATCTTTGTTTCACGTCCTGATACATCTTGGTTGCACCAGGATGAATGCTTAATCCACTCTTGTGGGATTCCTCGAGAATCATCTTTCTCATCTCTGGGTTGTTGGGTACACAAACTCATCCATTACACTTTAAAATCCCATCTGTTCCCAAACTAAACTCGCTAGCCTTCCCTTGTTCCACCAACATCTTTTTCTCTTGAAGAGATTCATCAGTAGCTTGTTGTTCACGTATCTCTTCCATTAATCCATTGGAGATCTTGAGCATTCCAAAGCTTAGTTTCTTAGGACTTATCTCCAACCCCAAATTTAGATCACGGAACTCTTCAATCAGTTTCAACTCTCTCACCATCATAGTTGAAATATGAACGGCTTTCCGGCTCAAAGCATCTGCCACAACGTTCGCCTTCCCTGGATGGTATTGCAACATGAAGTCGTAATCCTTTAAAAACTCCATCCATCGTCTTTGCCTCATATTGAGTTCCTTCTGATCGAACAGATATTTTAAACTCTTGCGGTCACTAAAGACGTCGAACTTTGCACCATACAAATGATGTCTCCATATCTTTAGTGCAAAAACCACTGCAGCTAATTCTAGGTCATGAGTGGGATAATTCTTTTCATGAATCTTTAACTGCCGTGATGCATAAGCCACCACCTTGCGGTGTTGCATTAGCACACAACCTAGACCTTGATGTGAAGCATCACAGTATACTTCATAAGGTTCACTCGGTTCTAGAAGTATCAACACTGGTGAAGTAGTCAAAAGCTCCTTAATCCTTTGGAAACTTTCTTCACACCGATCGGTCCAAACAAAAGGTTGATCTTTCCTCGTCAGTTGAGTCAACGGTGACACAATCTTAGAAAATCCTTCAATAAACCTTCGGTAGTAACCAGCTAATCCCACAAAACTCCTTATCTCGGTCACAGTCTTTGGCTTTTCCCAAGAAAGTACAACTTCTACTTTAGCAAGGTCCACAGAAATTCCTTGTTTTGTGATAACATGACCTAAAAATCCAACTTCTTCTAACCAGAACTCACACTTAGAGAGTTTCGCATACAACATCTTCTCCCGCAAAACTTGAAGAACTTGCCATAAATGCTCCTCGTGTTCCTCACGATTCCTAGAATAAACCAGAATATCGTCGATGAACACTACCACAAACTTATCAAGAAACGGACGAAAAATCCGATTCATGTAGTCCATGAAAATAGCAGGTGCGTTTGTCACTCCAAAAGGCATCACGAGATACTCGTAATGTCCATAACGAGTTCTAAAAGCGGTCTTTGGTATATCTTCCGTTTTCACTCGAATCTGGTGGTATCCCGACCTTAAGTCGATCTTCGAGAAAGCAGCGGCTCCTCGGAGTTGATCCATCAAGTCATCAATCCTAGGTAACAGATACTTGTTCTTGATCGTAACCTTGTTCAGCTGACGATAGTCCATGCAAAGTCTCGAACCTCCGTCTTTCTTTCTCACCAAGAGAACTAGCGCTTCCCATGGCGAAACGCTTGGTCTAATGAACTGTTTCAACAACAGGTCCTCAACTTGTGTTTTCAACTCAACAAGCTCTGTAGGTGACATTCGATATGCAGCAATCAATATCGGTCCAGTTCCTGGAATCAGATCGATGGAGAATTCTATGTCCCTCACAGGTGGCAAACCTGGAACATCATCCGGAAACACCTCAGGAAAGTCCCTCGCAATAGGCATCTGACTCAGTTCGATCTTCCCCTTGACTTCTAAGCTGGACAAAAGCACGTATTTCGGATCTCCTTCTCTCGAAGAAGCTCTAACATGGTTGGCGGTTAAAAATCCAGAAATCTCAGTACTAGGAAAAACTAGGGTTTTATGTGCATAATCTAATAGGATCTGGTTGGAAGATAACCAATCCATGCCCAAAATCACATCTAATTGTATTAAAGGCAAGCATATTAGGTCAAAAAGAAAATGTCTATCCTGAATAACGATAGGACAATTCAGACATATAGAATTCACAACAACAGGTTCAGCAGTTGGCGTAGAAACAATTAAATCAAATGACAAGGAAGAAACAGATAGCTCTAAACGTTTCACACAATCCATGGAAATGAATGAATGGGTTGCACCTGAATCAAAGAGCACTAATAAGAGATTGCCGTCTATGTCACATACACCCTGTATCAGATCTTCGGAGTTCAAAGCCTCAACACCACTTAGGGTATAAACTCTTCCCCTAGTCGTCGGTCGTTTGGTTCCACTATTTCTGTCCGTAGCTTGGACTGGATTCTATACTTTACAATCCTTGGCAAAATGTCCTGGTTGTCCACAACGGTAGCAATGGTCATTCCTCACGGTACAGTTGTTTGCCAAATGCGATGGATCCCCGCACTTGAAACACTTCCTCCCTTGATTCTGCCCTCCTTGACCTCCACTGCCCGATGCACGAGCAACATGTCGATAAGGTTGTTTCTGAAAGTTTCCAGGGGGTCGAGAATATGGTTTCTTCTGACTTTGTTTCCCTCTCTGGTCTTGATATTGACCCTTGAATCGGAAAGGTCCCCCGACGTTTCCTCTGTTGTCTCTCCCACGCTTCATCAGCTCTACCTGTCTACTCTTCTCAACGAGCGCTTGGAAATTCTTGATTCCTTGCGGTAGAACCGACTCTTTGATCTCATACCGCAATCCTCTCTCGAAAGCTTCGCATTTCCATTCTTCCTCAGGATTATTCTGGAAAAATCGGAAGTACTTGGCCAACGACTCAAACTTAGCCGCGTATTCCCCGACTGACATGTCTCTCTGTTGCAGTCGCAAGAATTCTTGTTCCTTCTCTGCTCTTGCACTTTGAGGGAAATACTTTCCCAAGAAACGATCCTTGAAAAGTGCCCACGAAATCCCTTCATGATTGGCCTCTAGCAGTTGCTTTGTTCCCTTCCACCAATATTCTGCATCTCCTATCAGTAGGAATGTGGCATAGGGTACCTTCACTTCTTCTGGACTACGTATCAACTCGAAAATCTTCTCGATTTCATGAATCCAAAGATTAGCTTTCTCAGGATCCACGTCACCAGAAAATTGTGGCGGATTCTGTCGCCTGAAAGTAGTCAAGCTTCGGCCCTCAGCGGCCTATTCAGCACGGAGTTGTTCTTGAGCATTGTGGGCGTTCATGGTTGCAGTCTGGACAGCAATAGCCGCAGCCATGTTTGCCATTGCCTGAGCAGTAAAATCCATTCCAGTTGCTCCAGCAACATCCTCAGCTTGGACACCAGCTCCCCTACCGCGACCACGTCCACGGCCACGTCCACGTCCACGTCCACGGCCACGTCCACGTCCACGTCCACGTCCTGCTTCTGCTCCAAATTCTAGTTCCATATCTGACCTACAAGGCCCAAAGTTAGTCAAATAGCAACCAGAAAATAAAGCAAATAAGCAGTTATAAACATACCGTATTCCCAAGAAGGAAATAAAAAGAAGAACAGAACCCAGTTACTTGCCAGGCGACCGTACCCTCATGACGCGAGTCAGAGGGTCAGCCCGAGTAGTAACATCCCAACCCTCGGTATCGCGACGCGAGACAGATCTCGCTACGCGACCCAGAGAGTCTGCTTGAGGAGCAAAGAACAGCCCCTCGGACTCGCGACGCGAAACTCAGTTCGCTACGCGATAAAACACAACTTCTCTGCCTCGCGACGCGATCCAGAGAACCTGCCTGGGAAGCAAAACACAACGTCTCTGCCTCGCGACGCGAAACATGTTCGCCTCGCGATACAGAGAACATGCCCTGAGAAACTTCTCTACCTCGCGACGCGACATTCCGTTCGCTTCGCGATACAGAGAACATGCCCTCGGGCTCGCGACGCGAAATACTGTTCGCCTCGCGATACAGAGATCACACAACAGTAAACACAGCAGACCTATTCCCCAAAGATTCCCGAAAGACTCGACCAGCTCTGATACCACTAATGTGACACCCTCAAAACCAGTGCCACTTTTTGTAACTCAATACCTAAAATAAAACGATAAATAAAATTTGCTGGTTTTACTTTCGTAAAACGATTCCTTTAATATAATTAGATTCTGAAAATTGTGATAAAATTTTTTCTTATTAATACTCTTAAGCCACCACTCCAGATAGAGCAGAACTACTTATATATATAACAATAACAATATCCATATATATATATATATACATATATGTACATCAACTAACGCTATGGACAACACGTCCTTTTACAAAAGAACGAGAAAGATAAACTCCTACAAAGCTATAAGCTAGGCAGAGACAGTCTGGAACCATATCTCTAAAACCTGTGGCCATCAGTAGCCGTTAACAGACTACCAAAAACCGTTGCCTCAAAAGAGAGTCTACACCCTAAGCTGGTCCAACTAATGGAAGCCATTGGACAATCCTCCAGAGGAAGGTCCAATGCTAGAACCAGGAGAAGAACCCTGGGAACCTATGTTCCCGTTCTCCTGTGGATGGGGCTCGGAAGCATCCGAAAGATGATCCTTCGGGTCCTCCTGAGGATCCCCCTCAAGGTCTTCCTCCTCCTCCTCCTCTACATCCTCCACTACATGCTCACCCGCTACCAGAACAAAAGGCGGGGGAGGTGTCTGTGGCGGCTGTTGCTGCGGGGACTGTGCAGCGGGGGCGGAATGCTCGATCACACCCTGCTGCATAAGGGCCTGCAGCATCATCCCGATGGGAGGTAGAGGTACCTGAACGGTCTCCACAGTGCGAGTGCTCTTGCGAGGTCCCATCTCCGTCATCCCGCTCACGGTGCAGACTGGTCCTGTGTATGCTGCGCTTTCCACTCCCGGATGAACAACCCACGTAGCTGGGTCCGTCCTCCGCTCAAAAACCAGGGCGCGCATCCCCGAGTGCGCGAGGTGGTCTGGCATCGGCTCCATCTATAAACAGGATACAACATATATACCAAAGGAGAAACCAGTCCCAAAAACATGCAAGGGTGGGAAACCAATATATGAATCCATAAACGACAACTATATGCCCAATCTAAACAACAGATTCACATAATGTCACTCACTCAAATCATCATACATCACATAGTATAGCATATATAATCAAGTACAAATAGCGGTAAAGGCACAAGGGCTTCGTACCCCACAATCAACGGTACCTCCTAAACGTATGCATGGCACTTCCATATATCTCAATTAATATTCAAACTAGATTTCCGAAAATCCCAACACCATAAATACGAGTTGATCAAACTCAACGTTATTGCCCCGTAGGATACAATAACAAACGCCAGAATCAACATTCGGCCAAATGTGAGCACGTAACCCTTTCCAGGAAATAATACATGGACGCGCATGTTAGTGGTACTCATGATGTATAAGTCATACTATATTGTCCTCTTCACTGGGCACAATACGAACACACAGCACGTATGAAATCATTGTCCATCAAGGCACAATGTTACATAATGACATTAAGTCATCTCAGGTTCCCCTTGCCTATCAAGGTCCCCCATTTCACGGCACGTCTGCCTCACATACAAAATGCATGAGAAACTATCTAGTTTTTGATAATTGATCTTTGTCGCATCAATATTTCCTCGTTGTAGCATCAATGCTAACAACCACCATAATGTCTTAGACTAAGCCTCAAAAGCATTTTCTCAAAACAGGACATTTAGTCCCAAAACAACTCAAATCCCAAACATCCCTAACCGATGCACCAGTCTAGGACGTTGGATTCAAGATCATAAAAACATCCTTAAGCTTACAGGACCACAAAGATCGTCCCTAAGCCGACAGGACCACAAACTAACACGGATCCTTGATCCACGTGTTCTGCAGAACCCTAGAACCCCGACGTCTCGGTTTCTAGTTTCTATGCTTTAAAACCACTTTTCTTGAAAACTCGGAAACCAAAACCCAAATCTCCGATACTTACACAAAGTCATCGGGATCGGTTTTATATAAAACGAAACTTGGTCTAAAGACCATTTCTTTTTCTTTCGTTGTTTTTCGGTGAAATACGAACTTAAGACAAAGCTTTCAAAATCCCTTTTTCTTGAATAAACTCAATATAACTTTGAAAACCACATTTTCTTAAAAACACTTTTTCTCAACCAGTCAACTTTATCAGTTTGGGAAAATGAAGGTTTCTAATGTCCTATTAACTTTTAAACTTCACTTTTCCTTATTAAAATCCATTTCAGACTTTTAAAGCTTTTAAGTTCCACGATGTCGGATCCTAATCACAATTAGGTCCTCTAATGCCTTAAATCCCACAACAGGGCACACGATACATTCATGTAATCATTAAGCAAGTATAGCAGGCATTCAACTATATCAGCAGTTAAATCATACATACTCAAATCAACAACAATAAATCAAACAGTCAACCAACAATCAGATACAGAATATTTAAATACAATACAGACACCGATGCAGCACATAGCTGTCGAAAATGGAGTTCCTCAGGTTTATCCCCTTATCTCTTGTAGCTTCCAGCTAAGTTATGAACACCAGATGAACTTGATCACCGGCCCAGCACGCTGCCGATCACTACATACACACAAACCATAACGACATTAACTCATAAAACAAAGATTTCTCCTAATGCACCACCCCTAGGGTTCGGCCCTATTACACTAAAAATAGCTAGGGAGCTCCAAAAATTCTCATTTCTTGGATAACACCCTAACTAAGTGTGACAGCCCTAGATATCAGATCAGAACATCAAAAACCAACCAAAACCCTACCCTACACACATAGGGGGGTCTCGGCCTCCACCTAGAAAATATAGCTAGGGAGATTTCTTGGATCATACAAGTATGTCATGAACCTACGCTATAGAAATTGGTTTGATGCAGATACGATTTTCCTACAATTTTTCATGGATTTTCAAAGATTTTAGGGACAAAACCCTAACATCCTTGATCATGAAAATATGAGGAGAGAAAGGACAGATTGAGAGAGATAGAGATGGAGTACTACCTCCTATGATGATCTACTCCAAGATTGATGAAGGTTGCTTCAAGAAAATCCAAACTTTAAGCCTCAAAATGGAGCTTTAATGGAAGAAAAAGAGAAAGGAGAGAAAGGAAGAAGATGGGGTATTTGGGGAAGGGGCTGCCGAAGGAGAGAGGGGAAAATGAGAGGATGAGAGTGAAGGATGATAGATATTTAGGGTTTTATTACTTTAATAATAGGAAAGGTAATTAGTAATAAAAATTAACCAAGGGCAATTTGGTCAATTCACGTCCCGATATTTGAAATCATCACGACACTAGTATGAGTCCTCAAATAACTTGATACAATTCTGGCATGAAAATTATCTGATTGTGGGTCTCGAAAAATCCTAAGACAGCTCGAATCGTCTCCCCGATCGATTATCGGCCCGAATATAAAATATTATTTATATTTTGGACGTCAGGACACATTTTAGGAAAAAGATAGAGGATCAAATTCTAAGACTAATGGTCTCGTCCGTTAGTCAAGATTAGGTCATGATAGTAGAAAAACACTATCATCCGAAAAAACATAGATCGGGTTTTGTTTGAGTTTTCGGCTCAAAATTTAACCGTAGGCTCCTACGATTATATGAAACAAGACTATGATTTTAGTTTTCCCAAAATCATTTTCTATAACACAGATAAAAATATAAACTCAATTAATCGTCCTTAGAAAGCACGAAAAATCGGGGTGTTACACATCACTGTCATCATTACGTTTCTGAAAATATCTAGATATTTTCTGGAAATATCTAGATATTTATGAGATCTTTTGTAGAAAGGACAATTTTGTTCCTAGGAGAAATTACACTTTTGCCATAAAATATCTACAAATTGGGCCATGGGCCAAAAAGCCCACCAAGGAGGGGCGGTTACTCCTCCTATAAATACACCCTCCCTCCCTTTGTTTTCCTACACATTTCTCTTCTTCATCTTAATCATTTTCTTCAAACCTCCATTGTTGTCTTCAAGTGCAAGCTTTCTTCTTCATTTTTTTTTTCAAGCTTCAAGAGGTAAAATCTCTAATACTTACTATCTTTGATCCATAAGTTTCATTGTTCTTAAATTAGTTCTTGTTTAAAAATTCTAAGTTCTAAATTCAAAAATCTCTAGAAAATCATAGAAAGCTCATGTTTATGTGAAATCAATTTCTTTGATCCTAGTTCATGATGGTCTACCATGATCCAAGAGTTGGAAACCAAAAGAGCTCTCTTGCTCAATTGGAAAAAAGGGGCCGAAACCTCCATTGATGAGTGGAGGGAGTTTTGGTTCAAGTTCTGGTGTAATAGACTTTGATCTAGTCTTACCACACCGAATAAGGATGGAATCCAAGAGATGAGAATTTTTGGAACTCCCTAGCCATATTTTCTTACCCATGGCCGAATCTAGGAGGGGGAATTAGGAGAGAATTTTTGTGTTTTAAAGTTGTTGTATTGGTTGTTTGATTGTGTGTAGTTGCCGACGAGTAATCGGACAAGGAATCGGGAGAGTTCGTGGACCAATTGGACAACTTTGTGCTTACCGGGAACTTCAAGAGGTAAGGGGGAAATGCCTGAGGGATTCTCCCGATGACTACATGTCATCATATTTGATCTGTATATATGTAATTAAGTTGTGTGGTGATTGATTTATTTACTTTCGGCAATTATTTGATTTGTTGATAATTGTTGATTTATATGTGTTATAGTAGTTGAATATGTGTTTTAACAGTATTATCTGCTATAAACATATTATGATGTTGATTGTTGATTGGGAAGCCTGACAGTGGTCAGTGCTCAATTAAGTAATGGGGATAAAAGCTTTAAAAAGCTTTGTATTAATGATACATATTTATTTG
>CM077343.1:47509158-47735137 GCA_039655645.1 Ammopiptanthus mongolicus | reverse complement strand
TTGCATTGTCTCCATTTGCCATTGAAGGGCTTGCATTTGATAGTCATTCGTACAAAAAAGGACCGCGGACCTTGGTGAAAGTGGTGGACTATCTTCATTGTTTGCCATGATTTATGTTTCTCACTACACTCCCTCACTTGTCACACAAATGAATTTCACTCTTTTGGCTTTTTCCACACAAGATGTAAATTTGCACTCTTGCCTTTTTCCTCTCAATGTTCCCCTTTAGTCTTAGAGGAATCAAACACAAAACACAAAAATACCAAAATTCAAGTAACAAAATCACAAAACTTATCAAAACAAGAAAAAACGAAGAACAAAGGCTAGAAAAGAAAAGGTTTAGAAATAAGAATAAAGGAAGAAGGGAAAAATTTTCAAGACACAAATTGCTCAAGTGAAACTTTCTCTTCTTTTTTTTTTTTATAACTTGTTGAAGAGAATTACTCTTGAAAACTTTGTTTTTGGAGCAATACACAACAACCACGAATTTTCCCTTCAAAAAAAGATCAAAGTAACTTTTGTTTTTGGTTTTGAGAAGAAAAGAAGAAAGAGTATAAGATGAAGAAGAAAATAGAATCAAGAACACAAACAAAAATTCAACCAAAGCCTAAGCTTTGACACCACTTGATGACAACCAAATGGCGAGGTTGCCTTTTGAAGATCGTTTGGTTGAATTCAAAGCATTACAATTTGTGCTCTTCTTATGGAAACAAATGAAACAACATAAAAGCGAAGAAAACAAGAAAATGGTGAAGAAAGAGATGATGAGGCTCCACAAACCAAGAAGTTTGATAAGCCAAGTGATCTTCGCCACAAGAACCTTGGATTCTTGATAAGAACTAAGTTTGGTTCAACCAAGAACCTAGGAGAAACAAATCTCACAAATGGATTTAATCCAAATCAACATCCAAGTTGTCTTATTCCATGTTTCTTGGTGAATACATATATAGTGGAAGGTATGAAGATGCCATCGAAAGTCACCATAAAATGACTTGACCCCACTCATAACATAGAATAATTCCTACTAATAAACTAATTAAAAGAAAAGAACCATAACCACCAAATCAAGACTCACTAATGTGTGGCTATTAACTCCATAACCACCACATAATGACTCTCCAATAAGTGGCCAAAGATTCCATAACCTCCCAAGGAGTTACTAAGGCAAGCAAGCCAAAAGTTAACCTCCTTTCTTATCATAAAATTCGACCCCACCTTCATATAATAGCCAAATAACATATTAAAATAAAAACTAAATACAAGCCTAAAACAAAATGGGTCAAATCCGTCCAGAATTTCGTGCATAAATTCTAGCCCTATTTTCTTCATGATAGACATCGAATTAGGTCCTGATGATAGAAATACAACTTGTAGAAAATGCCCTTAGCTTTCCAATGCCACCAAGAACAAGGAAATCGGATTATCAAAGAACAAGTTATAATCAAAACAAAGCATAAGGTCACTAGGACTTGAATGGTTTGACCTCCTCTTGTTGCAAACTTGAATTGCCCCTTGGCTCATATCACACGGATGGGTGCATTATAGAGATTTTCAACATTTATGTATGCAATCCTTGAAAACTTATTGTAAATCCCAAGAGATTAAAAATGCAATCATATTTTATGGATTTTGGAAATGTGCCTCGGTTTTCAAGTTGAATTGTTAGGGCAAAGAAAATAGCAACACATGCAATCAACACACGGGCCCAAGAATTGTTTCTTTAAAACAAATGACGAAAGATGTCGAGAGTTATGCAAGTCATTTAATAAGCATGGAAATCTAGTGAGTAAAAGAGAAGATTAAGAACCAAGCAAGTTACCAAGTAACATAGAGTTAGAACGTCTAAGCTTTTGAAAACTCATGCATGGAGCAAACCTTGGTTTGCTTCCTTGTAATGCAAAAACTAAATTTCCTCACCTTCTTTTGTCTCTTTTTCTTCAATATCACTCTCATCAAATTCTATCTCCTTTTGTGTTACGAACAAACTCCCCACTTTCCACTCTATTTTGTGCCTCAATTCCTTTCTTTTCTATGTTTTGACCTTTTTCCTCCAGTGGCTCACTTTTCCTTTTGCCACTTTCATTCTCTTTTCCTTTTCCTCGTAAGGCTTTTCTATCTTGTTCTCTTTTGATTCCCAATTTCTTTTTGTCCTCACCAACCTCTCTTGAAGAGAGCGGTACAAGTGTTATCTTGAGACCATTATTCACAAATTAAATCAGCCAGAACAAACACAATTCTAACTTCCGAAAAAAAGTAAGATTAGAATAAAAAACTCTATGCCAAGATCTTCCAATCAAGTGGTTGATTGACAATTCAACAACAATTCATGAAAATCAACAAGGTCTGTGAGGCAAAAATTCCAAAGGATCTATGAAGCACTAAGTTAAGAATGGACACCAAGAACATGCTCAAGAACATGACATTCAGAATTGATGCTCCTTCACCAAATATTAAAACTACTAAATGAAGGAATGAACAATTCAACATCAATTAACAACAAAACAACACAATTGAAGCACAATTCAAGATCAAAGATCTAGAATCTACACGAAATTCAAGAAGATTTTTCGCGCCGATTTCAAATTTTCAAATTTCAAAACCGAATCCAAAATTTAAAGCTACTAGAGACTAGCTCTAGATACCAGATGATGTGATCCTGATTGAATCAAGGAAATGTAGCATCTATCTAGGAGCTCCGATAAAAATTGAACTAAAAGTCAGATGAGAAAATTTGGAGGGAAAACAAACTTGATCAAGAATGTGATACGATGCCAACCAAGAGCAAGCAAGTACAATGCAAGCTCCTTGGATGCAATTCTCAAGCCTAAGCCGTGAATTCACAAGATGAAGATCATAAGAATTGCAATTACAACAAAAAGCAAGAAAAACAAACTGATCATCAAGCACTAATTAAAGGCACCGAGTGCATGAGTTAACATAGATTGCAGGTAAGTAAATTAAAGAATAGAAAAGATGGAAGAGGAAGAAAAGGAGGAATGGCACCACACTGAGTCCATTGATTGGAAGAAGGGATATATAAGCCTAGTTGATTCCCCACTAGAGATTGGAAGCTCTTGATAAGAATCTAGCAATGTTTCTACTTAAGAACCCAGAGAGGAAACTACTCTCAACTCACACACTTCTTACACTTGAGAAATTCAATTCGTTCCTCAAAAAGTGATTCAAAAGCATTACAAACACCTATTTATATGAAGCAACAAAATGGAGGGAAGCTCGTGCAAAGCCTCGCGCCCCCTTCTAGCTATTTGGGCCTCCATGACATAATCCTAAGCCGGATTACAAGCCTCATTAAGTCCTAATACAAATTAAAATCGAAGTCCTAAGATTATTACAAACGTGTAAATAAACTCGTAATCCCAAGTCTTCTAATGATGGCCGCGAGCTATTTTTGGAGTAGGAGAGTGACTTTGCTTCTTCATCCACTTTAGCTTCATGGCCTGCCTCTTGCTATGATTCTAGGATCACACCATCCCCACCATCTTGAAGACAATTCGACCACGAATTGAAGACCCCCATACCTACATTAAAATGAAAACCTTAGTTTTTTTTATTTATTAAAAGTTAAGGTGATGGCCTCCTTGTTGTAGAAATTGGCCAATTGCTTGATTTTCAATATAGAATCTGGTTGTGACTTATGTTTTTGTACTTTTGATATAAAATGAATGAAATATGGAGAATGGATGATAGGAATTTCGTGGTTTTGGTGGTAGTGAAATAGGGGGACAGATTGAGAAAATCTCAGAAAAATACAAGAAACAATCAAGGCTTTAAGGAGCTATTTTTGGTGTTTTTGAATAACTGAAGAAGATGGATGAATGGGAGGCAGGGGCGCCACCTTAGTCTAATCCAAGACAAGGATAAGCCTATGAGTGTGAGGATCACCACAAGAAGAGAGTTTCTTGATAAGATCGATAAGACTGGTCCAATCTAGAACCAAAGAGTATGAACTCAATTACACAAGTGTAAGTTTTGCTGAAATCTTTGTTAACCTCTTATTGAGACTTGCGCCCCCTATAATATAAAGGGAGGAACTTGCTGTTACAAAAAGTGAAGAGACAAAGTCTTTGCCATTCTAGGGTTATAATGAATCGTAGGCTAACATAACTAGCATAATGATGTGGTCATGAATTCATTAAGCATGTGGAAAGAAGCATATTCGGATCCGGTTCAAGTTTCCTTTGATCCGGTTCAATAATTTGATGAAGATGCTTTGAGTCCATCTTGAAGACAACACAATGGAAAGCCCAATAATTCACATGACAAGAAGCATTCATGGGTTGATTAGTTGACTATTAATTATTAGTGGGTTTATTAGATAATAATTAAGTCCAATTTTTATCATTTTATTTTTAATTTTCGTACTATTTTTTAGGCTGAATTTTATGATGACCTTTTGCATCCTCCTAGCCTCTCTAAATGCTTCCTAGTAGTGCTCTAAGTCTTTATAGTGGCTAGTGGGGATTTATCACCATGTTTATGCTTACTTTCTAGGTAAATGCATGGTAGTGGGAATTTATTCCTAGTATCTCAAGAGTTTAAGCTTAGCCTATAAATAGGGAACTCATGTACTACTCAAATCAGTTTTGGATAATGAAATTTGAAGAGTTTTCTCTATTGTGAGAGCTTCCCTTGGGTTCTTGGGTAAAAGAACTAAATCCGATCTTATCAAGGCAACTTGTGGCGATCAAGCACATGACTTATCACTCACTTTCTCACTTACATCTTGAGTGTGGCGTTAATATCCATTCCTTTTCCTGAAACTTCAAGGCGGTCCGGATCTGGATCATATCACATAATAAAAGGAAATTACAATGTGGAGCAATGGTTACAAGACAAGACATTTAAGTGCATTGGATGACTTGTTCTTCAATGTGGAGCAATGGTTACAAGACAAGGCATTAAAATGCATTGGATGACTTGTTCTTCAATGTGGAGCAATGGTTACAAGACAAGGCATTAAAGTGCATTGGATGCTACGTCATAGATTCATAATGCTGCCTCTTTGATTTCTCTTCATAAATATGAAGGTTTCACAACCACACATTGAATGTAATAAAATAGGTGGCTGTTGCGCTTTTATTGTGCTGTTGGAGCATTTATCTCTTTGTCTTGTGTAACTTCTTTTTGCCTTGATTGCTTTGAATTTCTTTGTCTTTCTGTGGCAGCAAGATTATTGACTCATTCAAACTACACAAAGAGTTGTTGAGAGGTGTGGGACCCACTACTCTTTGCGCCACACAACCACTTGAAGTGGATTAAACACACCAAAAGAAATTAAATAACTTAGTGCCTTGGTCCCAAATAAATCATTGGTCACTTGCACTTTTATTCAATTAAAATAAAATAACTTGGCTGCCTTTGTTATGCAAGTTGCGCCTCCTCCATGGCTTGTATGACAAGCATGTTTTGGGGTGCAATTACATCTTTGCCCTTGTTGGCAATTGTCTTAGTCATGAATTGGACTAAGCTTTCTTGGACCTTCTTTACCATTGCCCTAGTCATTGGTCCTCCTAACCTTTGAATGGCCTCTTGGTGCTCCAATCCTCATCATTCCCTCCCTCTTGAGGAGAATTCGACCACGAATTGAAGTCTTCATCACCTATATCAAACGGAGACAAGTCAGCAACGTTGAAAGTGGCACTAACACCATACTCACCTGGAAGGTCAACTTTATAAGCATTATCATTAACTTTGGCAATCACTTGAAAAGGGCCATCGCCCCTTGGCATTAACTTAGATTTCCTTTGTGAAGGAAACCTTTCTTTCTCTTATGGATCCAAACCCAATCTCCGGTTCAAAAGTAACCCGTTTGCGGCCTTTATTAGCATCTTTGGCATAGCTTTCATTTTTCTTTTCAATTTGCAATTTAATTTTCTCATGCAAACTTTTCACAAATTCAGCTTTTGCTTTGCCATCTTTATGCTTCAAAAGAGATGTGTTAGGTAATGGTAATAGATCAAGACGAGTTAAGGGATTATAACCATACACAATCTCAAATGGGGAATGATTTGTGGTACTGTGGACAGCCCTATTATAAGCAAATTCAACAAGTGGCAGCCATGTTTCCCCCACATTTTCAAATTCCTTGAAAGCACAGCCCTAAAAGAGTAGAGAGAGTTTTGTTTACTACCTCAGTTTGCCCATCAGTTTGGGGATGACAAGTCGTAGAGAATAGTAACTTAGTTCCCACCTTACCCCATAAAGTTCTCCAGAAGTGGCTTAGAAATTAGTGTCACGATCAGACACTATACTTTTTGGTAGCCATGTAGGCGCACCACTTCTTTGAAAAACAAATCAGCAATGTGGCAAGCATCATCCACCTTTTGCATGGAATGAAATGTGCCATCTTTGAGAACCTGTCCACAGCAACAAAAATAGAATCTTTCCCGTTCTTTGTTCTAGGTAACCCTAAGACAAAGTCCATGGAAAGGTCAATCCAGGGATAATCAGGAACAGGCAATGGAGTATATAAACCATGGGGCATAACTTTGGATTTGGCCTTTTTGCAAACAACGCATCTTTCACAATATTTTTGCACATCAATTTTCATGTGAGGCCAATAGAAATGTTCTTGCAAAAATTCCAAAGTTTTAGGAGCACCAAAATGTCCCATTAAGCCCTCCTCATGCGCCTCTTTAACTAAGAGTTTTCTAATGGATCCTTTTGGCACACACACCTTTTTTCGTTAAATAAATAATCATTGTGCCTAAAAAATCCATTATGGGCAGCATGCACACATTCAGCATATTTAACAAAAAAATCAAGATCATGCTCATACAAATCCTTAATGTGCTTAAGACCAAAAATTTTAGTTTCAAGGGTAGAGAGTAATGCATACCTTGTTGATAACGCATCAGCCACAACATTGGCTTTACCCTTCTTATGCTTAATCACATAAGGAAATTGCTCCAAAAATTCAACCCATTTAGCATGCCTCTTGTTCAACTTACCTTGTCCTTTTAAATACTTCAAGGACTCATGATCACTATGAATGACAAATTCTTTGGGCAGCAAGTAATGTTGCCACTTTGCAATGCCCTTACTAAGGTATACAATTCCTTATCATAAGTTGAGTAATTTAGGGCAGCCCCTTTTAATTTCTCACTAAAGTAAGCAATTGGATGACCTTCTTGCATCAAAACAGCCCCAATCCCAACATTGGAAGCATCACACTCAATTTCAAAAGATTTTGAAAAATTAGGCAATGCTAGAATTGGTGCTTGGGTGAGCTTTTCTTTAAGAATAGAGAAAGCTTGTTCTTGTTTCTCACCCCATTTAAAACCAATTTCTTTTTTAAAAATTTCATTAAGAGGTGCAGCAATAGTGCTAAAATCCTTCCTATAGAAACTTGCTAAACCATGAAAACTTCTTACCTCAGTCACGTTTTTAGGTGCTGGCCATTCTTTGGATTGCCTTCACCTTTGCTTCATCCACATGTACTCCTTGAGAGCTTATGACAAAACCTAGAAAAATAACTTGATCCGTGCAAAATACACATTTTTCCAAGTTTGCATACAAGTTTTCTTTTCTTAACACATTTAGAACAGCCCTTATGATGACAACCAAATGGTGAGGTTGCTTTTTGACGATCTTATGGTTGAATTCAAAGCATGATAATTTCGTGCTCTTCTTTATCAATAAAATGAATCAACATAAAAGTGAAGAAAATAAGAAAATGGTGAAGAAAGAAATGATGAGGTGCCGCAAACCAAGAAGGTTTGATAAGCCAAGTGATGTTAGCCACAAGAACCTTGGAGAAACAATTCTCTCACAAATGGAATTAATCCGAATTCAACATCCAAGTTGTATTTCTCAAGGTTTTAGGTGCATATATATATAATAGTCATCCAACTCTTGGCATCCAAAGACAAGGCATAACCCCCACTTTGAATGGCCTAATTCCTAACTTGATGACCACTAAAACAAAATCAATTCAGCCCCCAAACCCATTCATACACGCCTACCCTTCCTTCTTCATGGGTGGTTACACTTCGTTTGTCAAATTAAAAGTGTAACACTCAAACAATTGAAGGCAGCCCATCAAGCACTCCTAACTCACCATCAAGCAATTGAATTCAGCCCCAAGCCACTCAATGTCATGCTTACTCTCCCTTCATGATGGGTGGTTACACTTTGCTTTGCAAAATAAAAGTGTAACATCCATAACTTACAATTTATTGACTCAACTTAATGAGGAGTTTCTTATAGCATGCAAGCTAAAGATTCCCTCCCCAAGACTCTCTAATTTCGTGTAAGACTACGAAGGAATCCAATTGTAACATTTAAACAAATTGGACCCACATACACTTATTGAAAAATAAAAGAAAAACCACTAAAATTGGAATCTTCTTCATGTCATGCGCCCCACATTTATGAATCTTCTAGTTGGATGATGCAAGATACCAACTTGGGCTCAATGTCTTCTTGACTTGCACTTGGGCTTGTGTCCATTAAAAGATCCATTTGGTTTTGAACTTCTTGGGCTTTCTCGACTCTTGCTTTTGTCATAGGCTCAACAAGTCTTTGTAGTGCTTCTTGGTCCATACTCCTTAGTGGGCTCATATCATACCCTCCTTCTTTAAATGAATTCGACCTCGAATTCACCTCCTTCATAACCTACATGAAGAAAAAAAATTGAAAGTCAATTACATGAAGAACAATGTCAACCCTTCTACCGGGGTCAAATGGACATTGAGAGAAATCACCCATTGTAGAAAGTAGGTGACAAACATGTTCATCTTGTAAAATCAACATCCCAACACATTTATAGCCAAGGTAGGGAATTTTAAAGGTAAGCACAAAGTTATACCTCCATGAGTTGACATATATGACCAAATGTACCTTGCTAGGCTTGATCTTGGTGACAAAAGAGAAAGTACTTTGTCTTTGCAAAGACTCCAAGGCAAATTGAACCTCATTAATATTCTCCTCATCACAAACAAAGTATGGCTCTTTTTGAGATAAAACAAGCCCCTCAAACACATTAGTAGCATCATATGGAAGCTTAGAAGAATTCACAAGAATTGGTAGAGTAAGAAGGGGTGTAGTAGTGAACCCATCAATTAATGCCACATGCAAACCTTTAGTGCTCATAACAAACCTCAAATTGCTAACTTTATTTTGGATAAAATTGTAAGTGGCCAAGTTAGCAAACAAACTTTCTCTTAGAAATTCAACACAAACTTCCAAATTGTTGTCATGCACCAAGTGATCATTAGAAAGCACAACAACATACTTCTCAAGGAATTCATTTAAGTCTTGGCTCCTAATCCTCAAATCAAGTGTAGAAGAATATTTTGTATTAAACACATCATGCCCTTACGGTTTCAACACTTAAACTGGATTTATGGAGATAACACAAATTAGGCATTTTAACATGCAAATTTGCAAATCTAGCAAGCATAGGAGGAAAGCACTTCCCAAACAATTTAACAAGAAACATATCAATTAAAGAAGTGGAAGGCTTAATTATGCAAAGGGTTAAACCAATAAGTGTTTCACTTGATTCAACTTCTTCAAGACCCAAAATAGCCTTGCAAGCATCCTTTTGAGGAACCTTTGGAATTACATCATCAAATTCCTGCAAAAAAATTTCAACACCACTAGACAAAAAGAGTTCATTAGGAGCGTTAGCATTCAAACAAAATTCCCTACAATAGAGCATGTATAGGGGCTACCTTGAGACCAGTGCACTTTTTCACCTCACTCTTTGTTGCAAGAAAACTCTCTTTACTCTCTTTTTCCACTCGATTTTTCACACCTTTTTTCTCATGATTTTCTTTTGATTTTTCTTCAATCTTTTTCTCAATCTCTTTAGCACTCTCTTTTTCTTTTCTCTCTTGCTCCCTCTTTTCTCTCATTTTTATTTGATCCTCACTAACTTGCTTTAGAGATAAGGAAGATTTTGATGATGGAAATTTTGGAGAAGAAGAAGAAGAATATTTGAACTTCCTCCTCTTAATTTGTTGCTCCACCTTGATTGCTTGTGTACCAAACCCTCAAGCTCCACATAATTTTGTAATCCCACTATGTCTTGAATATCTTCATTCAAGCCATGGAAGAATCTTGCCATGGCAGCCTCCTTATCTTCTTGAAAATTGGACCTAAGTAAGGCCAATTCCATCTCCTTGAAATATTCATCTACACTCTTGGTCCCTTGGGTAAGTCTTTGCAATTTGTTGTGAATGTCCCTTTGATAATGATTTGGGACAAATCTCTTTCTCATGACATACTTCATCTCTTCCCAAGTGTCTATGACTTTTCCTCCATGTCTCCTCCTTTCTTTTTGTAATTGGTCCCACCACACAAGGGCATATTCTTTTAACTCAAGGGCGGCTACTTTCACCTTCTTGCCTTCATTGTAAGAATTACAATCAAAAACTTGTTCTATTTTAAACTCCCACTCCAAGTAAGCCTCCGGATCGTTCTTCCCAAGAAAGGGAGTAACTTTGATTTTGACCCCCTCAAGCCTTTCATCACGCCTCCTTCCTCTATGTTGATGTGAATCTAGAATGGACACCCTTGACAAGAATTATGAAGCCCGAAATGAAAAAGGAAGAACAAAATTGCTATTTACAGAAATTCTTATTTTTATTGAAAATTACTTGTCTGTCTTGGTTTGGATGAATCAGGAGCTACAGAAGTCAAAATTATGTGTTTCTTAATGCGTTAGAAAGATAACTAAATTTTCTACAAATTATATTTCACGCTTCTTGACCAAATTCGGCATCTATCATGGTGAAAATTGGGTTGGAAGTTGAAGACGAAATTCTGGACGGATTTGGTTTTGATTTTTATTAGTCTTTTGGTTTACATAAGTTACATGAGTTTGTTAGCTTCCTTAGTGGAGGAATCTTTTGGCTTGCATGGCAAAAGTAACTCCTTGTAGTTATGACTCATCTTTATTAGTTGGTTTTTATTAGAATGGTTATGTTTTTAGGCAGCCACTTATTGTTGTCATCATTTCATCAATTAGTGGCATATTCATGATAGTTATTAGGAGGGTTATGGAATCTTATGATGACTTGTGTAAGCCAACTCTTGGAAGCCCCAATTCCTATATGTATGAGCCTAATATGATGAGAAATAGAACTTGGATGTTGAATTTGGATTAATTCCATTTGTGAGAGAATTGTTCTCTTAGGTTCTTGGTTGAACCAAACTTAGTTCTTATCAAGAATCCAAGATTCTTGTGGCGAACATCACTTGGCTTATCAAACATTCTTGGTTTGTGGTGCCTACACCATCTCTTTCTTCACCATTTTCTTAATTTCTTCATCTTTATGTTGTTACAATTTTGTTTCTAACAAAGAGCACAAGAGCACGAAATTATCATGCTTTGAATTCAACCAAACGATCTTCAAAAGGCAACCTCACCATTAGGTTGTCATCAAGTGGTATCAAAACATAGGCTTTGGTTGAATTTGTTTTTGTGTCTCCAGCATGGAATTCAAAAAAAAGAAGGATCTTTTCTCTACAAAATGTTATGTGAATGATGAGATATGTAGCTTGACCATTGATAGGAAAAGTTACATCAACATGGCAAGCACAACCTTGGTGGAGAAGTTGTCACTTCATGTTCTGAAGCATCCGCAACCATATTCACTCAATAGTCTCGAGGATCCAGAATTTAGTGATATGGGTAGCATGATTGTGAACAAACAAGTACTAGTTTCATTCAAGGTTGATGGATATGAAGATGTGGTGCTTTGTGATTTGGTGCCTACAAAAACGAGACACTTGTCACTTGGACGTCCTTGGAAGATTCAACGGAAAGCAAAGCGTGACTACAGCACCAACAAGTACTCTTTTATGCACCAAAACCGAAAGGTCACTCTTGCTCCTTTGCCTCCAAGAGAAGTTAGTGAGGATCAACCTAAGATGAGAGAAAAAGAGAAAGCCTTGAGTGAAAAGGAGAAATTGAAACAAAAGATTGAAGAGAGTGAGGTCCATGTTGAGAGAAGACTAGAAAATGAGGTGAGTGAAAAAAAGAGTAGTGCAAGAGAGGGAGAGGGAAAAGAGATATTGGTGAAGGAAGTTATCATGGATACTTGTTCTAATCCTAACATTTTTCCATCTTTTGTTGATTCTATTGTGAAGGAGGTTGAGGATAAAATTTCAAAGGATGATTGCACAACAACCATTGTACTTCAAGACGCAATGACCAATTCCATAGAATCACTAGAGAAGTCATGGCCTTCAACTACGCTAATCCCTTCTTCTAAGTTGACTTGTGGATTCAAGTGTTGGGATTTTTCTTATTTTGTTTCTTCGCCTAACATTTCTTCCTTAGGTCATGAAGAGAAGAAAGTGAATCAAGGAGAGTCTCCTCCAGAAGTGATTACCTTTTGTGACTTTGGTAAAGATAATTATGCCTTGGCAACCAAAAGAAAAGAGGAGCAAGCAAATCCTTCCAACAAACTTCAAAATTTGTCTAATGTGGAAGTAACATGTGATGAGTTCTTTATACTTATTTTCGACCCTGGAGGTATTGGAGCTAGAAATTCGAGGTCGAATTCTCTTCAAGAGGGAGGGAATGATGTGAATCTAGAATGGACACCCTTGACAAGAATTATGAAGCCCGAAATGAAAAAGGAAGAACAAAATTGCTATTTACAGAAATTCTTATTTTTATTGAAAATTACTTGTCTGTCTTGGTTTGGATGAATCAGGAGCTACATAAGTCAAAATTATGTGTTTCTTAATGCGTTAGAAAGATAACTAAATTTTCTACAAATTATATTTCACGCTTCTTGACCAAATTCGGCATCTATCATGGTGAAAATTGGGTTGGAAGTTGAAGACGAAATTCTGGACGGATTTGGTTTTGATTTTTATTAGTCTTTTGGTTTCCATAAGTTACATGAGTTTGTTAGCTTCCTTAGTGGAGGAATCTTTTGGCTTGCATGCCAAAAGTAACTCCTTGTAGTTATGACTCATCTTTATTAGTTGGTTTTTATTAGAATGGTTATGTTTTTAAGCAGCCACTTATTGTTGTCATCATTTCATCAATTAGTGGCATATTCATGATAGTTATTAGGGGGGTTATGGAATCTTATGATGACTTGTGTAAGCCAACTCTTGGCAGCCCCAATTCCTATATGTATGAGCCTAATATGATGAGAAATAGAACTTGGATGTTGAATTTGGATTAATTCCATTTGTGAGAGAATTGTTCTCTTAGGTTCTTGGTTGAACCAAACTTAGTTCTTATCAAGAATCCAAGATTCTTGTGGCGAACATCACTTGGCTTATCAAACATTCTTGGTTTGTGGCGCCTACACCATCTCTTTCTTCACCATTTTCTTATTTTCTTCTCTTTTTATGTTGATTCATTTTGTTTCTAACTAATAACACGCAATTATCATGTCTTGAATTCAACCATAAGATCGTTAAAAGGCAACCACACCATTAGGTTGTCATCATTTGTCCTCCTCCTCTATGTCTTCTAGGCCTTTCTCTTTCACTTTCATTGCCACTAGACTCATCATTTTGATGGTTGGCAAGTTGTTGATCATAGTTGGCTTGCATTGTCTCCATTTGCCTTTGAAGGGCTTGCATTTGAGTAGTCATTCGTGCAAGAATGACCGCGGACCTTGGTGAAGGTGGTGGACTATCTCCATTGTGTGCCATGATTTGTGTTTCCTCACTACACTCCCTCACTTGTCACACAAATGAATTTCACTCTTTTGGCTTTTTCCACACAAGATGTAAATTTGCACTCTTGCCTTTTTCCTCTCTCAAATGTTCTCCTTTAGTTCTTAGAGGAATCAAGAACAAAACACAAAAATACCAAAATTCAAGTAACAAAATCACTAAACTTTTCAAAACAAGAACAACAAAGAAAAGGCTAGAAATAAGAAACAAAGGAAGAAGGGAAAATTTTTCAAGACACAACTTGCTCAAGTGAAACTTTCTCTCGCTTTTTTTTTTTTTTTTACACAAAGAGAATTACTCTTGAAAACTTTGTTTTTGGAGCAATACACAACAACCACAATTTTCCCTTCAAGAAAAGATCAAAGTAACTTTTGCTTTTGGTTTTGAGAAGAAAAGAAGAAATAGTAGAAGATGAAGAAGAAAATAGAATCAAGAACACAAACAAAAATTCAACCAAAGCCTAAACTACCACTTGATGACAACCAAATGGTATTTTAGGCTTCGGTTGAATTTTTGTTTGTGTTCTTGATTCTATTTTCTTCTTCATCTTCTACCCTTGGGGCGCATGACATGAAGAAGATTCCAATTGGTTTTGAACTTCTTGGGCTTTCTCGACTCTTGCTTTTGTCATAGGCTCAACAAGTCTTTGTAGTGCTTCTTGGTCCATACTCCTTAGTGGGCTCATATCACCTTAGATGAACGCAATGGTCCTCTAAATTTTTGCTATATATCAAGATATCATCAAAATATACAACAACAAATTTACCCAAAAATTCGCTCAAAACATGGTTCATTAATCTCATGAAAGTGCAAGGTGCATTAGTTAATCCAAAAGGCATAACTAACCACTCATATAAACCATATTTAGTTTTGAAAGCAGTTTTCCATTCATCCCCTTCCCTTATTCTAATTTGATGGTATCCACTTTTCAAATCAATTTTGGAAAACAAGCATGCACCAAACAGTTCATCAAGCAAGTCATCTAACCTTGGTATTGGATGCCTATACTTAACAGTAATATTATTAACAGCCCTACAATCAGTGCACATTCTCCAACTACCATCTTTCTTAGGGACTAAAATAATAGGGACAACACATGGACTTAAACTTTCTCTTACCCAACCTTTACTTACCAATTCAGCCACTTGCTTTTGTATCTCTTGCGTTTGTTGTGGGTTGCTCCGATATGCTGGCCTATTAGGCAAAGTGGTGCCTGGGATGAAGTCAATGTGGTGCTCAATCCCTCTCAAAGGTGGCAGCCCACTGGGCACCTCCTTAGGAAACAAATCCTCAAATTCCTGCAAAAGAAAATTTATGCAATTTGGCAATTCTTGAGTGTTAGGTAAATTTTCCAGCAAGGCCACCTCTTTGCTAAAAAGCAAATATAGGGGCTGATTTGAAAAAATAGCTTTTTTAACCTCCCCTTTTGTCGCCATCAAATTTTCTTTCATTTTTTCATCAATCTTTTTTTTGTCTCTTTTTTCTCTCTTTTTCTTTGGCGATCTTTTCTTTTTCTTTTTCTTCTTTTTCTTTTTCTTTTTCACATTTTTCTCTCATTTTTTTTTTATCATCTCTCACCTCACTTGGGCTTAAAGGACCCAATACAATTCGTTTTCCATGATGAACAAAAAAAAAATACTTATTGGTATGCCCTTCATGGCTTGCCTTTTTGTCAAATTGCCAAGGCCTTCCCAACAAGACATGGCTGGACTCCATAGGCACTACATCACAAACAGCCACATCTTCATATTTACCAATTGAAAAAGAAATTTCTACTTGTTCATCAACAATCATCTCAACATCATTAACAAGCCATTGAAGCTTATATGGCTTGGGATGTGGTTTAGTTTCTAGTTGGAGTTTGGAAACTAACCTTGTGCTAGCAACATTTGTGCAACTCCCACCATCAATAATAAGGGAACATACCTTGCCTTGTATGAGGCACCTTGAGTGAAATATGTTCTCTCTTTGAGTCGCATCTTCCTCCTTTACCAAGGGCTTCCAACAATCTTCTCATCATAAGCAACTCTCCTGATATGATCCAAGTTGGAATCATTTAGTTTTAGGATCTTCCTTGAGCTATTTGCGTAAACAATAAAGAAAAAGAAAGAAACTATGCTACTCAATGAATTAAAAAGTGAAGGGAAAAGACTAAGCTATTAAAGAAATAAGAAGACAATAGGAATTCGACAATTATAAACACTAAGGAAACAACTCATAAAAGTAAAGGAGAAAATGATAACAATACTCAAATGAAAAATAGAAAATGGAAAGGGGAAGAGATGGAAGGGAAGGCGCCACAAAGTTCCATTGAATTGGAAAATTGATGAGCCAAAGGAGGATTCGCCACAAGGATTAGCAATCCTTGATAAGAATCAAGAGTTCTAATCCAAGAACTAGGAGAGGGCTATGGCCTCACAAGAAAACTCAAGTATGAGTAATTCAAATTTTATTCAAAGGTCCCTCTCAAGTGATTACAAGAGGTGTATTTATAGAAGAGAACAACTAGGGTTTCCTAAACCATCCAAGAGGAGGCGCCGTGTGCACCTTAGGGAGTGGGCTTGGAGCATTTTTAATGTTTGCTCATAATCCCTCCTTGATGTTAGGAGAATATTCCTAAAACTCCCTAATTCCATAATTTGGACCAAGTGCATGATCCTCTTTGTTTAAGAAAAGGTGGACGGCTATCCTAGGGGATTTAATCCCAAAAACCTATTGTTCCTAAATGCACAAGTACCATAGAGGTGTCTAAGTGCATCATTATTACAAAAGCATAAAAGTCTAGCAATTATTACATAATCATGGGGTAAAAGGGCACAAGGCCAAACCAATGACTAAGCTAGATTAATTAAACTAAACTAATGTCTACTCCACTAGCTCAATTAAGAAAATGTTCATAGTGCTTGGATCATCTTCTAGTGGTGGCTTGAAGTGCATGATCAATCCGATTTCTTTCTCAAGTTCTTCTTGCTTGAGTTCTTCTTGCATCTTCAAGGCTTTAGTCTTGCTCCTTGTTTGAGGCCCAACTTGCATGATAGCATGATCTTCATCATCCCCTCCCTCTTCAAAAGAATTTGTCCTCAAATTTGGAATCTCATCATCATCTACACCAAAGGGAGATAAGTCACTAACATTGAAAGTTGCACTAACACCAAATTCACCGGGCAAGTCAACTTTGTAAGCATTATCATTGATTCGTTCCAACACTTTGAATGGTCCATCCCCCCTTGGAAGGAGTTTGGATTTTCTTTGTGATGGGAATCGCTCCTTTCGAAAGTGGATCCAAACCAAGTCACCTGGGTTGAAAATCACTTTCTTTCTATGCTTGTTGGCTTGCCTAGCATATTGTTCCATTTTATGTTCAATTTGGGTTTTAACTTTAGCATGCATTTTCTTAACAAATTCGGCCTTAGTAACTCCATCCTTATGGATTAAAGAGGAGGTGTTAGGCAAAGGAAGCAAGTCTAGAGGGGTCAAAGGATTAAACCCATAAACAACCTCAAAAGGAGAAGATTGAGTAGTAGAATGAGGACTTCGGTTGTATGCAAATTCAACATAAGGCAAATGGTCCTCCCAAGACTTAATATGTTTGTTAAGAATGGTTCTAAGGAGGGTGCCAAGAGTCCTATTCACTACTTCCGTTTGTCCATCCGTTTGAGGATGACAAGTTGTTGAAAAGAGGAGTTTAGTACCAAGTTTACCCCAAAGGGTCCTCCAAAAATGGCTTAAAAATTTGGTGTCTCTATCTGAGACAATGCTTTTTGGAATGCCATGGAGTCTCACAACCTCTTTAAAGAACAATTCAGCCACTACACAAGCATCATCTACCTTGTGGCATGGAATGAAATGAGCCATTTTAGAAAATCTATCCACTACCACAAAAATAGAATCCTTTCCCCTCTTGGTCCTAGGTAATCCAACAATGAAATCCATGGATAAGTCTTCCCAAGGAGAAGAGGGAATAGGAAGAGGAGTGTAGAGACCATGAGGCATAAGCTTTGACTTGGCTCTTTTGCAAACAATACAAGTGGAGCAAAGCTTATGCACATCATGTTTCATTTTAGGCCAAAAGAAGTGCTCATGTAAAATGTCTAATGTCTTTTGCACTCCAAAGTGACCCATCAATCCACCCAAGTGGGCTTCTCTCACAAGCAGTTCCCTCATGGATCCTCTAGGCACACAAAGTCTCTTTTCTTTAAACAAATAACCATTATGCCTATAGTATCCATTGTGGGACATATTTTCGCATGCCACAAACATTTGAGAGAAGTCCTCATCCTTTTCATACAAGTCCTTAATGTGATCAAAGCCAAGCAATTTGGTTTCAAGTGTGGCCATCAATGCATGTCTTCTTGAGAGAGCATCGGCCACAACATTAGCTTTCCCTTGCTTGTGTTTAATCACATAGGGGAATTGCTCAATGAACTCTACCCACTTAGCATGCCTCTTGTTGAGTTTACTTTGGCCTTTCAAATGTTTTAAGGACTCATGATCACTATGAATGACGAAGTCCTTAGGTAATAAGTAATGTTGCCAAGTTCGTAAAGCTCTAACAAGTGCATACAATTCCTTGTCATAAGTGGAGTAATTCAAAACAGCTCCATTGAGTTTTTCACTAAAATATGCAATGGGGTGTCCATTTTGCAATAAAACAGCCCCTATGCCAATGTTTGAAGCATCACACTCAATTTCAAAACTATTTTGAAAGTTAGGCAAAGCAAGGATGGGTGCATTAGTGAGTCTATGCTTGAGGGTTTGGAAAGCATTTTCTTGGGCCTCTCCCCATTTGAATGGGACATTCTTTTTGACAAGATCATTGAGAGGGGCAGCCAAGGTGCTAAAATCCTTCACAAACCGTCTATAAAAAACCAGCCAACCCATGAAAACTTCTTATTTCACTAACGGTTTTGGGTGTTGGCCACTCACTAATTGCCTTAACTTTCTCTTGATCCACTTTGACCCCACTAGCACTTACAACAAAGCCTAGGAACACCACTTCACTTTGGCAAAATGTGCATTTTTCTAAGTTGGCATACAACTTTTCATGCCTTAAAGTTTTCAAAACAGTTTGCAAATGAGTAATGTGATCCTCTAGACACTTGCTATACACTAGAATGTCATCAAAGTAGACAACAACAAATTTTCCAAGAAAGTTTCTCAAGACATGGTTCATGAGCCTCATAAATGTACTTGGGGCATTTGTGAGCCCAAATGGCATCACTAACCATTCATAGAGTCCAAACTTGGTTTTGAAAGCCGTTTTCCATTCATCCCCTTCCTTGATTCTAATTTGATGGTAGCCACTTTTCAAGTCAATTTTGGAAAAATGTGTGGCTCCATGCAATTCATCAAGCATGTCATCAAGTCTAGGGATGGGATGTCTATACTTTATTGTGATGTTATTGATTGCCCTACAATCTGTGCACATCCTCCAAGTACCATCCTTTTTTGGTACTAGGATAACCGGCATGGCACATGGGCTCAAACTTTCCCTCACCCAACCTTTTTCAAGCAAATCCTCAACTTGTTTTTCAATTTCTTTAGTTTCTTGAGGATTCGCCCTATAGGCCGGCCTATTTGGAATAGAAGCACTAGGGATTAAATCCATTTGGTGCTCAATTCCCCTCAAAGGAGGTAGGCCGTGGGGTATGTCATTGGGGAAGACATCGCCAAAGTCATCCAAGAGTTTTGAAATGCAAGAAGGAATAGAAGAAGAAAGTTGAGTTTGCAAAATGTTTTCATTGCAATATAAAATATACATAGGCTTCCTTGCCAAGAAAGCCTTCCTTACTTCACTCATTTTCATGAATAAACTCTCAACTTTTCTCCCTACTTTCCTTTCTTTTTCCTTTTTACTCACTCTCGGCTCTTCTCTCTTTTCTTTCTCAATTTTATGTGGCACACTCTCTTTTACTTCTTGCTCTCTTTTCAACCTTAATTTGACTTGGTCCTCACAAACTTCCTTTGGGGAAAGTGGAACAAGTGTTATTTTAAGGTTGTTGTGCTCAAACACAAATTTGTTTGATAATCCATGGTGAGTCACATTCCTATCATATTGCCAAGGCCTTCCAAGTAGAACATGGCCGGCCTCCATAGGAACTACATCACATAGGACATCATCCTTGTACTTTCCAATTGAGAAGTTAACCAAAACTTGTTGATTAACCAACAACTCACCATCTTCACTCAACCATTGAAGTTTATAAGGCTTCGGGTGAGGAATTGTTTTTAGGCCAAGTTTGTTGATTAATCGTTCACTAGCAACATTGGTACAACTTCCCCCATCAATAATCAAAGAGCAAACTTTGCTTTGAATCAAACATCTTGTGTGAAAAATGTTTTCTCTTTGAGTATTGTTGTCCTTCCAATGCACTCCCAAAAGTCTTCTTACCATAAGTAAATCACCTTCTTGAGGAGTGACCTCAATGTCACTATCATCCTCTTGAGAAGACTCTTCACTTGATAAGTTGCCATTTTCTTTTAAAATCATTGTTCTCTTGTTTGGGCATTGGGAGGCAATATGGCCATTACCCAAACATTTGAAGCATTTGATGTTTCTACTCCTTGTATAATTAGAAGATGAAGGAGTGGAATCACCAAATTTAGGTACAAAATCCTTTTTACCACGAGTGGGGGGAAAGGGTGAGGCCTCCTTATCTTTGGAAAAGGTTCCCTCCCTCTTGGCTTTGTCCTTCCAACTCGAAGTAGGATAGTTGGAGGAGGAAAACTTGGGTTTCTTTCTTTTAAGTTGTTGTTCCACCTTTAGAGCTTGGTGGACCAAGTCTTCCATTTGCACATAACTTTGCAATTCAACCACATCTTGGATTTCTGGATTTAGGCCATGTAGGAACCTAGCCATAGCGGCCTCCCTATCTTCTTTTACGTTGGCCCTAATCACAGCTACTTCCATCTCCTTATAGTACTCATCAACACTCCTAGACCCTTGGGATAGCTTTTGGAGCCTATTGTGAAGGTCTCTATGGTAATGGGAAGGTACAAATCTTTTTCTCATCACACTCTTCATCACCCTCCAAGTAATTATGGGATCTTCGTCATACCTCCTTCTCTCCTTTTGTAATTGATCCCACCATACTAGAGCATAATCTAGGAATTCTAAAGAGGCTATCTTCACCTTCTTTTCCTCACTATAGTTGTGACATGAGAAGATTTGTTCAATCTTCATCTCCCACTCTAAGTAGGCTTCGGGGTCATTTCTCCCATGGAAAGTAGGTATTTTAACTTTTACTCCCTCCATCCTATCTTCTCTAGGTCTCCTCCTTGGTTCCCTTCTAGGTCTCCTATAGTCTCTTTCTCCCTCACTCTCATAGGGAGACTCTTGTTCAGATTGGGAAGGTGGTCTTATGAGTCCTTGGACTTGTTGTCCTAACCTCTCCAATTGTCTAGTGATATCCGCCATTTGAACTTGTAAAATGGCTGTTCTTGGTGAAGGGGGGTGGAATCTCTGTCAAGTGGTTCTTCCATGATACCTCACAAGTGTTTATCTCTCTATTGGCTTTTCTCACAAAATGTATTTTTCACTCTAGCCTTTTCTCTTTTAAATTCCTCTCAAAAGTCCTTGTAAAAGAACTTGCAAGATTCAATTGATGTATGCAATTCTAATACAAGTGTAAGAATCCTAATTTAGCCAACCAATTCAGAATTTGAAGAAGGGAAAACTACAATGACAAAACTAGAGAATTTAAGAAGACAAGCAAAAAAATTAAAGAAAGAAAGCACACTCAAAAGGAAGTTGGTATGACAAGACTCAAATACTTGTTCATAAACAAAGTTTTGAGCTTGATTAAGCTAAAGTCCAGCAGCTAAGTAAACCAACTTTGAGAAGGGCTAAAGTTTTTAGAAATTATTTTGTGGCCTATGCAATTTGCCCCAAATTGCCTCTTTTTTTTTTTTTATATTTCGTTTTTTTTTTTATGGGCTTAGGTCCCTGTATTTTATTCTAATCAAAGTATATTGACTCTTTTGATTTCAACCTAGGGACCTTACTTTTTAAATGGCCAAAAAAAAATAATTCCAATGCAAGAAACACTCAATTCCAATTTGGTAAGGAGTGAGCAAATCAAATAGCCTTTCTAAGTATGAACATGATGAACACTATGGGAGATTGGGGAGCACACTGCCCAGAATTTTATTTTCCCAATTAAAGTGTCTAGTTCACTACTTGAAATTGTAAATAACTTGGTTTACTTGAATCCACTTTGAAGGACCTTTCAATCAAGGTGCAACATAACAATTTGCACACTCTTAATGATGCTCATCAAGATCAAGTGGCTCAAAACTTAAGAACAAAAGAAAAGAAAAACAAGGATAGCGCAACTAGGAAAAAGAAATGGCTCAAGGAGCTAGCTCTGATACCACATGATATGATCCAAGTTGGAATCATTTAGTTTTAGGATCTTCCTTGAGCTATTTGCGTGAACAATAAAGAAAATGAAAGAAACTAGGCTACTTAATGAATTAAAAGTGAAGAGAAAAGACTAAGCTATTCAAGAAATAAGAAGACAATGAGAATTCGAAAATTATAAACACTAAGGTAACAACTCATAAAAGTAAAGAAGTAAATGATAACAATACTCAAATGAAAAATAGAAAATGGAAAGGGAAAGAGATGGTAGGGAAGGCGCCACAAAGATCCATTGAATTGGAAAATTGATGAGCCAAAGGAGGATTCGCCACAAGGATTAGCAATCCTTGATAAGAATCAAGAGTTCTAATCCAAGAACTAGGAGAGGGCTATGGCCTCACAAGAAAACTCAAGTATGAGTAATTCAAATTTTATTCAAAGGTGCCTCTCAAGTGATTACAAGAGGTGTATTTATAGAAGAGAACAACTAGCGTTTCCTAAGCCATTCAAGAAGGAGGCGCCGTGTGCACTTAGGGAGTGGGCTTGGAGCATTTTTAATGTTTGCTCATAATCCCTCCTTGATGTTAGGAGAATATTCCTAAGACCCCCTAATTCCATAATTTGGACCAAATGCATGATCCTCCTCCACTTAGAAAAGGTGCACGGCTATCCTAGGGGATTTAATCCCAAAAACCTATTGTTCCTAAATGCACAAGTACCATAAAGGTGTCTAAGTGCATCATTATTACAAAAGCGTAAAAGTCTAGCAATTATTACATAATCATGGGGTAAAAGGGCACAAGGCCAAACCAATGACTAAGCTAGATTAATTAAACTAAACTAATGTCTACTCCACTAGCTCAATTAAGAAAATGTTCATAGTGCTTGGATCATCTTCTAGTGGTGGCTTGAAGTGCATGATCAATCCGATTTCTTTCTCAAGTTCTTCTTGATTGAGTTCTTCTTGCATCCGCAAGGCTTTAGTCTTGCTCCTTGTTTGAGGCCCAACTTGCATGATAGCATGATCTTCATCACCCTTTGATTATTGATGGGGGAAGTTGTACCAATGTTGCTAGTGAACGATTAATCAACAAACTTGGCCTAAAAACAATTCCTCACCCGAAGCCTTATAAACTTCAATGGTTGAGTGAAGATGGTGAGTTGTTGGTTAATCAACAAGTTTTGGTTAACTTCTCAATTGGAAAATACAAGGATGCTGTCCTATGTGATGTAGTTCCTATGGAGGCCGGCCATGTTCTACTTGGAAGGCCTTGGCAATATGATAGGAATGTGACTCACCATGGATTATCAAACAAATTTGTGTTTGCGCACGACAACCTTAAAATAACACTTGTTCCACTTTCCCCAAAGGAAGTTTGTGAGGACCAAGTCAAATTAAGGTTGAAAAGAGAACAAGAAGTAAAAGAGAGTGTGCCACATAAAATTGAGAAAGAAAAGAGAGAAGAGCCGAGAGCGAGTAAAAAGGAAAAAGAAGGAAAGTAGAGAGAAAAGTTGAGAGTTTATTCATGAAAATGAGTGAAGTAAGGAAGGCCTTCTTGGCAAGGAAGCCTATGTACATTTTATATTGCAATGAAAACACTTTGCAAACTCAACTTTCTTCTTCTATTCCTTCTTGCATTTCTAAACTCTTGGATGACTTTGGTGATGTCTTCCCCAATAACATACTCCGCGGCCTACCTCCTTTGAGGGGAATTGGGCACCAAATGGATTTAATCCCTAGTGCTTCTATTCCAAATAGGCCGGCCTATAGGGCGAATCTTCAAGAAGCTAAAGAAATTGAAAAACAAGTTGAGGATTTGCTTGAAAAAGGTTGGGTGAGGGAAAGTTTGAGCCCATGTGCCATGTCGGTTATCCTAGTACCTAAAAAGGATGGTACTTGGAGGATGTGCACAGATTGCAGGGCAATCAATAACATCACCATAAAGTATAGACATCCCATCCCTAGACTTGATGACATGCTTGATGAATTGCATGGAGCCACACATTTTTCCAAAATTGACTTGAAAAGTGGCTACCATCAAATTAGAATCAAGGAAGGGGATGAATGGAAAACGGCTTTCAAAACCAAGTTTGGACTCTATGAATGGTTAGTGATGCCATTTGGGCTCACAAATGCCCCAAGTACGTTTATGAGGCTCATGAACCATGTCTTGAGAAACTTTCTTGGAAAATTGGTTGTTGTCTACTTTGATGACATTCTAGTATATAGCAAGTGTCTAGAGGACCACATCACTCATTTGCAATCTGTTTTGAAAACTTTAAGGCATGAAAAGTTGTATGCCAACTAAGAAAAATGCTGAAGTGGTGTTCCTAGGCTTTGTTGTAAGTGCTAGTGGGGTCAAAGTGGATCAAGAGAAAGTTAAGGCAATTAGTGAGTGGCCAACACCCAACACCGTGAGTGAAATAAGAAGTTTTCATGGGTTGGCTGGTTTTTATAGACAGTTTGTAAAGGATTTTAGCACCTTGGCTGCCCCTCTCAATGAGCTTGTCAAAAAGAATGTCCCATTCAAATGGGGAGAGGCCCAAGAAAATGCTTTCCAAACCCTCAAGCATAGGCTTACTAATGCACCCATCCTTGCTTTGCCTAACTTTCAAAATAGTTTTGAAATTGAGTGTGATGCTTCAAACATTGGCATAGGGGCTGTTTTATTGCAAAATGGACACCCCATTGCATATTTTAGTGAAAAACTCAATGGAGCTGTTTTGAATTACTCCACTTATGGCAAGGAATTGTATGCACTTGTTAGAGCTTTACGAACTTGGCAACATTACTTATTACCTAAGGACTTCGTCATTCACAGTGATCATGAGTCCTTAAAACATGAGTCCTTAAAACATGTGAAAGGCCAGAGTAAACTCAACAAGAGGCATGCTAAGTGGGTCGAGTTCATCGAGCAATTCCCATATGTGATTAAACACAAGCAAGGGAAAGCTAATGTTGTGGCCGATGCACTCTCAAGAAGACATGCATTGATGGCCTTGGCTTTGATCACATTAAGGACTTGTATGAAAAGGATGAGGACTTCTCTCAAATGTTTATGGCATCCGAAAAAATGTCCCAAAATGGATACTATAGGCATAATGGTTATTTGTTTAAAGAAAAGAGACTTTGTGTGCCTAGAGGATCCATGAGGGAACTGCTTGTGAGAGAAGCCCACTTGGGTGGGTTGATGGGTCACTTTGGAGTGCAAAAGACATTAGACATTTTACATGAGCACTTCTTTTGGCCGAAAATGAAACATGATGTGCATAAGCTTTGCTCCACTTGTATTGTTTGCAAAAGAGCCAAGTCAAAGCTTATGCCTCATGGTCTCTACACTCCTCTTCCTATTCCCTCTTCTCCTTGGGAAGACTTATCCATGGACTTCATTGTTGGATTACCTAGGACCAAGAGGGGAAAGGATTCTATTTTTGTGGTAGTGGATAGATTTTCTAAAATGGCTCATTTCATCCCATGCCACAGAGTAGATGATGCTTGTGTAGTGGCCGAATTGTTCTTTAAAGAGGTTGTGAGACTCCATGGCATTCCCAAAAGCATTGTCTCAGATAGAGACACCAAATTTTTAAGCCATTTTTGGAGGACTCTTTGGAGTAAACTTGGTACTAAACTCCTCTTTTCAACAACTTGTCATCCTCAAAAGGATGGACAAACGGAAGTAGTGAATAGGACTCTTGGCACCCTCCTTAGAACCATTCTTAACAAACATATTAAGTCTTGGGAGGACCATTTGCCTTATGTTGAATTTGCATACAACCGAAGTCCTCATTCTACTGCTCAATCTTCTCCTTTTGAGGTTGTTTATGGGTTTAATCCTTTGACCCCTCTAGACTTGCTTCCTTTGCCTAACACCTCCTCTTTAGTCCATAAGGATGGAGTTACTAAGGCCGAATTTGTTAAGAAAATGCATGCTAAGGTTAAATCCCAAATTGAACTTAAAATGGAACAATATGCTAGGCAAGCCAACAAGCATAGAAAGAAAGTGATTTTCAAACCGGGTGACTTGGTTTGGATCCACTTTCGAAAGGAGCGATTCCCATCACAAAGAAAATCCAAACTCCTTCCAAGGGGGGATGGACCATTCAAAGTGTTGGAACGAATCAATGATAATGCTTACAAAGTTGACTTGCCCGGTGAATTTGGTGTTAGTGCAACTTTCAATGTTAGTGACTTATCTCCCTTTAATGTAGATGATGATGAGCTTCCAAATTTGAGGACAAATTCTTTTGAAGAGGGAGGGGATGATGAGGATCATGCTATCATGCAAGTTGGGCCTCAAACAAGGAGCAAGACTAAAGCCTTGAAGATGCAAGAAGAACTCAAGCAAGAAGAACTTGAGAAAGAAATCGGATTGATCATGCACTTCAAGCCACCACTAGAAGATGATCCAAGCACTATGAACATTTTCTTAATTGAGCTAGTGGAGTAGACATTAGTTTAGTTTAATTAATCTAGCTTAGTCATTGGTTTGGCCTTGTGCCCTTTTACCCCATGATTATGTAATAATTGCTAGACTTTTACGCTTTTGTAATAATGATGCACGTAGACACCTTTATGGTACTTGTGCATTTAGGAACAATAGGTATTTGGGATTAAAACCCCTAGGATAGCCGTGTACCTTTTCTAAAACAAGGAGGATCATGCATTTGGTCCAAATTATGGAATTAGGGAGTCATAGGAATATTCTCCTAACATCAAGGAGGGATTATGTGCAAACATTAAAATGCTCCAAGCCCACTCCCTAAGTGCACACGGCGCCTCCTTCTTGGATGGCTTAGGAAACCCTAGTTGCTCTCTTCTATAAATACCTCTTGTAATCACTTGAGAAGATACCTTTGAATAAAATTTGAATTACTCATACTTGAGTTTTCTTGTGAGGCCATAGCCCTCTCATAGTTCTTGGATTAGAACTCTTGATTCTTATCAAGGATTGCTAATCCTTGTGGCGAATCCTCCTTTGGCTCATCAATTATCCAATTCAATGGGTCTTTGTGGCGCCTTCCCTATCATCCCCTTTCCTTTCCATTTCCTATTTTTCATTTGAGTATTGTTATCGTTTACTTCTTTTATTTTGTGAGTTATTAGTTTTGTGATTTAATTTTCGAATTCTTATTGTCCTTTTTATTTCTTGAATAGCTTAGTCTCTTACTTATTCTCTAGTAATCACGCAAATAACTCAAGGAAGATCCTAAAACTGAATGATTCCAACTTGGATCATATCAACATTAGAAACCAAAATCCTAGGGTTTAATCACATAAAGGAATTGTATGCTTGTGATATAGAATTCTCTCAAATTTTCAAAGAGTGTGAGCAAGGGGCGCATAAGGACTTTTACTTGCATGATGGTTTTCTTTTTAAAGATAAGCGATTGTGTGTCCGTAAGCATTCAATGAGGGAATTATTAATAAAAGAAGCACATGAGGGAGGTTTAATGGGGCACTTCGGGGTCAAAAAGACAATGGGCATTCTTCTTGAACACTTTTATTGGCCTTGTCTTAAGAAAGAAGTGCATAAATGGTGCCAAAAATGTATTGTTTGTAAGAGGGCTAAATCGACTAGCAAACCTCATGGATTGTACTCTCCCTTGCCGATTCCTATGGCCCCTTGGATGGACATATCCATGGACTTTATTGTAGGGCTCCCTAGGACTAAGCAAGGAAGAGATTCAATCTTTGTTGTGGTGGACCGATTCTCAAAAATGGCCCATTTCATCCCTTGTCATAAGAGTGATGATGCATGCCACATAGCCAACCTTTTCTTCAAAGCAATTGTTAGGCTACATGGGGTGCCTAAGAGCATAGTCTCGGATAGGGATACAAAGTTCTTGAGCCATTTTTGGAGAACTCTATGGAACAAATTGGGAACAAAATTGCTCTTTTCCACCACTTGTCATCCCCAAACGGATGGGCAAACGGAGGTTGTGAATCGAACATTGTCAACCCTTCTTAGAGCAATCATTAAAAAGAATTTGAAAACTTGGGAGGAGTGTTTACCATTTGTTGAATTTGCTTATAATCGAGTTACACACTCCACCACACTTTGCTCACCATTTGAAGTGGTATACGGGTTCAATCCCCTAACTCCACTAGACCTACTTCCCTTGCCTAATGCGTCTAACTTGATGCATAAAGATGGCAAAACAAAAGCTGAATTTGCTCAAAAGCTACATGAAAAAGTCAAGGCACAAATTGAAAAGCGTTTAGGACAAAATGCCAAATTTGCAAATAAGGGAAGGAAACATGTTGTCTTTCAACCCGGGGATTGGGTATGGGTTCATTTGAGAAAAGAAAGATTTCCCTCAAAAAGGAAATCCAAACTAAACCCAAGGGGGGATGGACCATTTCAAGTCTTGGAGCGAATTAATGATAATGCATACAAAATAGACTTGTCGGGTGATTACAATGTGAGTGCCACTTTCAATGTTAGTGACTTGAGTTTATTTGATGTAGGTGACCAAGAACTAAATTCGAGGTCGAATTCACTCCAAGAAGGAGTGGATGATGAGTTCCCTTATGACAACACTCACCAAGCATCACCTAAAGAGGAAGAAGAGGACTCAAGCTTAAGGAACATAGTTGGGCCTATGACAAGGTCAAGATTGAAGAAGGCCCAAAGTGCACTTGAAGTGAAAGTAATCAACCTCAAGGACATGAAGATCAACCTAGAGGAAGAACCAAGAATGGTGAACCTCTCACAACTTGAGGTCACGGCTACATAAGCTAGTTTAGGAAACCAAGTAATAAAAGTAGGACTTTTAGTACTTTGACTTTTTTAGTTTGACTTTTGCATCATAGACTTGTAAATGGGCCAAGATGAAGTCATCAAGGCCCATCCAAGTAAGGAGAGGCGCGCGCATAGGCCTTAGCTAGGGGCCTTAGGCGCGCATGTGAGGGAGTGAAAGGGAGGTCATATAAATACCTCTTTGTACTCATTTTGAATCATAATTGAAAGTTTAGAATTTTTCTCACATTGAGAATTTAGAGAGAGTTGAGAGAAAGAGTCTCCTCTTGAAGGTTCTATAGAGTAGAACCTTGTGATTCTCATCAAGAGCTCCTTACTCTTGTGGCAGATCTTCCTTGAGCTTATGACTCCATCTAATCCATTGAGTTGTGGCGCTTTCTTCCATTTCCCTTCCCCTTCATCTTTTCCCTTTCTTTTTGAATTCTTGTTGCCTCACGCATAAAGCCTTAGGCTTATCTTAGGAATTACGCATTTTAGCTTTATGTTGCTTAGGAATTGTGGATCCATGATTCTTGTGATTTGATGATCAAGCTTTGGCTTGAGGTGGAGCTAGTTCTCTTAATTTTCCTCAAGATCATAAAAAATGAACAAGGTTGGATTTCCCTCCAATTTTTAGTTTGAATTTTCATTTCAATTTCGGATCAATTCTCCAAGAACGATCCTACATTCAATAGATCCATATTGGATCATAACATTCACTTTGTATTTGACCCTGGGGGGTGGGATGTCACTTGGACCTTAACTTTTAATAAATAAAAAAAAACTAGGGTTTTCATTTTAATGTAGGTATGGGGGTCTTCAATTCATGGTCGAATTGTCTTCAAGATGGTGGGGATGGTGTGATCCTAGAATCATAGCAGGAGGCAGGCCATGAAGCTAAAGTTGATGAAGAAGCGAAGTCACTCTCCTACTCCAAAAGACGGCTCGCGGCCATCATTAGAAGATTTGGGATTACGAGTTTCATTTACACGTTTGTAATAATCTTAGGACTTCGATTTTGATTTGTATTAGGACTTAATTAGGCTTGTAATCCGGCTTCGGATTACGTCATGGAGGCCCAAATAGCCAGAAGGGGGCGCGAGGCTCTTGCACGAGCTTCCCTCCATTTTGCTGCTTCATATAAATAGGTGTTTGTAACACTTTTGAATCACTTTTTGAGGAATGAATTGAATTTCCCCAAGTGTGAGAAGTGTGGGTTGAGAGTAGTGTCCTCTCTCGGTTCTTAAGTAGAACCATTGCTAGATTCTTATCAAGAGCTTCCAATCTCTAGTGGGGAATCAACCTAGGCTTATTTATCCCTTCTTCCAATCAATGGACTCAGTGTGGTGCCATTCCCTCCTTTTCTTCCTTTTCCATCTTTTCTATTCTTTAATTTACTTACTTGCAATCTATGTTAGCTCATGCACTCAGCGCCTTTAATTAGTGCCTGATGATCAGTTCGTTTTTCTTGCTTTTTGTTGCAATTGCAATTCTTCTGCTCTTCATATCGTGAATTCACGGCTTAGCTTTGCGTCCAAGGAGCTTGCATTGTGCTTGCTTGCTCTTGGTTGGCATCGTGATCACATTCTCGATCAAGTTTGTTTTCTCCACCAAATTTTTTCATCTGACTTTTAGTTCAATTTTTATCGGAGCTCCTAGATAGATGCTACATTTCCTTGATTCAATCAGGATCACATCATCTGGTATCTAGAGCTAGTCTCCAGGAGCTTTAAATTTTGGATTCGGTTTTGCAGTTTGAAAATTTGAAATCGGCGCAAAAAATCTTTTTGAATTTCGTGTAGATTCTTGATCTTTGGTCTTGAATTGTGCTTCAATTTTGTTGTTTTGTTGTTACTTGATATTGAATTGTTCATTCCTTCACTTAGTAGTTTTAATATTTGGTGAAGGAGCATCAATTCTGAATGTCATGTTCTTGAGCATGTTCTTGGTGTCCATCCTTAACTTAGTGCTTCATAGATCCTTTGGAATTTTTATCTCACAGACCTTGTTGATTTTCATGAACTGTTGTTGAATTGTCAGTCAACCACTTGATTGGAAGATCTTGGCATAGAGTTTTGAATTCTAATCTTACTTTTGTTCGGAAGTTTGAATTGTGTTTTTTCTGGCTGATTTAATTTGTGCATAATGGTCTCAAGATAACACTTGTACCACTCTCTTCAGGAGAGGTTGGTGAGGACAAAAAGAAATTGAGAATCAAAAGAGAACAAGATATAAAAAAGCCTTACGAGGAAAAGGAACAGAGAATGAAAATGGCAAAAGGAAAAGTGGGCCACTGGAGGAAAAAGGCCAAAACAGAGAAAAGAAAGGAATTGAGGCACAAAATAGAGTGGAAAGTGGAGAGTTTGTTCGTAACACAAAAGGAGATAGAATTCGATGAGAGTGATACTGAAGAAAAAGAGACAAAAGAAGGTGAGGAAATTCAGTTTTTGCATTACAAGTAAGCTAACCAAGGTTTGCCATGCATGAGTTTTCAAAAGCGTAGACGTTCTAACTCTATGTTACTTGGTAACTTGCTCGGTTCTTAATCTTCTCTTTTACCCACTAGATTTCCATGCTTGTTAAATGACTTGCATAACTCTCGACATCTTTCATCGTTTGTTTGGAAGAAACGATTCTTGGGCTTGTGTGTTGATGCATGTGTTGCTATTTTCCTTGCCCTAACAATTCAACTTGAAAACCGAGAGCACATTTCCAAATCCATAAAATATGATTGCATCTTTAATCTCCCGGGGTTTACAATAAATTTTCAAGGATTGCATACAGAAATGTCTGAAAATCGTACTAACGCACCCATCCGTGCTCTTCTTGTTTCTTCACCATCTTATAAACTTGACTGTGGTGGATCTCGTGAAATTCGGGGGGCTGTTTTGCTACCCCAAGAACACCTATTGCTTATGTCGACGTGAGGGACATTGGACCAAAACTTGAGAACTCGACCTATGCTAATGAATTAAAACATTTTGGAGGACAAGTAAAACCATAAGTAAGTAAGGCGGTTGCATCAATCTTTAAAATGTATAACTTGTGTAATTCCGTTCCATTTGACTTGTTTAGCTTTACAAGCCTTGCATGTGAAGAGTTCTTCCACTTTGTATTTGACCCCGGAGGGTGGGATGTCACTTGGACCGTATGATGAGGACATGGAGCACCAAGAGGCCATTCAAAGGTTAGGAGGACCAATGACTAGGGCAATGGCAAGGAAGGTCCAAGAAAGCTTAGTCCAATTCATGACTAAGACAATTGCAAACAAGGGCAAAGATGTAATTGCACCCAAAATCATGCTTGTCATACAAGCCATGGAGGAGGCGCAACTTGCATAACAAAGGCAACCAAGCTATTTTATTTTAATTGAATAAAAGTGTAAGTGACCAATTGATTTATTTGGGACCAAGGCACTAAGTTATTTAATTTCTTTTTGTGTGTTTAATCCACTTCAAGTGGTTGTGTGGCGCAGAGTAGGGGGTCCCACACGTCTCAACAACTCTTTGTGTAGTTTAATGAGTCAATAATCTTGCTACCAAAGAAAGAAAAAGAAATTCATAGCAATCGAGGCAAAAAGGTGTTACACAAGACAGAGATAAATGCTCCAACAGCACAATAAAAGCGATATCCACCCATTTTATTACATTCAATGTGTGGTTGTGAAACCTTCATAGTCATGAAGAGAAATCAAAGGGGCAGCATTATGAATCTATGAGGTAGCATCCAATGCACTTTAATGCCTTGTCTTGTAACCATTGCTCCACATTGAAGAACAAGTCATCCAATGCACTTTAATGCCTTGTCTTGTGACCATTGCTCCACATTGAAGAACAAGTCATCCAATGCACTTATTATGCGAGTTATGTTAGCCTAGGATTCCTTGTAACCTTATAATGGCAAAGACTTTGTCTCTTCACTTTTTGTAACAGCAAGAGCCTCCCTTATTATATATAGGGGGCGCAAGTCTCAATAAGAGGTTAACAAAGATTTCAGCAAAACTTACACTTGTGTAATTGAGTTCATACTCTTTGGTTCTGGATTGGACCAGCCTTATCGATCTTATCAAGAAACTCTCTTCTTGTGGTGATCCCCACACTCATAGGCTTATCCTTGTCTTGGATTAGACTAAGGTGGGGCCCCCTGCCTCCCATTCATCCATCTTCTTCAGTTATTCAAAAACACCAAAAATAGTTCCTTGAAGCCTTGATTGTTTCTTGTATTTTTCTGATATTTTCTCAATCTGTCCCCCTATTTCACTACCACCAAAACCACGAAATTCCTATCATCCATTCTCCATATTTCATTCATTTTATATCAAAAATACAAAAACATAAGTCACTACCAGATTCTATATTGAAAATCAAGCAAATGGCCAATTTCTACAACAAGGAGGCCATCATTTGGTAATCAGAGCAAGGTTTCGACCTTGATTCAAAAGAATCCCAGGTTTCTCTACTCTTATCTTTGAGTTCTGATTTCTTGAAAAAAAACAAATACAAAAAAAAAAAAAAATATTGCGAAAATTCAAAAAAAAAAAAATATCTTGAATTCTGGTTGTGTTTCTTTCTTGCTGCTATACTCTGAATTTTTTTTTTTCTCAAATTCCAAATCTTTCTTTTGAGTGAGTTCTATCTTGTTCTAGTCTCACAAACTTTGTGTTCAAAATTTTTTCTGTGTCTTTTGGTTTCTTTTCCTTTCAATTCCAAGTTGTTGTGTGTGTGGATTATTATTTGAATTGGTTTCTTCTATTGATTATTTGCTGGTTTCTCTAAAGAACTGAAAGAGTTATGGATCCTCAAAATCAATTACTACTAGATGCCCTCACGGCAAAAATGAGAGAACTTTTGAGAGAGGAAGTGGAAGGTATAAATGAAAGAATTGACCAATTAGAAAACAGACAAAATAACAGTGGAGGAGGGTTGGAGGAGAAGGAGACGTGATGAACATAGAGAAGATAGGTTGGGTGGTATAAAAATAAAAGTACCACAATTTGTTGGGAAAAATGACCCGGAGATGTATTTGGAATGGGAAACTAAAATTGATCAAATTTTTTCCTGTAACAATTACACTGATCTTCAAAAGGTGCAGGCTGCTTCTATTGAATTTACAGATTACGCCTTGGTGTGGTGGGACCAATTGGCAAAGGAGAGGAGAAGGCACAATGAGCCAACCATTGCCACATGGGAGGAGATGAAAAGGCTCATGAGAAGGAGATTCATCCCATCTTACTACAACAGAGAGTTGCACAACAAATTACAGCGACTCACCCAAGGCAACAAAAGTGTTGATGAGTACTACAAGGAGATGGAGGTGGCGAAAATTAGAGCAAATGTGGAGGAAGATGATGAAGCAACCATGGCCAGATTCTTGCATGGCCTAAATCATGATATAAGTGACATAGTGGAACTACAACACTACGTTCGATTAGACGATTTGGTACATCAAGCCACAAAGGTAGAACAACAACGCAAGAGGAAGGGCCAAATAAGAAGAAGCACTACCACTTCCAATCCTCAAAATTGGAAGAGCAATATAAAGAAGGAAGGTACTTCATCATCCAAAGAAGCCGCGGCTGACACAAAAGGTAAAAACACTACAACTAGTCCTTCTCAAGTTGTTTCAGCTAACCGAGCTGTTAAGTGTTTCAAGTGCCAAGGCTTAGGACACATTGCATCTCAATGTCCTACCAAGAGAATTATGATTATAGAGGAGGTTGAGGAGGAAGATGAAGGGGCTGAAGAGTATGAAGAGGATTGTGATGAGGAGGAGGCCCAAATGCCTAGTGGAGATGATATGATCCAAGTTGGAATCATTTAGTTTTAGGATCTTCCTTGAGCTATTTGCGTAAACAATAAAGAAAAAGAAAGAAACTAAAACTAAATGATTCCAACTTGGATCATATCATGTGGTATCTAGAGCTAGCTCCTTGAGCCATTTCTTTTTTGCGCTACCTTTGCTTTTCTTTTCTTTTGTTCTTAAGTTTTGAGCCACTTGATCTTGATGAGCATCATTAAGAGTGTGCAAATTGTTATGTTGCACCTTGATTGAAAGGTCCTTCAAAGTGGATTCAAGTAAACCAAGTTATTTACAATTTCAAATAGTGAACTAGACACTTTAATTGGGAAAATAAAATTCTGGGCAGTGTGCTCTCAATCTCCCATTGTGTTCATCATGTTCATACTTAGAAAGGCTATTTGATTTGCTCACTCCTTACCAAATTGGAATTGAGTGTTTCTTGCATTGGAATTATTTTTTTTTTGGCCATTTAAAAAGTAAGGTCCCTAGGTTGAAATCAAAAGAGTCAATATACTTTGATTAGAATAAAATACAGGGACCTAAGCCCATTAAAAAAAAAAAAAAAAAAACGCAATATAAAAAAAAAAAAAAAAAAAGGAGGCAATTTGGGGCAAGGCCACAAAATAATTTCTTTAGCCTTTCTCAAAGTTGGTTTACTTAGCTGCTGGACTTTAGCTTAATCAAGCTCAAAACTTTGTTTATGAACAAATATTTGAGTCTTGTCATATCAACTTCCTTTTGAGTGTGCTTTCTTTCTTTAATTTTTTTGCTTGTCTTCTTAAATTCTCTAGTTTTGTCATTGTAGTTTTCCCTTCTTCAAATTCTGAATTGGTTGGCTAAATTAGGATTCTTACACTTGTATTAGCATTGCATACATCAATTGAATCTTGCAAGTTCTTTTACAAGGACTTTTGAGAGGAATTTAAAAGAGAAAAGGCTAGAGTGAAAAAAATACATTTTTGTGAGAAAAGCCAATAGAGAGATAAACACTTGTGAGGTATCATGGAAGAACCACTTGACAGAGATTCCACCCCCCCTTCACCTAGAACAGCCATTTTACAAGTTCAAATGGCGGATATCACTAGACAATTGGAGAGGTTAGGACAACAAGTCCAAGGACTCCTAAGACCACCTCCCCAATCTGAACAAGAGTCTCCCTATGAGAGTGAGGGAGAAAGAGACTATAGGAGACCTAGAAGGGAACCAAGGAGGAGACCTAGAGAAGATAGGATGGAGGGAGTAAAAGTTAAAATACCTACTTTCCATGGGAGAAATGACCCCGAAGCCTACTTAGAGTGGGAGATGAAGATTGAACAAATCTTCTCATGTCACAACTATAGTGAGGAAAAGAAGGTGAAGATAGCCTCTTTAGAATTCCTAGATTATGCTCTAGTATGGTGGGATCAATTACAAAAGGAGAGAAGGAGGTATGACGAAGATCCCATAATTACTTGGAGGGTGATGAAGAGTGTGATGAGAAAAAGATTTGTACCTTCCCATTACCATAGAGACCTTCACAATAGGCTCCAAAAGCTATCCCAAGGGTCTAGGAGTGTTGATGAGTACTATAAGGAGATGGAAGTAGCTGTGATTAGGGCCAACGTAAAAGAAGATAGGGAGGCCGCTATGGCTAGGTTCCTACATGGCCTAAATCCAGAAATCCAAGATGTGGTTGAATTGCAAAGTTATGTGCAAATGGAAGACTTGGTCCACCAAGCTCTAAAGGTGGAACAACAACTTAAAAGAAAGAAACCCAAGTTTTCCTCCTCCAACTATCCTACTTCGAGTTGGAAGGACAAAGCCAAGAGGGAGGGAACCTTTTCCAAAGATAAGGAGGCCTCACCCTTTCCCCCCACTCGTGGTAAAAAGGATTTTGTACCTAAATTTGGTGATTCCACTCCTTCATCTTCTAATTCTACAAGGAGTAGAAACATCAAATGCTTCAAATGTTTGGGTAATGGCCATATTGCCTCCCAATGCCCAAACAAGAGAACAATGATTTTAAAAGAAAATGGCAACTTATCAAGTGAAGAGTCTTCTCAAGAGGATGATAGTGACATTGAGGTCACTCCTCAAGAAGGTGATTTACTTATGGTAAGAAGACTTTTGGGAGTGCATTGGAAGGACAACAATACTCAAAGAGAAAACATTTTTCACACAAGATGTTTGATTCAAAGCAAAGTTTGCTCTTTGATTATTGATGGGGGAAGTTGTACCAATGTTGCTAGTGAACGATTAATCAACAAACTTGGCCTAAAAACAATTCCTCACCCGAAGCCTTATAAACTTCAATGGTTGAGTGAAGATGGTGAGTTGTTGGTTAATCAACAAGTTTTGGTTAACTTCTCAATTGGAAAGTACAAGGATGATGTCCTATGTGATGTAGTTCCTATGGAGGCCGGCCATGTTCTACTTGGAAGGCCTTGGCAATATGATAGGAATGTGACTCACCATGGATTATCAAACAAATTTGTGTTTGAGCACAACAACCTTAAAATAACACTTGTTCCACTTTCCCCAAAGGAAGTTTGTGAGGACCAAGTCAAATTAAGGTTGAAAAGAGAGCAAGAAGTAAAAGAGAGTGTGCCACATAAAATTGAGAAAGAAAAGAGAGAAGAGCCGAGAGTGAGTAAAAAGGAAAAAGAAAGGAAAGTAGGGAGAAAAGTTGAGAGTTTATTCATGAAAATGAGTGAAGTAAGGAAGGCTTTCTTGGCAAGGAAGCCTATGTATATTTTATATTGCAATGAAAACATTTTGCAAACTCAACTTTCTTCTTCTATTCCTTCTTGCATTTCAAAACTCTTGGATGACTTTGGCGATGTCTTCCCCAATGACATACCCCACGGCCTACCTCCTTTGAGGGGAATTGAGCACCAAATGGATTTAATCCCTAGTGCTTCTATTCCAAATAGGCCGGCCTATAGGGCGAATCCTCAAGAAACTAAAGAAATTGAAAAACAAGTTGAGGATTTGCTTGAAAAAGGTTGGGTGAGGGAAAGTTTGAGCCCATGTGCCATGCCGGTTATCCTAATACCAAAAAAGGATGGTACTTGGAGGATGTGCACAGATTGTAGGGCAATCAATAACATCACAATAAAGTATAGACATCCCATCCCTAGACTTGATGACATGCTTGATGAATTGCATGGAGCCACACATTTTTCCAAAATTGACTTGAAAAGTGGCTACCATCAAATTAGAATCAAGGAAGGGGATGAATGGAAAACGGCTTTCAAAACCAAGTTTGGACTCTATGAATGGTTAGTGATGCCATTTGGGCTCACAAATGCCCCAAGTACATTTATGAGGCTCATGAACCATGTCTTGAGAAACTTTCTTGGAAAATTTGTTGTTGTCTACTTTGATGACATTCTAGTGTATAGCAAGTGTCCAGAGGACCACATCACTCATTTGCAATCTGTTTTGAAAACTTTAAGGCATGAAAAGTTGTATGCCAACTTAGAAAAATGCACATTTTGCCAAAGTGAAGTGGTATTCCTAGGCTTTGTTGTAAGTGCTAGTGGGGTCAAAGTGGATCAAGAGAAAGTTAAGGCAATTAGTGAGTGGCCAACACCCAAAACCGTGAGTGAAATAAGAAGTTTTCATGGGTTGGCTGGTTTTTATAGACGGTTTGTGAAGGATTTTAGCACCTTGGCTGCCCCTCTCAATGATCTTCTCAAAAAGAATGTCCCATTCAAATGGGGAGAGGACCAAGAAAATGCTTTCCAAACCCTCAAGCATAGACTCACTAATGCACCCATCCTTGCTTTGCCTAACTTTCAAAATAGTTTTGAAATTGAGTGTGATGCTTCAAACATTGGCATAGGGGCTGTTTTATTGCAAAATGGACACCCCATTGCATATTTTAGTGAAAAACTCAATGGAGCTGTTTTGAATTACTCCACTTATGACAAGGAATTGTATGCACTTGTTAGAGCTTTACGAACTTGGCAACATTACTTATTACCTAAGGACTTCGTCATTCATAGTGATCATGAGTCCTTAAAACATTTGAAAGGCCAAAGTAAACTCAACAAGAGGCATGCTAAGTGGGTAGAGTTCATTGAGCAATTTCCCTATGTGATTAAACACAAGCAAGGGAAAGCTAATGTTGTGGCCGATGCTCTCTCAAGAAGACATGCATTGATGGCCACACTTGAAACCAAATTGCTTGGCTTTGATCACATTAAGGACTTGTATGAAAAGGATGAGGACTTCTCTCAAATGTTTGTGGCATGCGAAAATATGTCCCAAAATGGATACTATAGGCATAATGGTTATTTGTTTAAAGAAAAGAGACTTTGTGTGCCTAGAGGATCCATGAGGGAACTGCTTGTGAGAGAAGCCCACTTGGGTGGATTAATGGGTCACTTTGGAGTGCAAAAGACATTAGACATTTTACATGGGCACTTCTTTTGGCCTAAAATGAAACATGATGTGCATAAGCTTTGCTCCACTTGTATTGTTTGCAAAAGAGCCAAGTCAAAGCTTATGCCTCATGGTCTCTACACTCCTCTTCCTATTCCCTCTTCTCCTTGGGAAGACTTATCCATGGACTTCATTGTTGGATTACCTAGGACTAAGAGGGGAAAGGATTCTATTTTTGTGGTAGTGGATAGGTTTTCTAAAATGGCTCATTTCATTCCATGCCACAAGGTAGATGATGCTTGTGTAGTGGCCAAATTGTTCTTTAAAGAGGTTGTGAGACTCCATGGCATTCCAAAAAGCATTGTCTCAGATAGAGACACCAAATTTTTAAGCCATTTTTGGAGGACTCTTTGGGGTAAACTTGGTACTAAACTCCTCTTTTCAACAACTTGTCATCCTCAAACGGATGGACAAACGGAAGTAGTGAATAGGACTCTTGGCACCCTCCTTAGAACCATTCTTAACAAACATATTAAGTCTTGGGAGGACCATTTGCCTTATGTTGAATTTGCATACAACCGAAGTCCTCATTCTACTACTCAATCTTCTCCTTTTGAGGTTGTCTATGTGTTTAATCCTTTGACCCCTCTAGACTTGCTTCCTTTGCCTAACACCTCCTCTTTAGTCCATAAGGATGGAGTTACTAAGGCCGAATTTGTTAAGAAAATGCATGCTAAGGTTAAATCCCAAATTGAACATAAAATGGAAGAATATGCTAGGCAAGCCAACAAGCATAGAAAGAAAGTGATTTTCAACCCGGGTGACTTGGTTTGGATCCACTTTCGAAAGGAGCGATTCCCATCACAAAGAAAATCCAAACTCCTTCCAAGGGGGGATGGACCATTCAAAGTGTTGGAACGAATCAATGATAATGCTTACAAAGTTGACTTGCCCGGTGAATTTGGTGTTAGTGCAACTTTCAATGTTAGTGACTTATCTCCCTCTGATGTAGATGATGATGAGATTCCAAATTTGAGGGCAAATTCTTTTGAAGAGGGAGGGGATGATGAAGATCATGCTATCATGCTAGTTGGGCCTCAAACAAGGAGCAAGACTAAAGCCTTGTAGATGCAAGAAGAACTTGAGAAAGAAATCGGATTGATCATGCACTTCAAGCCACCACTAGAAGATGATCCAAGCACTATGAACATTTTCTTAATTGAGCTAGTGGAGTAGACATTAGTTTAGTTTAATTAATCTAGCTTAGTCATTGGTTTGGCCTTGTGCCCTTTTACCCCATGATTATGTAATAATTGCTAGACTTTTACGCTTTTGTAATAATGATGCACTTAGACACCTTTATGGTACTTGTGCATTTAGGAACAATAGGTTTTTGGGATTAAATCCCCTAGGATAGCCATGCACCTTTTCTAAGTGGAGGAGGATCATGCATTTGGTCCAAATTATGGAATTAGAGGGTCCTAGGAATATTCTCCTAACATCAAGGAGGGATTATGAGCAAACATTAAAAATGCTCCAAGCCCACTCCTTAAGTGCACACGGCGCCTCCTTCTTGGATGGCTTAGGAAACCCTAGTTGTTCTCTTCTATAAATACACCTCTTGTAATCACTTGAGAGGCACCTTTGAATAAAATTTGAATTACTCATACTTGAGTTTTCTTGTGAGGCCATAGCCCTCTCCTAGTTCTTGGATTAGAACTCTTGATTCTTATCAAGGATTGCTAATCCTTGTGGCGAATCCTCCTTTGGCTCATCAATTTTCCAATTCGATGGATCTTTGTGGCGCCTTCCCTACCATCTCTTCCCCTTTCCATTTTCTATTTTTCATTTGAGTATTGTTATCATTTACTTCTTTACTTTTATGAGTTGTTACCTTAGTGTTTATAATTTTCGAATTCCCATTGTCTTCTTATTCCTTGAATAGCTTAGTCTTTTCTCTTCACTTTTAATTCATTAAGTAGCCTAGTTTCTTTCATTTTCTTTATTGGTCACGCAAATAGCTCAAGGAAGATCCTAAAACTAAATGATTCCAACTTGGATCATATCAAAGAGCAAACTTTGCTTTGAATCAAACATCTTGTGTGAAAAATGTTTTCTCTTTGAGTATTGTTGTCTTTCCAATGCACTCCCAAAAGTCTTCTTACCATAATTAAATCACCTTCTTGAGGAGTGACCTCAATGTCACTATCATCCCCTTGAGAAGATTCTTCACTTGATAAGTTGCCATTTTCCTTTAAAATTATTGTTCTCTTGTTTGGGCATTGGGAGGCAATATGGCCATTACCCAAACATTTGAAGCATTTGATGTTTCTACTCCTTGTAGAATTAGAAGATGAAGGAGTGGAATCACCAAATTTAGTTACAAAATCCTTTTTACCATGAGTGGGGGGAAAGGTCGTGGCCTCCTTATCTTTGGAAAAGGTTCCCTCCCTCCTGGCTTTGTCCTTCCAACTCGAAGTAGGATAGTTGGAGGAGGAAAACTTGGGTTTCTTTCTTTTTAGTTGTTGTTCCAGCTTTAGAGCTTGGTGGACCAAGTCTTCCATTTGCACATAGCTTTGCAATTCAACCACATCTTGGATTTCTGGATTTAGGCCATATAGGAACCTAGCCATAGCGGCCTCTCTATCTTCTTTTACGTTGGCCTTAATCACTGCTACTTCCATCTCCTTATAGTACTCATCAAAACTTCTAGACCCTTGGAATAGTTTTTGGAGCCTATTGTGAAGGTCTCTACGGTAATGGGAAGGTATAAATCTTTTTCTCATCACACGCTTCATCACCCTCCAAGTAACTATGGGATCTTCGTCATACCTCCTTCTCTCCTTTTGTAATTGATCCCACCATACTAGAGCATAATCTAGGAATTCTAAAGAGGCTATCTTCACCTTCTTTTCCTCACTGTAGTTGTGACATGAGAAGATTTGTTCAATCTTCATCTCCCACTCTAAGTAGGCTTCGGGTTATTTCTCCCATGGAAAGTAGGTATTTTAATTTTTACTCCCTCCATCCTATCTTCTCTAGGTCTCCTCCTTGGTTCCCTTCTAGGTCTCCTATAGTCACTTTCTCCCTCACTCTCATAGGGAAACTCTTGTTCAGATTGGGGAGGTGGTCTTATGAGTCCTTGGACTTGTTGTCCTAATCTCTCCAATTGTCTAGTGATATCCGCCATTTGAACTTGTAAAATGGCTGTTCTAGGTGAAGGGGGGTGGAATCTCTTTCAAGTGGTTCTTCCATGATACCTCACAAGTGTTTATCTCTCTATTGGCTTTTCTCACAAAATGTATTTTTCACTCTAGCCTTTTCTCTTTTAAATTCCTCTCAAAAGTCCTTGTAAAAGAACTTGCAAGATTCAATTGATGTATGAAATGCTAATACAAGTGTAAGAATCCTAATTTAGCCAACCAATTCAGAATTTGAAGAAAGGAATAACTACAATGACAAAACTAAAGAATTTAAGAAGACAAGCAAAAAAATTAAAGAAAGAAAGCACACTCAAAAGGAAGTTGATGTGACAAGACTCAAATACTTGTTTATAAACAAAGTTTTGAGCTTGATTAAGCTAAAGTCCAGCAGCTAAGTAAACCAACTTTGAGAAAGGCTAAAGTTTTTAGAAATTATTTTGTGGACTATGCAATTTGCCCCAAATTGCCTCCTTTTTTTTTTATTTCGTTTTTTTTTTTGGGCTTAGGTCCCTGTATTTTATTCTAATCAAAGTATATTGACTCTTTTGATTTTAACTTAGGGACCATACTTTTTAAATGGCCATAAAAAAAAATTCTAATGCAAGAAACACTCAATTCCAATTTGGTAAGCAGTGAACAAATCAAATAGCCTTTCTAAGTATGAACATGATAAACACAATGGGAGATTGGGAGCACGCTGCCCAAAATATTATTTTCCCAATTAAAGTGTCTAGTTCACTGCTTGAAATTGTAAATAACTTGGTTTACCAGAATCCACTTTGAAGGGCCTTTCAATCAAGTGCAACATAACAATTTGCACACTCTTAATGATGCTCATCAAGATCAAGTGGCTCAAAACTTAAGAACAAAAGAAAAGAAAAACAAGGATAGCGCAACTAGGAAAAAGAAATGGCTCAAGGAGCTAGCTCTAGATACCACATGATATGATCCAAGTTGGAATCATTCAGTTTTAGGATCTTCCTTGAGCTATTTGCGTGATTACTAGAGAATAAGTAAGAGACTAAGCTATTCAAGAAACAAAAAGGACAATAAGAATTCGAAAATTAAATCACAAAACTAATAACTCACAAAATAAAAGAAGTAAATGATAACAATACTCAAATGAAAAATAGGAAATGGAAAGGAAAGGGGATGATAGGGAAGGCGCCACAAAGACTCATTGAATTGGATAATTGATGAGCCAAAGGAGGATTCGCCACAAGGATTAGCAATCCTTGATAAGAATCAAGAGTTCTAATCCAAGAACTATGAGAGGGCTATGGCCTCACAAGAAAACTCAAGTATGAGTAATTCAAATTTTATTCAAAGGTATCTTCTCAAGTGATTACAAGAGGTATTTATAGAAGAGAGCAACTAGGGTTTCCTAAGCCATCCAAGAAGGAGGCGCCGTGTGCACTTAGGGAGTGGGCTTGGAGCATTTTAATGTTTGCACATAATCCCTCCTTGATGTTAGGAGAATATTCCTAAGACTCCTTAATTCCATAATTTGGACCAAATGCATGATCCTCCTTGTTTTAGAAAAGGTGCACGGCTATCCTAGGGGTTTTAATCCCAAATACCTATTGTTCCTAAATGCATAAGTACCATAAAGGTGTCTAAGTGCATCATTATTACAAAAGCGTAAAAGTCTAGCAATTATTACATAATCATGGGGTAAAAGGGCACAAGGCCAAACCAATGACTAAGCTAGATTAATTAAACTAAACTATTGTCTACTCCACTAGCTCAATTAAGAAAATGTTCATAGTGCTTGGATCATCTTCTAGTGGTGGCTTGAAGTGCATGATCAATCCGATTTCTTTCTCAAGTTCTTCTTGCTTGAGTTCTTCTTGCATCTTCAAGGCTTTAGTCTTGCTCCTTGTTTGAGGCCCAACTTGCATGATAGCATGATCCTCATCAAATGTGGCAAGCAAATTATATCTCCTAGATAGAGCATCGGCCACCATGTTCATTTTTCCCTTTTTGTATTTAATCACATACAGAAATTGTTCAATGAATTCCACCCATTTTGCGTGGCGCTTGTTTAACTTCCCTTGTCCTTTTAAGTGCTTCAAGTACTCATGATCACTATGTATCACGAATTCTTTAGGTAATAGGTAGTGTTGCCACACCTTGAGACTCCTTGCTAGGGCATATAATTCTTTATCATAAGTAGAGTAGGTCAAACTTGCCCCACTAAGTTTCTCACTAAAATAAGCAATGGGGTGGCCTTCTTGAAGCAAAACAGCCCCAATGCCTACATTAGAGGCATTACACTCTATTTCAAAGGACTTCACAAAATTTGGAAGCGCAAGGATTGGTGCATTTGTGAGTTTTTCTTTTAACAAGTTAAAAGCCTTTTCTTGTTCCCCATTTAAATCCAACATGCTTTTTAACCACCTCATTTAGGGGTGCGGCCAAAGTGCTAAAATCTTTGACAAATCTCCTATAGAAACTTGCCAATCCATGGAAGCTTCTCACTTCTCCCACGGTTTTGGGAGTTGGCCACTCTTTGATGGCTTTTATTTTCCCCTCATCAACTTGTACACCTTTGGAACTCACAACAAACCCAAGGAATACAACTTGATGAGTACAAAAAGAGCATTTCTCAAGATTAGCATACAATTACTCTTTTCGTAGCACTTGCAAGACACGTCTAACATGTTCAATATGCACCTTAAGTGTCATGCTATAGATCAAAATGTCATCAAAATACACTACCACAAATTTTCCTAGAAAATCCCTCAAGACATGATTCATGAGCCTCATGACTGTGCTAGGTGCATTAGTTAGCCCAAAAGGCATGACTAGCCATTCATAAAGTCCATATTTTGTCTTAAAGGCGGTTTTCCATTCATCCCCCTCCCTAATCCTTATTTGATGATATCCACTCTTGAGATCTATTTTAGAAAAGTAGCATGAACCATGCAACTCATCTAATAAGTCATCAAGGCGAGGGATTGGATGCCTATATTTTATGGTAATGTTGTTGATGGATCTACAATCCGTGCACATCCTCCAAGTGCCATCTTTCTTTGGAACAAGGATGATGGGCATAGCACAAGGACTTAGAGATTCCCGTACCCATCCTTTTTCCAAGAGGTCTTCCACTTGCTTTTGAATCTCTTTTGTTTCTTGTGGATTGCTTCTATAGGCCGGCCTATTAGGTAGAGAAGCACTTGGAATTAAATCCATTTGGTGCTCAATCCCCCTCATAGGTGGTAGGCCGCAAGGAATATCTTTTGGAAATACATCCACATATTCGTTTATGAGAGTTTCAAAAGAAGTTGGCAAAGTTTTAGGTTGAGTTAATTTATTTTGAGTTAAGCAAGTTTCATGAAGATATAGTAGGTATAGTGGTTGCCTTGCAAGATATGCTTCTTCACCTCTGTTTCTTTTATGAACAAGCTCTCTTTTGTTCTCTCTTCTCTTACCTCAACCTCTTGCTTTTCTCTCTTATGTCCTTTTCCATTTTTCTTTGATTCTTTTTCACACTCAATTTCTTTTTCTTTTATGACTTTTCTCTCTTGCTCTCTTTTCACTCGTAATTTCACTTGATCCTCACACACTTCTCTTGGTGAAAGAGTTACAAGAGTAACTTTCCTATTTCTATGTACAAAAGTAAATTTGTTGGAATGACCATCATGCACCACATTCCTATCAAATTGCCATGGTCTTCCAAGTAGGATATGCCCCGCCCCGCTTCCATTGGAACCACATCACAAAGAACTTCATCTTCATACTTCCCAATGGAGAAGCTCAACATTACTTGCTTGTTGACTAACAATTCACCCTCTTCACTTAGCCATTGAAGCTTGTAAGGCCGTGGGTGCAAAGTAGTCTTCAACCCAAGTTTTTCCACTAGTCTTGTGCTTGCAACATTAGTACAAGATCCACCATCAATTATCAATGAGCAAAGCTTGTCTTGGATAGTGCATCTTGTGTGGAAGATGTTCTCTCTTTGGTTATCATCCTTCTCTTTTAGTTGAACCCCAAGCAACCTCCTAACCATGAGTAAATCCCCGTCTAATGCTTTCACTTCACTCTCTTTTTCACTTTCACTAGTGGACATAGGGGAAGAAGGAGAAGAATTACATGTTTCATACCCTCCCTCTTTAATTACCATGGTCCTTTTATTTGGACATTGAGAAGCTATATGACCCCTACCCAAGCATTTAAAACATTTAATATCTCTATTCCTAGAAGTTGATGGAGTTGAAGTGGGACTTGATACATTTTTACCTTTGAAAACATTAGGACCCGAACCTTCATTGGTCTTGAATGTGGTTCCCTCCTTCTTAGACTTGTCCTTCCAACTTGATGAGGAATAGTTGTTGAATGGCTTCTTGTAGGATCTCTTTCTCTTCAATTGTTGCTCAACTTTGATTGCTTGATGCACCAAATCTTCTAATTCAACATAATGGTGCAATTCAACTATATCCAAGATTTCTTGATTCAAACCATTGAGGAATCTTGCCATGGTTGCTTCTCTTTCTTCAAATATGTTGGCCCTAACCAATGCAACCTCCATCTCCTTATAGTATTCGTCCACACTTTTGTTGCCTTGATTAAGCCTTTGAAGCTTGTTATGGAGCTTCCTATGATAGTGTGAAGAAACAAATCTCTTCCTCATAATGGCCTTCATTTCTCTCCAAGTAGATATTGGATCATCTCCATTCCTCCTTTTCTCCTTGATTAGTTGATCCCACCATATTAATGCATAGTCTACAAATTCTATGGATGCCACCTTAACCTTCTTCTCTTCACTATAATGTTGGCATGCAAAAATTTGCTCTATTTTTGTTTCCCAATCTAAGTACAATTCGGGATCATTTTTACCTTGAAATGTAGGCACTTTTATTTTTACACCTTCAAGCCTATCATTTTGTCTCATGATATGATCCAAGAAGGAGTCATCAAGATTTAGGATCTATCCTTGAACTTGTTTAGGATTATTTGCAAAGAACAAAGAAGAAGATGAAAAGGTTCTTTGGAACCCAAAATATAAAAGGTCAAAATAACAAAAGACAACTATCAATAGGATAAGATGAAGATCAAAGTAACTATAAAGGAAATAACAAGATAAGGAAAAAAAACGTATAAATGGGCGTGGGGAATTAAGCATAAAGGAAATAAGAAAAGATGAAAATGGAAGAGATAGGAGATGGAAAGAAGGCGCCACAATAATCCAATGGATTTGGAAGATTGATAAGCCAAGTGAGGATTCGCCACAAGGAGATGGAACTCTTTGATAAGAATCAAGCAAGTTCTAATCCAAGAACTTGAAGAGGAGCCATATCGCTCAACTCACACTCAAAAATGAGCAAATTCTCTAAACTTTCATTGATCCAAAATGTTTCCTTACATGGGTATATATAGGCTTCGAGTGAGGATCTAGATCATTCCTACACTAAGTCTCTTCCTCTTCAAGAGAACATACTAGAACATAAGTACTAGGTGCACCCCAACAATAGAAAGCCCAAAATACAAGCCCAAATATTTGGTTAGAAACAAATGACTAATTTTCGTCCAAAATCATGTCCTAAACTTCCAGCCCAGTTTTCACCATGGTAGAGGCCGAATCTGGTCATGAGGCTAGAGATACTATGTGTAGATAAGGATCTAAGCTTTCCAACGCATTATAAAATACTTCCATCGGATGTCCGAACTCAAGATAAACCCAAAACTAGGAAGACAGGTCATTTGGACTTGGATGGTTTGACTTGGACTTGAATCGGTTGAACTCCTCTTGTTGCAAAGTTGACTTGCCCCCTTTGGCCTCCATCATGTCCTCACTCTATCCTCCCCATACTCTCCATGTCTCCTTCTATGCCTCCTTCTCCTTCGGTCATCCTCTTCATATTCATTGTCTTCATGTGATAAATTTGCATGAGAGGAACTTTCTTGTCTTGGACTTCTAGTTCTTGTACCTCTTGAAGCTCTTTCAAGGCCTTCAAGTCTTTCATTAACCTCATCATTTTGCCTTTCTAGAAGCCTTTCCAAATGCCGTGTCATTCTTTGAAGTTTCATATCATAGGCCAAGGTTCTAGGGGAAGGTGGTGTACTACCTTCACCATCACCTCTAGTTTGTGACATGTTTACAATTTTCAACAATAAAACAAAGAAATAAAATGGACCTCACCACTCAACTAAGTGTTTCACTCTTGTAATGTTCACTCGTGTTTCACACAATTAGGCTTTTTAGCAAATGCACACTCTTGCCTTTTTCCACTCTAAAGTCTCACTCAAAGGCTCTTGAAGTAGAAACAAGCAATTCCAAGATATAAAATCAAATACACTTGCAAACAAATCAAACCAAGAGTAATTCACTCACAAGAATTTCAAAGAAAGAAAACTACAAGACAAAACTAAGAAGTTTAAAAGACAAACTAAAAATGCTTAACAAGAAATAGCACACTCAAATTGAATTGAAAGAAGACAAGTAGAAGAAGAAAAGTAAAAGAAACAAGAAGTTGAAAATGAACTTTTCTTAAGGTGTTCTTGATTTTCGAAATTTTCTTGCTCAAGTAGGTTCATACACAAAGTTTCAAGGCTGAATAGTGGCAAGTCTTTTTCTGCAAATAAAATTTTTTTTGAACTTTGGATATTTGCACTTTTGCCCCAATTTTTTTTTTAAATTGCGTTTTGGTCCTTTGGATTTTTCAGATTTGGACTCTTTTTCCTTTTATATAATTTCTGAACTATTTTTTTTTATAACAGCCACTGACTTTTCGAAATTACACAAACAGCCCAAACTAAACAATTAATACAAATGGAAGATCAAAGAGCCTTTCTAAAGTGATTTTGCAAGAAGCAAGTTGAATCCTAGTAATTCAAGCTTAGATTTCACTATTTGATGCTTAGATCTTTGATTCAAGTGGTTGATCAACAAGTTAACCAACACATTTGAAATTCATCAAGATCTATCAAGCAATTATCCCAAGGATCTCAAGAAATAAGAAGAACACTTATGAACATCAAGAAAATTCAAATTCAAGAGAATTAACAAAACTAACACAAATCTATGTAGATCTCGAAAATTCAAACCATAAGAACAACAAACATCACAACTAGAACACAAAATCAAGATCAAAATGATCTAGATCTAGATTTTCAAATTTGAAAAAGTTGCGGCAAAAAAAAAATTTTGAATTACCGCCAAAAAAATTTTGTGAATTTTTGCAAGCTTCTAACTCTCCTAGAGGCTAGCTCTTGATACCAAATGTTATGATCCAATATGGATCTATTGAATGTAGGATCATTCTAGGAGAATTGATCCGAAATTGAAATGAAAATTCAAACTAAAAATTGGAGGGAAATCCAAACTTGTTCATTTTTTATGATCTTGAGGAAAATTGAGAGAACTAGCTCCACCTCAAACCAAAGCTTGATCATCAAATCAAGAGAATCATGGATCCACAAGTCCTAAGCAACATAAAGCTAAAATGCGTAATTCCTAAGATAAGCCTAAGGCTTTATGCGTGAGGCAACAAGAATTCAAAAAGAAATGGAAAAGATGAAGGGGAAGGGAAATGGAAGAAAGCGCCACAACTCCATGGATTAGATGGAGTGATAAGCTCAAGGAAGATCCGCCACAAGAGTAAGGAGCTCTTGATAAGAATCACAAGGTTCTACTCTAGAACCTTCAAGAGGAGACTCTCTCTCTCAACTCTCTCTAAATTCTCAATGTAAGAAAAATTCTAAACTTTCAATTATGATTCAAAATGAGTACAAAGAGGTATTTATATGACCTCCCTTTCACTCCCTCACATGCGCGCCTAAGGCTCCTAGCCAAGGCCTATGCGCGCGCCTCTCCTTACTTGGATGGGCCTTGATGACTTCATCTTGGCCCATTTACAAGTCTATGATGCAAAAGTCAAACTAGAAAAGTCAAAGTACTAAAAGTCCTACTTTTATTACATGGTTTCCTAAACTAGCTTATGTAGCCGTGACCTCAAGTTGTGAGAGGTTCACCATTCTTGGTTCTTCCTCTAGGTTGATCTTCATGTCCATGAGGTTGACTACTTTCACTTCAAGTGCACTTTGGGCCTTCTTCAATCTTGACCTTGTCATAGGCCCAACTATGTTCCTTAAGCTTGAGTCCTCTTCTTCCTCTTTAGGTGATGCTTGGCGAGTGTTGTCATGAGGGATCTCATCAGTGAAAGAAAAGAACTCTTCACATGCAAGGCTTGTAAAGCTAAACAAGTCAAATGGAACAGAATTACACGAGTTCTACATTTTAAAGATTGATGCAACCGCCTTACTTACTTATGGTTTTACTTGTCCTCCCAAATGTTTTAATTCATTAGCATAGGTCGAGTTCTCAAGTTTTGGTCCAATGTCCCTCACATCGACATAAGCAATAACAACCCCCCGAATTTCACGAGATCCAACACAGTCAAGTTTATAAGATGGTGAAGAAACAAGAAGAGCACGGATGGGTGCATTAGTAAGATTTTCAGGTAACATAAGAATGCAAGCAAGTAAATTAAAGAATAGAAAAGATGGAAGAGGAAGAAAAGGAGGGAATGGCACCACACTGAGTCCATTGATTGGAAGAAGGGATAAATAAGCCTAGGTTGATTCCCCACTAGAGATTGGAAGCTCTTGATAAGAATCTAGCAATGGTTCTACTTAAGAACCCAGAGAGGACACTACTCTCAACCCACACTTCTCACACTTGGAGAAATTCAATTCGTTCCTCAAAAAGTGATTCAAAAGTGTTACAAACACCTATTTATATGAAGCAGCAAAATGGAGGGAAGCTCGTGCAAGAGCCTCGCGCCCCTTCTAGCTATTTGGGCCTCTGTGATGTAATCCTAAGCCGGATTACAAGCCTAATTAAGTCCTAATACAAATCAAAATCAAAGTCCTAAGATTATTACAAACGTGTAAATGAAACTCGTAATCCCAAGTCTTCTAATGATGGCCGCGAGCCGTCTTTTGGAGTAGGAGAGTGACTTCGCTTCTTCATCCACTTTAGCTTCATGGCCTGCCTCCTGCTATGATTCTAGGATCACACCATCCCCACCATCTTGAAGACAATTTGACCACGAATTGAAGACCCCCATACCTACATTAAAATGAAAACCTTAGTTTTTTTTATTTATTAAAAGTTAAGGTCCAAGTGACATCCCACCCTCCGGGGTCAAATACAAAGTGAAAGAACTCTTCACATGCAAGGCTTGTAAAGCTAAACAAGTCAAATGGAACGGAATTACACAAGTTATACATTTTAAAGATTGATGCAACCGCCTTACTTACTTATGGTTTTACTTGTCCTCCCAAATGTTTTAATTCATTAGCATAGGTCGAGTTCTCAAGTTTTGGTCCAATGTCCCTCACGTCGACATAAGCAATAGGTGTTCTTGCGGTAGCAAGACAACCCCCCGAATTTCACGAGATCCACCACAGTCAAGTTTATAAGATGGTGAAGAAACAAGAAGAGCACGGATGGGTGCATTAGTAAGATTTTCAGGCATTTCTATATGCAATCCTTGAAAATTTATTGTAAACCCCGAGAGATAAAAGATGCAATCGTATTTTATGGATTTAGAAATGTGCTCTCGGTTTTCAAGTTGAATTGTTAGGGCAAGGAAAATAGCAACACATGCGTCAACACACAGGCCCAAGAATTGTTTCTTCCAAACAAACGACGAAAGATGTTGAGAATTATGCAAGTCATTTAACAAGCATGGAAATCCAATGAGTAAAAGAGAAGATTAAGAACCGAGCAAGTTACCAAGTAACATAGAGTTTGAACGTCTACGCTTTTGAAAACTCATGCATGGCAAACCTTGGTTTGCTTACTTGTAATGCAAAAACTGAATTTTCTCACCTTCTTTTGTCTCTTTTTCTTCAGTGTCACTCTCATCGAATTCTATCTCCTTTTGTGTTACGAACAAACTCTATGTTTTCCACTCTATTTTGTGCCTCAATTACCTTCTTTTCTCTGTATTGGCCTTTTTCCTCCAGTGGCTCACTTTTCCTTTTGCCACTTTCATTCTCTTTTCCTTTTCCTCGTAAGGCTTTTTTCTATCTTGTTCTCTTTTGATTCTCAATTTCCTTTTGTCCTCACCAACCTCTCTTGAAGAGGGTGGTACAAGTGTTATCTTGAGACCATTATGCACAAATTAAATCAGCCAGAACAAACACAATTCACACTTCCGAACAAAAGTAAGTTAGAATTGAAAACTCTATGCCAAGATCTTCCAATCAAGTGGTGGACTGACAATTCAACAACAATTCATGAAAATCAACAAGGTTTGTGAGGCAAAAATTCCAAAGGATCTATGAAGCACTAAGTTAAGGATGGTCACCAAGAACATGCTCAAGAACATGACATTCAGAATTGATGCTCCTTCACCAAATATTAAAACTACTGAGTGAAGGAATGAACAATTGAACATCAATTAACAACAAAACAACAGAATTGAAGCACAATTCAAGATCAAAGATCAAGAATCTACACAAAATTCAAAAATATTTTTCGCGCCGATTTCAAATTTTCAAACTGCAAAACCGAATCCAGAATTTAAAGCTCCTAGAGACTAGCTCTAGATACCAGATGATGTGATCCTGATTGAATCAAGGAAATGTAGCATCTATCTAGGAGCTCCGATAAAAATTGAACTAAAAGTCAGATGAGAAAATTTGGAGGAGAAAACAAACTTGATCGAGAATGTGATCACGATGCCAACCAAGAGCAAGCAAGTACAATGCAAGCTCCTTGGACGCAATTCTCAAGCCTAAGCCGTGAATTCACGAGATGAAGAGCAGAAGAATTGCAATTGCAACAAAAAGCAAGAAAAACGAACTGATCAACAAGCACTAATTAAAGGCGCCGAGTGCATGAGTTAACATAGATTGCAAGTAAGTAAATTAAAGAATAGAAAAGATGGAAGAGGAAGAAAAGGAGGGAATGGCACCACACTGAGTCCATTGATTAGAAGAAGGGATAAATAAGCCTAGGTTGATTCCCCACTAGAGATTGGAAGCTCTTGATAAGGATCTAGCAATGGTTCTACTTAAGAACCCAGAGAGGACACTACTCTCAACCCACACTTCTCACACTTGGAGAAATTCAATTCGTTCCTCAAAAAGTGATTCAAAAGTGTTACAAACACCTATTTATATGAAGCATCAAAATGGAGGGAAGCTCGTGCAAGAGCCTCGCACCCCCTTCTAGCTATTTGGGCCTCCGTGACGTAATCCTAAGCCGGATTACAAGCCTAATTGATGTGATCATGAATTCATTAAGCATGTGGAAAGAAGCATACTCAGATCCTGTTCAAGTTTCCTTTGATCCGGTTCAATAATTGGATGAAGATGCTTTGAGTCCATCTTGAAGACAACACAATGGAAAGCCCAATTCACATGACAAGAAGCATTCATGGGTTGATTAGTCGACGCTTAATTAGTATTGGGTTTATTAGATAATAATTAAGTCCAATTTTTATCATTTTATATTTTAATTTTCGTACTACTATTTAGGCTGAACTTTATGATGACCTTTTGCATCCTCCTTGCCTCACTAAATGTTTCCTAGTAGTGCTCTAAGTCATTATAGTGGCTAGTGGGGATTTATAATCATGTTTATGCTTGCTAGGTAAATGCATGGTAGAGGGAATTTATTCCTAGTATCTCAAGAGTTTAAGCTTAGCCTATAAATAGGGAACTCATGTACTACTCAAATCAGTTTTGGATAATGAAATTTGAAGAGTTTTCTCTATTGTGAGAGCTTCCCTTGGGTTCTTGGGTAAAAGAACTAAATCCGATCTTATCAAGGCAACGTGTGGCGATCAAAAACATGACTTATCACTCACCTTCTCACCTACATCTTGAGTGTGGCGTCAATATCCATTCCTTTTCCTGAAACTTCAAGGCGGTCCGGATTTGGATCATATCACTAATTAAGTCCTAATACAAATCAAAATCGAATTCCTAAGATTATTACAAACGTGTAAATGAAACTCGTAATCCCAAGTCTTCTAATGATGGCCGCGAGCTGTCTTTTGAAGTAGGAGAGTGACTTTGCTTCTTCATCCACTTTAGCTTCATGGCTTGCCTGATATGATCCAAGTTGGAATCATTTATTTTTAGGATCTTTCCTTGAGCTATTTGCGTGAACAATAATGAACAATAAAGAAAATGAAAGAAACTATGCTACTCAATGAATTAAAAATGAAGAACAAGAATTTGAAAATTAAAAACACTAAGGTAACAACTCATAAAAATAAAAGAAGTAAATGATAACAATACTCAAATGAAAAATAGAAAATGGAAAGGGGAAGAGATGATAGGGAAGGCGCCACAAAGATCCATTGAATTGGAAAATTGATGAGCCAAAAGAGGATTCGCCACAAGGATTAGCAATCCTTGATAAGAATCAAGAGTTCTAATCCAAGAACTAAGAGAGGGCTCTATGGCCTCACAAGAAAACTCAAGTATGAGTAATTCAAATTTTATTCAAAGGTTAATGAAATGAGGTAATACAAGTCCTATTTATAGAATTTTCATTCTAAGAAGGTGACGGCTAACCCTAATCTTCTCCTAAGTAATGCATAAGGAGTCTATCTTGGCCAAAACACACGCCCAATACAAAGAAAGCCCAAAATACAAGAAAAATCCCGTCCAGAATTTCGTCCTAATCTTGTATCCCGGTTTTTACCATGGTATAAGCCGAATCTCGCCCAAAAGCTTGAAATATGATTTGTAGATAATTATCTTAGCTTTCCAACGCATCAGAGAACTTATCCATCGGATATCTTGATGTCAAGCTACAGCCAAAATAAGACAGAGATGTCATCACCAACCCAAATAAAGTTTTTCAACAAATTTCAATTTGGTTCTTCTTGTTCCATAATTGGCTTGGTTCTTCTCTTCAAAGTTGACCATCCTTGGTTTGCATCATTCCCTCCCTCTTCAAGAGAATTCAACCTCGAATTTATAGCTCCAAAACCTACACAAAAAAGGACTGTATTAGTTTTATTGAAAGTTGCATTAAGAAAAAGTCTATTTCTATGGAGACTTGATTTCCTTTGAATGAAACCAAGCTCTTATTCTTCATGTGCTTACAAAACCAACCTCCAGGGTCAAAAACAAGTCTAAAGAATCCATCATATGTAATGTCCACATTAGAAACAATTTCATCATTCATAGAAAACTTTCCAATTCGACCAAGGCTAATAAGGGGTAAAACAACAAACCCAAATCTCAAAGATTTATCATAATTTTTTAAAACAAGTTCATGCAAATTCGGAAAATCATGAATTGAAGCATGTTCTTTCAAATTCAACAAATCATAAAATCTAGAAGTAGTATAAGTCAAGGATTTCTCCCCCCTATTATTGTCTTTCTTCGTAAATTGGTTCAACACCCCATCAAGTTGCTTTGCAAATTGAAACTTCATGTCCAACTTGTCTTCTTCATGAAGGCTAACCATTCTTTGAGAGAATTCTCCTTCATTCACTTTCTTCTCTTTATGACCTAGGGAAGAAATGTAAGACAAAGGAACAAAAATCGAAGAATCCCAACACTTGAAGCCACAAACCAACTTAGAAGAAGGTAGTAGAGTAGTAGAACGCCATGACTTCCCAAGTGTTGCTGAGGACTCATTCTCGGCTTTAGGGTTTAGCCTTTCTCTAGTTATCTTCAATTCTTCCTTTTCCTCTTGCAATCCTTTAGAACCTTGATAGGTCTTAAAAGTCAACTTCGTAGTCAAGGTCTTGGAGGGTCCCCCAAAATCCTTTAAACCATGAGGGACTTGTGTGTTTGGAAGCTCAAATTTAACTTCAATGGATTCCTTGTATTCCTCCTTTGGATGCACTTCTTCAAATTCCTTCAAAAGTGAATCATCAAAACTAAACAATGGGTTAGAGGTAGAACTTAAGAAAAAGCTCATAGATTTCTTTGCAAAAATACTCTCAAAATCTTTCTCTTTGTCTCTCAAATCCTTTCCCTCTTTCTCTTTGTCTTCCTTCTTTTCAAAGGCACTCTAATGTTTTCCCCCAATCTTTTCCTCTTTCTCTTGAATTTTGCCTTCAAAATTGGGAATCACTTCTTTCACACTCTCCTTTTCTCTCAAGTCTTTCGTCTCTTGATTTCTTATGATTTTTAACTCTCTTTGAATCTCCTCTTTAATCTTACAAACTTTTATCATCCCATTTGGACATTGAGAACTTGTGTGTCCTCTTCCCATACACATGTGGCAATAAATATCCCTAGTTCTAGATTTAGAAGTGTGGGTGGAAGGGATATTGTTGGATGATTTCCTATAAGTACTCTCTGCCTCTTTGAAATGTGAAGAGGAGCCCTCTTTTTGTTTCGTTTTCCAACTTGGTTTTTCATCTTTCTCATAATATCTACTTCTTTTCTCATATTCTCTGCTTCTCCCTTTTTCTCTATCTCTCCTTTCATACTCCTTATAGTACTCATCAACACTCCTAGGCCCTTGGGATACTTTTTGGATCCAATTATGAAGGTCTCTATCGTAATGGGAAGGGACAAATCTTTTTCTCATCACACTCTTCATCACCCTCCAAGTATCTATGGGATCTTCATCATACCTCCTTCTCTCCTTTTGTAATTGATCCCACCATACTAGAGCATAATCTAGGAATTCTAAAGAGGCTATCTTCACCTTCTTTTCCTCACTATAGTTGTGACATGAGAAGATTTGTTCAATCTTCATCTCCCACTCTAAGTAGGCTTCGGGGTCATTTCTCCCATGGAAAGTAATATGAGCCCAATAAGGAGTATGGACCAAGAAGCACTTCAAGGACTTGATGGGCCTATGACCAGATCAAGAACCAAGAAAGCCCAAGAAGTCTTAGAACAAATGGTGACCACCTTTATGGAAGCAAGCCCAACTTCAGGCCTAGAAGGAATGGAGCCCAAGATGGTGACTTATCTTAGTCAAGTAGAGGCCCATAATGATGACAAGGGGGGCGTGACTTTGCTTTCATAGTTGTTGTTTTTTTTTTCAATTCAATAAAGTGTAAAGGGTTATGCGAGTGGATCCAATTGGGCATTCTCTATTAGTGGGCTACACTAAGAGTTGCATCAAGGTCTAGCCCATATTTTCGATGAAGCTACACGTGAATTAGAGAGTCTTGGGGAGGGAATCTTGATATGAGCCATATAAGACACATGGACCAAGAAGCACTTCAAGGACTTGGAGGGCCTATAACAAGATCAAGAGCTAAGAAAGCCCAAGAAGTTCTAGAACAAATGGTGACTACTTTGATGCAAGCAAGCCCAAACTCAAGCCTAGAAGGAATGGAACCCAAGTTGGTGACTTATCTTAGTCAACTAGAAGGCCCATGATGATGACAAGGGGCGTGCATAGCATCACTTATTTGTTTGTTTTATGTTCAATTCAATAAGTGTAATGGGTTATGTGAGTGGATCCAATTTTGGCTACTTTGTTTGTGGGCTACACTAAGAGTTGCATGAAGGTCAAGCCCATATTTCCCATGGTGTTACACGAGTTTAGAGAGTCTTAGAGGAGGGAATCTTTAGCTTGCATGCTATAAGAAACTCCTCATTTAGTTGAGTGAATAAATGTTGTAAGTTATGGGTGTTACACTTTTAATTTGAAAAGCAAGTGTAACCACCCATAATGATGAGATGGTAGGCGTGATAACTAGGGGGATTAGTGGCTGATTTCTTTTTGTTTGGTGGCTATATAAGTTAGGTTTTAAGTTGATCTTTAGTGTCATGAATCAAGCTATTAAATTGGGAGTTATAGATTGTCCTAGGATTCCTTTGTGTGGGTGAAAGATGGGCGTATGGGGCTGAGTAGAATTGGTCCTAAGGTGAGCCATTAGTGACATAATTAGGCCATTCAAGTGGAGGTTATGCTTTGTCTTTGGATGCCAAAAGCTTGGATGTCCACAACTATATGTATGCGCCTACTACCATGAATAAGATAACTTGGATGTTGAATTTGGATTAATTCCATTTGTGAGAGTATTCTCATAGTTCTTGGTTGAACCAAGCTTAGTTCTTATCAAGAATCCAAGATTCTTGTGCCGAACATCACTTGGCTTATCAAACCTTCTTGGTTTGTGGTGCCTCATCATTTCTTTCTTCACCATTTTCTTGTTTTCTTCACTTTAATGTTGCTACAATTTGTTGCTTAAGAAGAACACGAAATTAACTCTCTTTGAATTCAACCAAACGATCTTCAAAAGGCAACCACACCATTTGGTTGTCATCAAATCTTTAGCTTGCATGCTATAAGAAACTCCTCATTAAGTTGAGTCAATAAATTGTAAGTTATGGGTGTTACACTTTTAATTTGCAAAGCAAAGTGTAACCACCCATCATGAAGGGAGAGTAGGCATGACATTGAGTGGCTTGTGGCAGAATTCAATTGTTTGATGGTGAGTTATGAGTGCTTGATGGGCTGCCTTCAATTGTTTGAGTGTTACACTTTTAATTTGACAAACAAAGTGTAACCACCCATGAAGAAGGAAGGGTAAGCGTGTATGAATGGGTTTGGGGGTTGAATTGATTTTGTTTTAGTGGTCATCAAGTTAGGAATTAGGCCATTCAAAGTGGGAGTTATGCCTTGTCTTTGTATGGTCAACTTTGAAGAGAAGAACCAAGCCTATTATGGAACAAGAAGAACCAAATTGAAATTTGTTGAAAAACTTTATTTGGGTTGGTGATGACCTCTCTGTCTTGTTTTGGCTGTATCTTGAGATCCAGATATCTGATGGATAAGTTCTTTGATGCGTTGGAAAGCTATGATAATTATCTATAAATCATATTTCCAGCATTTGGGCGAGATTCGGCTTATACCATGGTGAAAACCGGGATACAAGATTAGGACGAAATTCTGGACGGGATTTTTCTTGTGTTTTGGGTTTTCTTTGTATTGGACTTGTGTTTTGGCCAAGATAGACTCCTTATGCATTACTTAGGAGAAGATTAGGGTTAGCCGTCACCTTCTTAGAATAAAAATGCTATAAATAGGACTTGTATTACCTCATTTCATTAACCTTTGAATAAAATTTGAATTACTCGTACTTGAGTTTTCTTGTGAGGCCATAGCCCTCTCATAGTTCTTGGATTAGAACTCTTGATTCTTATCAAGGATTGCTAATCCTTGTGGCGAATCCTCCTTTGGCTCATCAATTTTCCAATTCAATGGATCTTTGTGGCGCCTTTCCTATCATCTCTTCCCCTTTCCATTTTCTATTTTTCATTTGAGTATTGTTATTATTTACTTCTTTACTTTTATGAGTTGTTACCTTAGTGTTTTTAATTTTCGAATTCTTGTTCTTCACTTTTTAATTCATTGAGTAGCATAGTTTCTTTCATTTTCTTTATTGTTCACGCAAATAGCTCAAGGAAATATCCTAAAAATAAATGATTCCAACTTGGATCATATCATGTGGTATCTAGAGCTAGCCCCTTGATATGAGCCAAGGGGGGGCAATTCAAGTTTGCAATAAGAGGATGTCAAACATTCAAGTCCAAGTGATCTTATGCCATGTTTTGCTTGTAACTTGTTCTCTGATAATCCGATTTTTGTGTTCTTGGTGGCGTTGAAAAGATAAGTGAATTTTCTACAAGTTGTATTTCTACCATCAAGACCTAATTCGACCTCTATCATGAAGAAAATAGCGCTAGAAGTTCAGCATGAAATTCTGGACGGATTTGACTCATTTGGCTTTAGGCTTGTATTTTGGTTTTGATGAGAATGGTTAAGTTTTTAGGCAGCCACTTATTGTTGTCATCATTTCACCAATTAGTGGCATATTCATGATAGTTATTGGGGGGGGTTATGGAATGTTATTGCTGTCATCATTTCACCAATTAGTGAAATATTCATGATAGTTATTAGAGGGGGTTATGGAATCTTATGATGACTTGTGTAAGCCAACTCTTGGCAGCCCCAATTCCTATACATATGCACCTACTAACATGAAATAAAATAACTTGGATGTTGAATTTGGATTAATTCCATTTGTGAGAATTGTTTCTCCTAGGTTCTTGGTTGAACCAAGCTTAGTTCTTATCAAGAATCCTAGATTCTTGTGGCGAACATCACTTGGCTTATCAAACCTTCTTGGTTTGTGGCGCCTCATCATTTCTTTCTTCACCATTTTCTTGTTTTCTTCACTTTTATGTTGTTTCATTTTGTTCCTACACAAAGAGCACGAAATTATCATGCTGCAAATTCAACCAAACGATCTTCAAAAGGCAACCTCACCATTTGGTTGTCATCAAGTGGTATCAAAGCTTTGGCTTTGGTTGAATTTGCATTTGTGTTCTTGAATCTATCTTTGTTCTTCATCTTCTACCTTTCTTGTTTTCTACCCAAAACCTTCTACAAACCTTCTATTCATCCTCTCCAACATGGAAGTCAAAAAAAAAAAAGAAGAATCTTTTCTCCACAAAATGTTATGTGAATGATGAGATATGTAGCTTGACCATTGATAGGAACAGTTACATCAACATGGCTAGCACAACCTTGGTGGAGAAGTTGTCACTTCATGTTCTGAAGCATCCGCAACCATATTCACTCATTAGTCTCGAGGATCCAGAATTTAGTGATATGGGCAACATGATGGTGGACAAACAAGTACTAGTATCATTCAAGGTTGATGGATATGAAGATGAGGTGCTTTGTGATGTGGTGCCTACAAAAACGAGACACTTGGCACTGGGACGTCCATGGAAGATTCAACGGAAAGCAAAGCGTGACTGCAGCACCAACAAGTACTCATTTTCATTTAAAAATTGTCAAATCATTCTTGCACCATTGGAGGAAGAAGAAGGGTATAAAGATCCTATATATATGGAAATAGAGAGTGATGAAAATGGAGAGATAAAAGAAATTGAAGAGAAAGAAAGAATGAGAACAAAAAAAAGAAAATGAGGTGAAAAAAGAAAACTTGAATGCTTGTTTTGATGCTATTCCTAATTCTTTTCCTAGTTGTGTTGATTCTCTTTTGAAGGAAATTGAGTTTGTTCCCCCAAAGGAAGTTTCCAAGGCATTCAATGAAATTGAAGATGTGATTCCAAAGGAGGCTTGCAAGACATTCAATGAAATTGAAGATGTGATTCCAAAGGAAAGCTTGCAAGACAACCGATGTAATTAAAGATTTAATCCCAAAGTCAGTACCCCATGGTTTGGGAACTCGCATGGTTTCCCAAAAGTATGGTGTCCATTTGGTTCATCACATCCATTTTGAGGAATGTGTTGGGATGTTGATTGTTCAAGATGGAAATGTGTTATGCCTATTTGCAACATTTGATGATTTCTATCGATCTCCATTTGACCCAGGAGGATGAAGACGATTCCTTAAGGAAATAAATTCGAGGTCGAATTTCTTCCAAGAAGGAGGGAATGATATGAGCCAAGGGGGGGCAATTCAAGTTTGCAATAAGAGGATGTCAAACATTCAAGTCCAAGTGATCTTATGCCATGTTTTGCTTGTAACTTGTTCTCTGATAATCCGATTTTTGTGTTCTTGGTGGCGTTAAAAAGATAAGTGAATTTTCTACAAGTTGTAGTTCTACCATCAAGACCTAATTCGACCTCTATCATGAAGAAAATAGAGCTATAAGTTCAGCATGAAATTCTGGACGGATTTGACTCATTTGGCTTTAGGCTTGTATTTTGGTTTTGATGAGAATGGTTAAGTTTTTAGGCAGCCACTTATTGTTGTCATCATTTCACCAATTAGTGGCATATTCATGATAGTTATTGGGGGGGGTTATGGAATGTTATTGCTGTCATCATTTCACCAATTAGTGACATATTCATGATAGTTATTAGAGGGGGTTATGGAATCTTATGATGACTTGTGTAAGCCAACTCTTGGCAGCCCCAATTCCTATATGTATGCACCTACTAACATGAAATAAAATAACTTGGATGTTGAATTTGGATTAATTCCATTTGTGAGAATTGTTTCTCCTAGGTTCTTGGTTGAACCAAGCTTAGTTCTTATCAAGAATCCAAGATTCTTGTGGCGAACATCACTTGGCTTATCAAACCTTCTTGGTTTGTGGCGCCTCATCATTTCTTTCTTCACCATTTTCTTGTTTTCTTCACTTTTATGTTGTTTCATTTTGTTCCTATACAAAGAGCACGAAATTACCATGCTGCAAATTCAACCAAACGATCTTCAAAAGGCAACCTCACCATTTGGTTGTCATCACCCGTTGAGCCATTTCTTTTTCCTAGTTGCGTTATCCTTCTTTCTTTCTTTTCTTTTGTTCTTAAGTTTTGAGCCACTTGATCTTGATGAGCATCATTAAGAGTGTGCAAATTGTTATGTTGCACCTTGATTGAAAGGTCCTTCAAAGTGGATTCAAGTAAACCAAGTTATTTACAATTTCAAGTAGTGAACTAGACACTTTAATTGGGAAAATAAAATTCTGGGCAGCGTGCTCCCAATCTCCCATTGTGTTCATCATGTTCATACTTAGAAAGGCTATTTGATTTGCTCACTCCTTACCAAATTGGAATTGAGTGTTTCTTGCATTGGAATTATTTTTTTATGGCCAATTAAAAAGTAAGGTCCCTAAGTTAAAAAATCAAAAGTGTCAATATACTTTGATTAGAATAAAATACAGGGACCTAAGCCCATCGAAAAAAAAAACGAAATAAAAAAAAGGAGGCAATTTGGGGCAAATTGCATAGGCCACAAAATAATTTCTAAAAAACTTTAGCCTTTCTCGAAGTTGGTTTACTTAGCTGCTGGACTTTAGCTTAATCAAGCTCAAAACTTTGTTTATGAACAAGTATTTGAGTCTTGTCACATGAACTTCCTTTTGAGTGTGCTTTCTTAAAATTTTTTTTTTTGCTTGTCTTCTTAAATTCTCTAGTTTTGTCGTTGTAGTTTTCCTTTCTTCAAATTCTGAATTGGTTGGCTAAATTAGGATTCTTACACTTGTATTAGCATTGTATACATCAATTGAATCTTGCAAGTTCTTTTACAAGGACTTTTGAGAGGAATTTAAAAGAGAAAAGGCTAGAGTGAAAAATACATTTTGTGAGAAAAGCCAATAGCGAGGTAAACACTTGTGAGGTATCATGGAAGAACCACTTAAAAGAGATTCCACCCCCCTTCACCTAGAATAGCCATTTTACAAGTTCAAATGGCGGATATCACGAGACAATTGGAGAGGTTAGGACAACAAGTCCAAGGACTCATAAGACCACCTCCCCAATCTGAACAAGAGTTTCCCTATGAGAGTGAGGGAGAAAGTGACTATAGGAGACCTAGAAGGGAACGAAGGAGGAGACCTAGAGAAGATAGGATGGAGGGACTAAAATTTAAAATACCTACTTTCCAGGGGAGAAATGACCCCGAAGCCTACTTAGAGTGGGAGATGAAGATTGAACAAATCTTCTCATGTCACAACTATAGTGAGGAAAAGAAGGTGAAGATAGCTTCTTTAGAATTCCTAGATTATGCTCTAGTATGGTGGGATCAATTACAAAAGGAGAGAAGGAGGTATGACGAAGATCCTATAGATACTTGGAGGGTGATGAAGAGTGTGACGAGAAAAAGATTTGTACCTTCCCATTACCATAGAGACCTTCATAATAGGCTCCAAAAAGTATCCCAAGGGCCGAGGAGTGTTGATGAGTACTATAAGGAGCATGAAAGGAGAGATAGAGAAAAAGAGAGAAGCAGAGAATATGAAAAAAGAAGTAGATATCATGAGAAAGATGAAAAACCAAGTTGGAAGAAGAAACAAAAAGAGGGCTCCTCTTCACATTTCAAAGAGGCAGAGAGTACTTATAGGAAATCATCCAACAATGTTCCTTCCACCCACACTTCTAAATCTAGAACTAGGGATATTTATTGCTACATGTGTACAGGAAGAGGACACACAAGTTCTCAATGTCCAAATAGGATGATAAAAGTTTGTAAGATTAAAGAGGAGATTCAAAGGGAGTTAAAAATCATAAGAAATCAAGAGACGAAAGACTTGAGAGAAAAGGAGAGTGTGAAAGAAGTGATTCCCAATTTTGAAGGCAAAATTCAAGAGAAAGAGGAAAAGATTGAGGGAAAACATGAGAGTGCCTTTGAAAAGAAAGAAGAGAAAGAGAAAGAGGGAAAGGATTTGAGAGACAGAGAAAGATTTTGAGAGTGTTTTTGCAAAGAAATCTATGAGCTTTTTCTTAAGTTCTACCTCTAACCCATTGTTTAGTTTTGATGATTCACTTTTTAAGGAATTTGAAGAAGTGCATCCAAAGGAGAAATATAAGGAATCCATTGAAGTTAAATTTGAGCTTCCAAACACACAAGTCCCTCATGGTTTAAATGATTTTGGTGGACCCTCCATGACCTTTACTACGAAGTTGAAAACTTTTAAGACCTATCAAGGTTCTAAAGGATTGTAAGAGGAAAAGGAAGAATTGAAGATAACTAGAGAAAGGCTAAACCCTAAAGCCGAGAATGAGTCCTCAGCAACACTTGGGAAGTCATGGCGTTCTAATACTCTATTACCTTCTTCTAAGTTGGTTTGTGGCTTCAAGTGTTGGGATTCTTCTATTTTTGTTCCTTTGTCTTACATTTCTTCCCTAGGTCATAAAGAGAAGATAGTGAATGAAGGAGAATTCTCTCAAGGAATGGTTAGCCTTCATGAAGAAGACAAGTTGGACATGAAGTTTCAATTTGCAAAGCAACTTGATAGGGTGTTGAACCAATTTGCGAAGAAAGACAATAATAGGGAGGAGAAATCCTTGACTTATACTACTCCTAGATTTTATGATTTGTTGAATTTGAAAGAACATGCTTCAATTCATGATTTGCCGAATTTGCATGAACTTGTTTTAAAAAATTATGATAAATCTTTGAGATTTGGGTTTGTTGTTTTACCCCTTATTAGCCTTGGTCTAATTGGAAAGTTTTCTATGAATGATGAAATTGTTTCTAATGTGGACATTACATATGATGGATTCTTTAGACTTGTTTTTGACCCTAGAGGTTGGTTTTGTAGGCACATGAAGAATAAGAGCTTGGTTTCATTCAAAGGAAATCAAGTCTCCAAAGAAATAGACTTTTTCTTAATGCAACTTTCAATAAAACTAATACAGTCCTTTTTTGTGTAGGTTTTGGAGCTATAAATTCGAGGTCAAATTCTCTTGAAGAGGGAGGGAATGATGCAAACCAAGGATGGTCAACTTTGAAGAGAAGAACCAAGCCAATTATGGAACAAGAAGAACCAAATTGAAATTTGTTGAAAAACTTTATTTGGGTTGGTGATGACCTCTATGTCTTGTTTTAGCTGTATCTTGAGATCCAGATATCCGATGGATGAGTTCTTTGATGAGTTGGAAAACTATGATAATTATCTACAAATCTCATTTCGAGCATTTGGGCGAGATTCGGCTTATACCATGGTGAAAACCGGGATACAAGATTAGGTCGAAATTCTGGACGGGATTTGTCTTGTATTTTGGGCTTTCTTTGTATTGGGCTTGTGTTTTGGCCTAGATAGACTCCTTATGCATTACGTAGGAGAAGATTAGGGTTAGCTGTAACCTTCTTAGAATAAAAATTCTATAAATAGGACTTGTATTACCTCATTTCATTAACCTTTGAATAAAATTTGAATTACTCATACTTGAGTTTTCTTGTGAGGCCATAGCCCTCTCATAGTTCTTGGATTAGAACTCTTGATTCTGATCAAGGATTGCTAATCCTTGTGGCGAATCCTCCTTTGGCTCATCAATTTTCCAATTCAATGGATCTTTGTGGCGCCTTTCCTATCATCTCTTCCCCTTTCCATTTTCTATTTTTCATTTGAGTATTGTTATCATTTACTTCTTTACTTTTATGAGTTGTTACCTTAGTGTTTTTAATTTTCAAATTATTGTTCTTCATTTTTTAATTCATTGAGTGGCATAGTTTCTTTCATTTTCTTTATTGTTCACGCAAATAGCTCAAGGAAAGATCCAAAAAATAAATGATTCCAACTTGGATCATATCAGTAAGCGTGTATGAATGGGTTTGGGGGCTGAATTGATTTTGTTTTAGTGGTCATCAAGTTAGGAATTAGGCCATTCAAAGTGGGGGTTATGCCTTGTCTTTGGATGCCAAGAGTTGGATGACTATTATATGTATGCACCTAAAACCTTGAGAAATACAACTTTGAAGTTATTTTGGATCAAATTCCATTTGAGTGAGAATTTTTTCTCCTAGGTTCTTGGTTGAACCAAACTTAGTTCTTATCAAGAATCCAAGATTCTTGTGGCGAACATCACTTGGCTTATCAAACCTTCTTGGTTTGTGGCGCCTCATCATCTCTTTCTATCCATTTTCTTATTTTCTTCATCTTTTATGTTGATTCATATTGCTTCCAAAGAAGAACACGAAATTAACTTGTTTTGCATTCAACCATAAGATCTTCAAAAGGCAACCACACCATTTGGTTGTCATCAAGTGGTATCAAAGCTTAGGCTTTGGTTGAATTTTTGTTTGTGTTCTTGATTCTATTTGCTTCTTCATCTTCTACTCTCTCTTCTTTTCTTCTCAAAACCAAAAACAGAAGTTACTTTGATCTTTTCTTGAAGGGAAAATTCGTGGTTGTTGTGTATTGCTCCAAAAACAGGGTTTTCAAGAGTAATTCTCTTCAACAAGTTATAAAAAAAAAAAAAATTCGTTTAAAAAAAAAAGAAGAGAAAGTTTCACTTGAGCAACTTGTGTCTTGAAAATTTTCCCTTCTTCCTTTGTTTCTTATTTCTAAACCTTTTCTTTTCTAGCCTTTGTTCTTCGTTTTTCCTTGTTTTGATAAGTTTTGTGATTTTTGTTACTTGAATTTTGGTATTTTTGTGTTTTGTGTTTGATTCTTCTAAGAACTAAAGGAGAACATTTGAGAGGAAAAAGGCAAGAGTGCAAATTTACTTCTTGTGTGGAAAAAGCCAAAAGAGTGAAATTCATTTGTGTGACAAGTGAGGGAGTGTAGTGAGGAAACATAAATCATGGCAAACAATGAAGATAGTCCACCACTTTCACCAAGGTACGCGGTCCTTTTTGTACGAATGACTACTCAAATGCAAGCCCTTCAAAGGCAAATGGAGACGATGCAAGCCAACTATGATCAACAACTTGCCAACCTTCAAAATGATGAGTCTAGTGGCAATGAAAGTGAAAGAGGAAGGCCTAGAGGAGGAAGGCATACAGGAGGAGGACATAGAGGAAGGAGGCGTGATGAAAGGCTTGAGGTCAAAGTTCCTCCCTTTCTTGGGAAGAAAGATCTGGAGGCTTACTTGGAGTGGGAGCTAAAGATAGAACAAGTCTTCGATTGTAATTCTTACAATGAAGGCAAGAAGGTGAAAGTAGCCGCCCTTGAGTTCAAAGAGTATGCCCTTGTGTGGTGGGACCAATTACAAAAACAGAGGAGGAGACTTGGAGGGGAGCCTATAGACACTTGGGAGGAGATGAAGTATGTCATGAGGAAGAGGTTTGTCCCAAATCATTACCAAAGGGACATTCACAACAAATTGCAAAGACTTACCCAAGGGACCAAGAGTGTAGATGAATATTTCAAGGAGATGGAGTTGGCCTTACTTAGGTCAAATTTTCAAGAAGATAGGGAGGCTACCATGGCAAGATTCTTACATGGCTTGAATCAAGATATTCAAGACATAGTAGAATTACAAAATTATGTGGAGCTTGAAGATTTGGTGCAACAAGCAATCAAGGTGGAGCAACAAATTAAGAGGAGGAAGTTCAAATATTCTTCTTCTTCTTCTTCAAAGTTTCCATCATCAAATTGGAAGGACAAGCAAAAGAAGGAGGGTGCACCAAAGAGAGCTTTCTTGCAACAAAGAGTGAGGTGAAGAGTGCCTTAATTTCAAGGCAGCCCCTATACATACTTTATTGTAAGGAATTTTGCTTAAATACTAACATTCCTAATGATAATTCTTTGTCTAGTGGTGTCAAAAATCTTTTGCAGGAATTTGGTGATGTTTTTCCTAAGGAAGTGCCACATGGCCTTCCCCCTCTTAGAGGAATTGAGCATCACATTGACCTCATTCCGGGTGCATCATTGCCCAATAGGCCAGCCTATAGGAGCAATCCACAAGAGACTAAAGAGATCCAAACACAAGTGGAGGAGTTGATACAAAAAGGTAGGGTGCAAGAAAGTTTGAGTCCATGTCTGTCCCGGTAATTTTAGTGCCAAAGAAAGATGGGACTTGGAGGATGTGCACGGATTGTAGGGCCGTGAACAACATCACAATTAAGTATAGACATCCTATCCCTAGACTTGATGATTTGCTTGATGAATTGCATGGTGCTTATGTTTTTTCTAAAATTGATTTGAAAAGTGGGTACCATCAAATTAGAATAAGGGAGGGGGATGAATGGAAAACTGCCTTTAAATCTAAATATGGTTTGTATGAATGGTTGGTAATGCCTTTTGGTTTAACAAATGCACCTAGCACTTTTACGAGGCTTATGAACCATGTTTTGAGGGAATTTTTGGGCAAGTTTGTTGTGGTGTATTTTGATGACATCTTGATATATAGCAAAAACTTAGATGAACATCATGAACATTTAAGGGCTGTTTTGCTTGTATTAAGAAAAGAAAAATTGTATGCTAATTTGGAAAACTGTACTTTTTGTATGGACCATGTGATTTTTCTTGGATTTGTGATAAATGCTAAAGGGGTCCATGTTGACAAAGAGAAAATTAAGCCCATTCAAGATTGGCCAACCCCCAAAAATGTGAGTGATGTGAGGAGTTTTCATGGCTTGGCTAGTTTTTATAGGAGGTTTGTTAAGGACTTTAGCACCTTGGCTGCACCTCTTAATGAAATTGTCAAAAAAAAAATGTTGGGTTTAAATGGGGGGAGAAGCAAGAACATGCTTTCAAAGAACTTAAGGAAAAGCTCACCCATGCACTAATACTTGTTTTGCCTAATTTTGCTAAATCTTTTGAGATTGAATGTGATGCTTCAAATGTTGGTGTTAGGGCTGTTTTGATGCAAGAGGGGCATCCAATTGCTTATTTTAGTGAGAAATTACGTGGAGCTTCCCTTAATTATCCCACCTATGATAAGGAATTGTATGCCTTAGTAAGAGCTTTGCAAACTTGGCAACACTATCTTTTGCCCAAAGAATTTAACATTCATAGTGACCATGAGTCTTTGAAATATTTGAAAGGGCATGGAAAGTTAAATAAAAGACATGCAAAGTGGGTTGAATTTCTTGAACAATTTCCATATGTGATGAAACACAAGAAGGGTAAGGCCAATGTTTTGCGGATGCACTTTCAAGAAGGTATTCTTTACTTTCTACCCTTGAGACAAAGTTGTTGGGTCTTGAATGCATTAAAGAATTGTATGAGCATGATAAGGAATTTTCTCATATCTATGCTAATTGTGTGCATTCATCCCAAAATGGATATTTTAGGCACCAAGGATTTTTGTTCAAAGAAAAACGTTATACCGGAATTGTTCTTAAAAGAGGCGCATGAAGGGAGATTAATGGGGCACTTTGGGGTCCAAAAGACTTTAGACATGTTGCATGAACATTTTCATTGGCCTCACATGAAGCATGATGTGCAAAAATATTGTGAAAAATGTATTGTATGTAAAAAGTCAAAATCTAAGGTGATGTCCAATGGACTTTATACTCCTTTACCTATTCGTGACTCTCCTTGGATAGATTTATCTATGGATTTTGTTGTGGGATTGCCTAGGTCAAGGAATGGTAAAGATTCCATTTTTGTTGTGGTGGATAGGTTCTCCAAAATGGCACATTTTATTCCATGTAAAAAAGTTGATGATGCTTGTCATGTGGCGGACTTATTTTTTAGGGAAGTGGTGGGACTTCATGGTCTCCCAAGGAGTATTTTTAGTGATAGGGACACCAAGTTCCTAAGTCACTTTTGGAGGACTTTGTGGGGAAATCTAGGTACAAAGCTTCTTTTCTCCACTACTTGCCATCCTCAAACGGATGGGCAAACTGAAGTTGTGAATAGAACACTTTCTTCCCTTTTAAGTGCTGTGATTAAGAAGAACATTAAGTCTTGGGAGGAGTGTTTGCCTCATGTGAAATTTGCTTATAATAGGGTTGTTCATTGCACCACTCAATATTCTCCTTTTGAGGTTGTTTATGGTTTTAATCCCTTAACTCCTCTTGATTTATTGCCATTGCCTAACTCTTCAATTTTAAAGCATAAAGATGGTAAGGCCAAGGCTGAATATGTGAGGAAGTTACATGAACAAGTGAAGGTCCAAATTGATAAAAGGACCCAAAGCTATGCAAGACAAGCCAACAAAGGAAGGAAGAAGGTGGTATTTGAGCCCGGAGATTGGGTATGGGTTCACATGAGGAAAGAAAGGTTTCCTTCCAAAAGGAAATCTAAACTGCAGCCAAGAGGAGATGGGTCATTTCAAGTAGTGGCCAAGATCAATGATAATGCATACAAGTTGGATCTTCCTGGTGAGCATGGTGGAATAAGTGCTACTTTCAATGTGGCTGATTTATCTTTTTTTGATGTAGGTAATGAAGAATTCAATTCAAGGTCGAATTCACCTAAAGAAGGAGGGGATAATATGAGCCCAATAAGGAGTATGGACCAAGAAGCACTTCAAGGACTTGGTGGGCCTATGACCAGATCAAGAACCAAGAAAGCCCAAGAAGTCTTAGAACAAATGGTGACCACCTTTATGGAAGCAAGCCCAACTTCAGGCCTAGAAAGAATGGAGCCCAAGATGGTGACTTATCTTAGTCAAGTAGAGGCCCATAATGATGACAAAGGGGGCGTGACTTTGCTTTCATAGTTGGTGTTTTGTTTTTCAATTCAATAAAGTGTAATGGGTTATGTGAGTGGATCCAATTGGGCATTCTCTATTAGTGGGCTACACTAAGAGTGGCATGAAGGTCTAGCCCATATTTTCCATGAAGCTACACGTGAATTAGAGAGTCTTGGGGAGGGAATCTTTAGCTTGCATGCTATAAGAAACTCCTCATTAAGTTGAGTCAATAAATTGTAAGTTATGGGTGTTACACTTTTATTTTGCAAAGCAAAGTGTAACCACCCATCATGAAGGGAGAGTAGGCGTGACATTGAGTGGCTTGTGGCTGAATTCAATTGTTTGATGGTGAGTTATGAGTGCTTGATGGGCTTCCTTCAATTGTTTGAGTGTTACCCTTTTAATTTGACAAACAAAGTGTAACCACCAATGAAGAAGAAGGGTAGACGTGTATGAATGGGTTTGGGGGCTGAATTGATTTTGTTTTAGTGGTCATCAAGTTAGGAATTAGGCCATTCAAAGTGGGGGTTATGCCTTGTCTTTGGATGCCAAGAGTTGGATGACTATTATATGTATGCACCGAAAACCTTGAGAAATACAACTTTGAAGTTATTTTGGATCAAATTCCATTTGAGTGAGAATTGGTTCTTCTAAGTTCTTGGTTGAACCAAACTTAGTTCTTATCAAGAATCCAAGATTTTTGTGGCGAACATCACTTGGCTTATCAAACCTTCTTGGTTTGTGGCGCCTCATCATCTCTTTCTATCCATTTTCTTATTTTCTTCATCTTTTATGTTGATTCATATTGCTTCCAAAGAAGAACACGAAATTAACTTGTTTTGCATTCAACCATAAGATCTTCAAAAGGCAACCACACCATTTGGTTGTCATCAGAATGTAGGTATTTTAATTTTTACTCCCTCCATCCTATCTTCTCTAGGTCTCCTCCTTGGTTCCCTTCTAGGTCTCCTATAGTCACTTTCTCCCTCACTCTGATATGATCCAAGTTGGAATCATTTAGTTTTAGGATCTTCCTTGAGCTATTTGCGTAAACAATAAAGAAAAAGAAAGAAACTATGCTACTCAATGAATTAAAAGTGAAGGGAAAAGACTAAGCTATTAAAGAAATAAGAAGACAATAGGAATTCGAAAATTATGAACACTAAGGAAACAACTCATAAAAGTAAAGGAGTAAATGATAACAATACTCAAATGAAAAATAGAAAATGGAAAGGGGAAGAGATGGAAGGGAAGGCGCCACAAAGTTCCATTGATTTGGAAAATTGATGAGCCAAAGGAGGATTCGCCACAAGGATTAGCAATCCTTGATAAGAATCAAGAGTTCTAATCCAAGAACTAGGAGAGGGCTATGGCCTCACAGGATAACTCAAGTATGAGTAATTCAAATTTTATTCAAAGGTTCATGAAATGAGGTAATACAAGTCCTATTTATAGAATTTTTATTCTAAGAAGGTGACGGCTAACTCTAATCTTCTCCTACGTAATGCATAAGGAGTCTATCTTGCCAAAGCACAAGCCCAATACAAAGAAAGCCCAAAATACAAGAAAAATCCCGTCCAGAATTTCGCCCTAATCTTGTATCCCGGTTTTCACCATGTTATAAGCCGAATCTCGCCCAAAAGCTTGAAACATGATTTGTAGATATTTATCTTATCTTTCCAACGCATCAAAGAACTCATCCATCGGATATCTGGATCTCAAGATACAGCCAAAACTAGACAGAGAGATCATCACCAACACAAATAAAGTTTTTCAACAAATTTCAATTTGGTTCTTCTTGTTCCATAATTGGCTTGTTCTTCTCTTCAAAGTTGACCATCCTTGGTTTGCATCATTCCCTCCCTCTTCAAGAGAATTCGACCTCGAATTTATAGCTCCAAAACCTACACAAAAAAGGACTGTATTAGTTTTATTGAAAGTTGCATTAAGGAAAAGTCTATTTCTATGGAGACTTGATTTCCTTTGAATGAAACCAAGCTCTTATTCTACATGTGCCTACAAAACCAACCTCCAGGGTCAAAAACAAGTTTAAAGAATTCATCATATGTAATGTCCACATTAGAAACAATTTCATCATTCATAGAAAACTTTCCAATTCGACCAAGGCTAATAAGGGGTAAAACAACAAACCCAAATCTCAAAGATTTATCATAATTTTTTAAAACAAGTTCATGCAAATTCGGCAAATCACGAATTGAAGCATGTTCTTTCAAATTCAGCAAATCATAAAATCTAGGAAAAGTATAAGTCAAGGATTTCTCCTCCCTATTATTGTCTTTCTTCGCAAATTGGTTCAACACCGCATCAAGTTGCTTTGCAAATTGAAACTTCATGCCCAACTTGTCTTCTTCATGAAGGCTAACCATTCCTTGAGAGAATTCTCCTTCATTCACTTTCTTCTCTTTATGACCTAGGGAAGAAATGTAAGACAAAGGAACAAAAATAGAAGAATCCCAACACTTGAAGCCACAAACCAACTTAGAAGAAGGAAGTAGAGTAGTAGAATGCCATGACTTCCCAAGTGTTGCTGAGGACTCATTCTCAGATTTAGGGTTTAGCCTTTCTCTAGTTATCTTCAATTCTTCCTTTTCCTCTTGCAATCCTTTAGAACCTTGATAGGTCTTAAAAGTTTTCAACTTCGTAGTCAAGGTCATGGAGGGTCCACCAAAATCCTTTAAACCATGAGGGACTTGTGTGTTTGAAAGCTCAAATATAACTTCAATGGATTCGTTGTATTCCTCCTTTCGATGCACTTCTTCAAATTCCTTCAAAAGTGAATCATCAAAACTAAACAATGGGTTAGAGGTAGAACTTAAGAAAAATCTCATAGATTTCTTTGCAAAAACACTCTCAAAATCTTTCTCTTTGTCTCTCAAATCCTTTCCCTCTTTCTCTTTCTCTTCTTTCTTTTCAAATGCACTCTCATGTTTTCCCTCAATCTTTTCCTCTTTCTCTTGAATTTTGCCTTCAAAATTGGGAATCACTTCTTTCACGCTCTCCTTTTCTCTCAAGTCTTTCGTCTCTTGATTTCTTATGATTTTTAACTCCCTTTGAATCTCCTCTTTAATCTTACAAACTTTTATCATCCCATTTGGACATTGAGCACTTTTGTGTCCTCTTCCCGTACACATGAAGCAATAAATATCCCTAGTTCTAGATTTAGAAGTGGGGGTGTAAGGGACATTGTTGGATGATTTCCTATAAGTACTCTCTGCCTCTTTGAAATGTGAAGAGGAGCCCTCTTTTTGTATCGTCTTCCAACTTGGTTTTTCATCTTTCTCATAATATCTACTTCTTTTCTCATATTCTCTGCTTCTCTCTTTTTCTCTATCTCTCCTTTCATACTCCTTGTAGTACTCATCAACACTCCTAGGCCCTTGGGATACTTTTTGGAGCCTATTATGAAGGTCTCTATGGTAATGGAAGGTACAAATCTTTTTCTCATCACACTCTTCATCACCCTCCAAGTATCTATGGGATCTTCGTCATACCTCCTTCTCTCCTTTTGTAATTGATCCCACCATACTAGAGCATAATCTAGGAATTCTAAAGAGGCTATCTTCACCTTCTTTTCCTCACTATAGTTGTGACATGAGAAGATTTGTTCAATCGTCAACTCCCACTCTAAGTAGGCTTCGGGGTCATTTCTCCCATGGAAAGTAGGTATTTTAATTTTTACTCCCTCCATCCTATCTTCTCTAGGTCTCCTCCTTGGTTCCCTTCTAGGTCTCCTATAGTCACTTTCTCCCTCACTCTCACAGGGAAACTCTTGTTCAGATTGGGGAGGTGGTCTTATGAGTCCTTGGACTTGTTGTCCTAACCTCTCCAATTGTCTAGTGATATCCGCCATTTGAACTTGTAAAATGGCTATTCTAGGTGAAGGGGGTGGAATCTCTTTCAAGTGGTTCTTCCATGATACCTCACAAGTGTTTATCTCTCTATTGGCTTTTCTCACAAAATGTATTTTTCACTCTAGCCTTTTCTCTTTTAAATTCCTCTCAAAAGTCCTTGTAAAAGAATTTGCAAGATTCAATTGATGTATGCAATGCTAATACAAGTGTAAGAATCCTAATTTAGCCAACAAATTTAGAATTTGAAGAAAGGAAAACTACAATGACAAAAGTAGGGAATTTTAAGAAGACAAGCAAAAAAATTAAAGAAAGAAAGCACACTCAAAAGGAAGTTGATGTGACAAGACTCAAATACTTGTTCATAAACAAAGTTTTGAGCTTAATTAAGCTAAAGTCCAGCGGTTAAGTAAACAAACTTTGAGAAAGGTTAAAGTTTTTAGAAATTATTTTGTGGCCTTTCTGCAATTTGCCCCAAATTGTCTCTTTTTTTTTTTATAATTTCTTTTTTTTTTTCGATGGGCTTAGGTCCCTGTATTTTATACTAATCAAAGTATATTGACTCTTTTGATTTTTACTTAGGGACCTTACTTTTTAATTGGCCATAAAAAAATAATTCCAATGCAAGAAACACTCAATTCCAATTTGGTAAGGAGTGAGCTAATCAAATAGCCTTTCTAAGTATGAACATGATGAACACAATGGGAGATTGGGAGCACGCTGCCCAGAATTTTATTTTCCCAATTAAAGTGTCTAGTTCACTACTTGAAATTGTAAATAACTTGGTTTACTTGAATCCACTTTAAAGGACCTTTCAATCAAGGTGCAACATAACTTTTTGCACACTTTTAATGATGCTCATCAAGATCAAGTGGCTCAAAACTTAAGAACAAAAGAAAAGAAAACAAGGATAGCGCAACTAGGAAAAAGAAATGGCTCAAGGAGCTAGCTCTAGATACCACATGATATGATCCAAGTTGGAATCATTTATTTTTAGGATCTTTCCTTGAGCTATTTGCGTGAACAATGAAGAAAATGAAAGAAACTATGCTACTCAATGAATTAAAAATGAAGAACAAGAATTCGAAAATTAAAAACACTAAGGTAACAACTCATAAAAGTAAAAGAAGTAAATAATAACAATACTCAAATGAAAAATAGAAAATGGAAAGGGGAAGAGATGATAGGGAAGGCGCCACAAAGAACCATTGAATTAGAAAATTGATGAACCAAAGGAGGATTCGCCACAAGGATTAGCAATCCTTGATAAGAATCAAGAGTTCTAATCCAAGAACTAAGAGAGGGTTATGGCCTCACAAGAAAACTCAAGTATGAGTAATTCAAATTTTATTCAAAGGTTAATGAAATGAGGTAATACAAGTCCTATTTATAGAATTTTCATTCTAAGAAGGTGACGGCTAACCCTAATCATCTCCTAAGTAATGCCTAAGGAGTCTATCTTGGCCAAAACACAAGCCCAATACAAAGAAAGCCCAAAATACAAGAAAAATCCCGTCCAGAATTTCGTCCTAATCTTGGATCCCGGTTTTCACCATGGTATAAGCCGAATCTTGCCCAAAAGATTGAAATATGATTTGTAGATAATTATCTAAGATTTCCAACGCATCTGAGAACTCATCCATCAGATATCTGGATCTCAAGATACAGCCAAAACAAGATAGAGAGGTCATCACCAACCCAAATAAAGTTTTTCAACAAATTTCAATTTGGTTCTTCTTGTTCCATAATTGACTTGGTTCTTCCCCTCAAAGTTGACCATCATTGGTTTGCATCAAAAACACACAAGGTACCTCATATCCCTACTTCTAGTTATAAGAGTTGGAGTAGAAAGGACATTGCTAAATCTTTTGCTAGTAGTGCTCATGGCCTCTTTGACCCTTGAATAAGATCCCTCCTTCTTTTGATTGATCTTTGTTTTTTCATATCTCTCATTTTCAATCCATTTCTCTTTGTGATACTCATCCACACTCTTGGTTCCTTGTGTCAATCTTTACAATTTATTGTGAAGATCTCTATGGTAATGTGATGGGACAAATCTCATTCTCAAGACATACTTCATCTCCTCCCAAGTGTCTATGACCTCTCCTCCATGTCTCCTCCTTTCTTTTTGTAATTGGTCCCACCACACAAGGGTATATTCTTTGAACTCAATGGCGGCTACTTTCATCTTCTTGCCTTCATTGTAAGAATTACAATCGAAGACTTGTTCTATTTTAAACTCCCACTCCAAGTAAGCCTCCGGATCATTCTTCCCCGGAAAGGGAGGAACTTTGATTTTGACCCCCTCAAGCCTTTCATCACACCTCCTTCCTCTATGTCTTCTAGGCCTTCCTCTTTCACTTTCATTGCCACTAGACTCATCATTTGGAAGGTTGGCAAGTTGTTGATCATAGTTGGCTTGCATTGTCTCCATTTGCCTTTGAAGGGCTTGCATTTGAGTAGTCATTCGTGCAAGAATGATCGCGGACCTTGGTGAAGGTGGTGGACTTTCTCCATTGTGTGCCATGATTTGTGTTTCCTCACTACACTCCCTCACTTGTCACACAAATAAATTTCACTCTTTTGGCGTTTTCCACACAAGAGGTAAATTTGCACTTTTGCCTTTTTCCTCTCAAATGTTCTCCTTTAGTTCTTAGAGGAATCAAACACAAAACACAAAAATACTAAAATTCAAGTAAGAAAAAATCACAAAAATTATCAAAACAAGGAAAAACAAGGAACAAAGGCTAGAAAATAAAAGGTTTAGAATTCAAAGAGAGTTAATTTCGTGTTCTACTTTAGTGACAAATAGAATCAACACAAAAGAGAAGAAAATAAGAAAATGGATAGAAAGAGATGATGAGGCGCCACAAACCAAGAAGGTTTGATAAGCCAAGTGATGTTCGCCACAAGAATCTTGGATTCTTGATAAGAACTAAGTTTGGTTCAACCAAGAACCTAAGAGAACAATTCTCTTACAAATGGAATTAATCCAAATTCAACATCCAAGTTGTCTTATTCCATGTTTCTAGGTGAATACATATAGTAGTGGAAGGCATGAAGATGCCATCAAAAGGTCAATATAAAGTGACTTGACCACACTCATAACATAGAATAATTCCTACTAATAAACTAATTATAATAAACTAATTAAAAGAAAAGAACCATAACCATCAAATAAAGACTCACTAATGTGTGGCTATTAACTCCATAACCATCACATAATGACTCTCCAATAAGTGGCCAAAGATTCCATAACCTCCCAAGGAGTTACTAAGGCATGCAAGCCAAAGTTAACCTCCTTTCTTATCATAAAATTCGACCCCACCTTCATACAATAGCCAAATAACATATTGGAATAAAAAATAAATACAAGCCTAAAACAAAATGAGTCAAATCCGTCCAGAATTTCGTGCATAAATTCTAGCCCTATTTTCTTCATGATAGAGATCGATTTAGGTCCTCATGATAGAAATACAAGTTGTAGAAAATTCCCTTAGCTTTCGAACGCCACCAAGAACATGGAAATCGGATTATCAGAGAACAAGTTATAATCAAAACAAGGCATAAGGTCACTTGGACTTGAATGGTTTGACCTCCTCTTGTTGCAAACTTGAATTGCCCCCCCCTTGGTTCATATCAACTACTCTCAACTCACACTTCTCACACTTGGAGAAATTCAATTCGTTCCTCAAAAAGTGATTCAAAAGTGTTACAAACACCTATTTATATGAAGCAGCAAAATGGAGGGAAGCTTGTGCAAGAGCCTCGCGCCCCCTTCTAGCTATTTGGGCCTCCATGACGTAATCCTAAGCCAGATTACAAGCTTAATTAAGTCCAAATACAAATTAAAATCGAAGTCCTAAGATTATTACAAACGTGTAAATGAAACTCGTAATCCCAAGTCTTCGAATGATGGCTGCGAGCTGTCTTTTGGAGTAGGAGAGTGACTTTGCTTCTTCAACCACTTTAGCTTCATGGCCTGCCTCTTGCTATGATTCTAGGATCACACCATCCCCACCATCTTGAAGACAATTCGACCACAAATTGAAGACTAAGGTCCAAGTGACATCCCACCCTCCGGGGTCAAATACAAATTGAAAGAACTCTTCACATGCAAGGCTTGTAAAGCTAAACAAGTCAAATGGAATGGAATTACACGAGTTATACATTTTAAAGATTGATGCAACAACAGCCTTACATACTTATGGTTTTACTTGTCCTCCCAAATGTTTTAATTCATTAGCATAGGTCGAGTTCTCAAGTTTTGGTCCAATGTGCCTCACGTCGACATAAGCAATAGGTGTTCTTGGGTAGCAAAACAACCCCCCGAATTTCATGAGATCCACCACAGTCAATTTTATAAGATGGTGAAGAAACAAGAAGAGCACGGATGGGTGCATTAGTAAGATTTTCAGACATTTCTGTATGCAATCCTCGAAAACTTATTGTAAATCCCGAAGGATTAAAGATGCAATCATATTTTATGGATTTGGAAATGTGCTCTCGGTATTCTAGTTGAATTGTTAGGGCAAGGAAAATAGCAACACATGCATCAACACATAGGCCCAAGAATTGTTTCTTCAAAACAAACGACGAAAGATGTCGAGAGTTATGCAAGTCATTTAACAAGCATGGAAATCTAGTAAGTAAAAGAGAAGATTAAGAACCGAGCAAGTTACCAAGTAACATAGAGTTAGAACGTCTACGCTTTTGAAAACTCATGCATGGCAAACCTTGGTTTGCTTCCTTGTTGATATGAGCCGAATAAGGAGTATGGACCAAGAAGCACTTCAAGGACTTGGTGGGGTCTATGACCAGATCAAGAACCAAGAAAGCCTAAGAAGTCCTAGAACAAATGGTGACAACCTTTATGGAAGCAAGCCCAACTTCAGGCCTAGAAGGAATGGAATCCAAGATGGTGACTTATCTTAGTCAAGTAGTGGCCCATAATGATGACAAGGGGGGCGTGACTTTGCTTCCATAGTTATTGTTTTGTTTTTCAATTCAATAAAGTGTAATGGGTTATGTGAGAGGATCCAATTAAGCATTCTCTATTAGTGGGCTACACTAAGAGTTGCATGAAGGTCTAGCCCATAATATCCATGCTACACGTTGAGTAGGGAGTCTTGGGGAGGGAATCTTTAGCTTGCATGCTATAAGAAACTCCTCATTAAGTTGAGTCAATAAATTGTAAGTTATGGGTGTTACACTTTTAATTTGCAAAGCGAAGTATAACCACCCATCATGAAGGGAGAGTAGGCGTGACATTGAGTGCTTGGGGCTGACTTCATTTGCTTCATGGTGAGTTATGAGTGTCTTGGTGGGTGCCTTCAATTGTTTGAGTGTTACACTTTTAATTTGACAAACAAAGTGTAACCACCCAAGAAGATCAAGTGGTAGGCGTGACATTGAGTGCTTTGGGCTGACTTCATTTGCTTCATGGTGAGTTATGAGTGCTTGATGGGCTGCCTTCAATTGTTTGAGTGTTACACTTTTAATTTGACAAACAAAGTGTAACCACCCATGAAGAAGGAAGGGTAGGCGTGTATGAATGGGTTTGGGGGCTGAATTGATTTTGTTTTAGTGGTCATCAAGTTAGGAATTAGACCATTCAAAGTGGGGCTTATGCCTTGTCTTTGGATGCCAAGAGTTGGATGACTATTATATGTATGCACCTAAAACCTTGAGAAATACAACTTTGATGTTATTTTGGATCAAATTCCATTTGAGTGAGAATTGTTTCTCCTAGGTTCTTGGTTGAACCAAACTTAGTTCTTATCAAGAATCCAAGGTTCTTGTGGCAAACATCACTTGGCTTATCAAACCTTCTTGGTTTGTGGCGCCTTCATCATCTCTTTCTTTCCATTTTCTTACTTTCTTCACTTTTATGTTGATTCTTTTTATTCATATAGGAAGAGCACGAAATTATCATGCTTTGAATTCAACCATAAGATCTTCAAAAGGCAACCTCACCATTTGGTTGTCATCAAGTGGTATCAAAGCTTAGGCTTTGGTTGAATTTTTGTTTGTGTTCTTGATTCTATTTTCTTCTTCATCTTCTACTCTTTCTTCTTTTCTTCTCAAAACCAAAAACAAAAGTTACTTTGATCTTTTCTTGATGGGAAAATTCGTGGTTGTTGTTTATTGCTCCAAAAACAAAATTTTCAAGAGTAATTCTCTTCAACGAGTTATAAAAAAAAAAATTCTTGTAACAAAAAAAAAAAAAAAAGAAGAGAAAGTTTCACTTGAGCAAGTTGTGTCTTGAAAATTTTTCCCTTCTTCCTTTGTTTCTTATTTCTAGCCTTTTCTTTGTTGTTCTTGTTTTGCTAAGTTTAGTGATTTTGTTACTTGAATTTTGGTATTTTTGTGTTTTGTTCTTGATTCCTCTAAGAACTAAAGGAGAACATTTGAGAGGAAAAAGGCAAGAGTGCAAATTTACCTTTTGTGGGGAAAAAGCCAAAAGAATGAAATTCGTTTGTGTGACAAGTGAGGGAATGTAGTGAGGAAACACAAATCATGGCACACAAAGGAGATAGTCCACCACCTTCACCAAGGTTCGGGATCATTCTTGCACGAATGACTACTCAAATGCAAGCCCTACAAAGGCAAATGGAGACAATGCAAGCCAACTATGATCAACAACTTGCCAACCTTCAAAATGATGAGTCTAGTGGCAATGAAAGTGAAAGAGGAAGGCCTAGAAGACATAGAGGAGGAGGACAAAGAGGAAGGAGGCATGATGAAAGGCTTGAGGGGGTCAAAATCAAAGTTCCTCCCATTCTTGGGAAGAACGATCCGGAGGCTTACTTGGAGTGGGAGTTAAAGATAGAACAAGTCTTCGATTGTAATTCTTACAATGAAGGCAAGAAGGTGAAAGTAGCCGCTCTTGAGTTCAAAGAATATGCCCTTGTGTGGTGGGACCAATTACAAAAAGAAAGGAGGAGACATGGAGGAGAGGTCATAGACACTTGGGAGGAGATGAAGTATGTCTTGAAGATTTGGTTCAACAAGCAATCAAGATGGAGCAACAAATTAAGAGGAGGAAGTTCAAATATTCTTCTTCTTCTTCTTCAAAGTCTCCATCATCAAATTGGAAGGACAAGCAAAAGAAGGAGGGTGCACCAACCAAAGAAACCGTGAGCACCTCTCAAGGCAAGAAACCAATGGAGACAACCACTAGGAGCCGTGAAGTAAAGTGTTTCAAATGCCTTGGCCATGGGCACATAGCCGCCCAATGTCCAACAAAGAGAACCATGGTGACCATGAATGGTGAAGTAGTATCACAATCCGAGGCTTCAAGTGGGGAGGAAAGTGAAGAAGATGTGTTCATGCCGGATGGTGATTTACTTATGGTAAGGAGGCTATTGGGGAGTCAAGTGAGAGAACATGAAGCAAGCCAAAGTGATATGATCCAAGTTGGAATCATTTAGTTTTAGGATCTTCCTTGAGCTATTTACGTGATTACTAGAGAATAAGTAAGAGACTAAGCTATTCAATAAAAAAAAAAAAAAAGGGACAATAAGAATTCGAAAATTAAATCACAAAACTAATAACTCATAAAATAAAAGAAGTAAATGATAACAATACTCAAATGAAAAATAGAAAATGGAAAGGAAAGGGGATGATAGGGAAGGCGCCACAAAGACCCATTGAATTGGATAATTGATGAGCCAAAGGAGGATTCGCCACAAGGATTAGCAATCCTTGATAAGAATCAAGAGTTCTAATCCAAGAACTATGAGAGGGCTATGGCCTCACAAGAAAACTCAAGTATGAGTAATTCAAATTTTATTCAAAGGTTACTGAAATGAGGTAATACAAGTCCTATTTATAGAATTTTTATTCTAAGAAGGTGATGGCTAACCCTAATCTTCTTCTAAGTAATGCATAAGGAGTCTATCTTGCCAAAACACAAGCCCAATACAAAGAAAGCCCAAAATACAAGAAAAATCCCATCCAGAATTTCGTCCTAATCATGTATCCCGGTTTTCACCATGGTATAAGCCGAATCTCGCCCAAAAGCTTGAAATATGATTTGTAGATAATTATCTTAGCTTTCCAACGCATCAAATAACTCATCCATCGGATATCTGGATCTCACGATACAGCCAAAACAAGACAGAGAGGTCATCACCAACCCAAATAAAGTTTTTCAACAAATTTCAATTTGGTTCTTCTTGTTCCAGCATTGGCTTGTTCTTCTCTTCAAAGTTGACCATCCTTGGTTTGCATCATTCCCTCCCTCTTCAAGAGAATTCGACCTCGAATTTATAGCTCCAAAACCTACACAAAAAAGGACTGTATTAGTTTTATTGAAAGTTGCATTAAGAAAAAGTCTATTTCTATGGAGACTTGATTTCCTTTGAATGAAACCAAGCTCTTATTCTACATGTGCCTACAAAACCAACCTCCAGGGTCAAAAACAAGTTTAAAGAATCCATCATATGTAATGTCCACATTAGAAACAATTTCATCATTCATAGAAAACTTTCCAATTCGACCAAGGCTAATAAGGGGTAAAACAACAAACCCAAATTTCAAAGATTTATCATAATTTTTTAAAACAAGTTCCTGCAAATTCGGCAAATCACGAATTGAAGCATGTTCTTTCAAATTCAGCAAATCATAAAATCTAAGAGAAGTATATGTCAAGAATTTCGCCTCCCTATTATTGTCTTTCTTCGCAAATTGGTTCAACACCCCATCAAGTTGCTTTGCAAATTGAAACTTCATGCCCAACTTGTCGTCTTCATGAAGGCTAACAATTCCTTGAGAGAATTCTCCTTCATTCACTTTCTTCTCTTTATGACCTAGGGAAGAAATGTAAGACAAAGGAACAAAAATAGAAGAATCCCAACACTTGAAGCCACAAACCAACTTAGAAGAAGGTAGTAGAGTAGTAGAACGCCATGACTTCCCAAGTGTTGCTGAGGACTCATTCTCGGCTTTAGGGTTTCGCCTTTCTCTAGTTATCTTCAATTCTTCCTTTTCCTCTTGCAATCCTTTAGAACCTTGATAGGTCTTAAAAGTTTTCAACTTCGTAGTCAAGGTCATGGAGGGTCCACCCAAATCCTTTAAACCATGAGGGACTTGTGTGTTTGGAAGCTCAAATTTAACTTCAATGGATTCCTTGTATTCCTCCTTTGGATGCACTTCTTCAAATTCCTTCAAAAGTGAATCATCAAAACTAAACAATGGGTTAGAGGTAGAACTTAAGAAAAAGCTCATAGATTTCTTTGCAAAAATACTCTCAAAATCTTTCTCTTTGTCTCTCAAATCCTTTCCCTCTTTCTCTTTCTCTTCTTTCTTTTCAAATGCACTCTCATGTTTTCCCTCAATCTTTTCCTCTTTGTCTTGAATTTTGCCTTCAAAATTGGGAATCACTTCTTTCACGCTCTCCTTTTCTCTCAAGTCTTTCGTCTCTTGATTTCTTATGATTTTTAACTCCCTTTGAATCTCCTCTTTAATCTTACAAACTTTTATCATCCCATTTGGACATTGAGAACTTGTGTGTCCTTTTCCCGTACACATGTAGCAATAAATATCCCTAGTTCTAGATTTAGAAGTGTGGGTGGAAGGGACATTGTTGGATGATTTCCTATAAGTACTCTCTACCACTTTGAAATGTGAAGAGGACCCCTCTTTTTGTTTCGTCTTCCAACTTGGTTTTTCATCTTTCTCATAATATCTACTTCTTTTCTCATATTCTCTACTTCTCTCTTTTTCTCTATCTCTCCTTTCATACTCCTTATAGCACTCATCAACACTCCTAGGCCCTTGGGATACTTTTTGGAGCCTATTATGAAGGTCTCTATGGTAATGGGAAGGTACAAATCTTTTTCTCGTCACACTCTTCATCACCCTCCAAGTATCTATGGGATCTTCGTCATACCTCCTTCTCTCCTTTTGTAATTGATCCCACCATACTAGAGCATAATCTAGGAATTCTAAAGAGGCTATCTTCACCTTCTTTTCCTCACTATAGTTGTGACATGAGAAGATTTGTTCAATCTTCATCTCCCACTCTACGTAGGCTTCGGGGTCATTTCTCCCATGGAAAGTAGGTATTTTAATTTTTACTCCCTCCATCCCATCTTCTCTAGGTCTCCTCCTTGGTTCCCCTCTAGGTCTCCTATAGTCACTTTCTCCCTCACTCTCATAGGGAAACTCTTGTTCAGATTGGGGAGGAGGTCTTATGAGTCCTTGGACTTGTTGTCCTAACCTCTCCAATTGTCTAGTGATATCTGCCATTTGAACTTGTAAAATGGCTATTCTAGGTGAAGGGGGTGTGGAATCTCTTTCAAGTGGTTCTTCCATGATACCTCACAAGTGTTTATCTCTCTATTGGCTTTTCTCACAAAATGTAATTTTCACTCTAGCCTTTTCTCTTTTAAATTCCTCTCAAAAGTCCTTGTAAAAGAACTTGCAAGATTCAATTGATGTATGAAATGCTAATACAAGTGTAAGAATCCTAATTTAGCCAACCAATTCAGAATTTGAAGAAAGGAAAACTACAATGACAAAACTAGAGAATTTAAGAAGACAAGCAAAAAAAATTAAAGAACACTCAAAAGGAAGTTGATGTGACAAGACTCAAATACTTGTTCATAGACAAAGTTTTGAGCTTGATTAAGCTAAAGTCCAGCAGCTAAGTAAACCAACTTTGAGAAAGGCTAATGTTTTTTAGAAATTATTTTGTGGCCTATACAATTTGCCCCAAATTGCCTCCTTTTTTTTTTTATTTCGTTTTTTTTTTTTGGGCTTAGGTCCCTGTATTTTATTCTAATCAAAGTATATTGACTCTTTTGATTTCAACTTGGGGACCTTACTTTTTAAATGGCCAAAAAAAATAATTCCAATGCAAGAAACACTCAATTCCAATTTGGTAAGGAGTGAGCAAATCAAATAGCCTTTCTAAGTATGAACATGATGAACACAATGGGAGATTGGGGAGCACACTGCCCAGAATTTTATTTTCCCAATTAAAGTGTCTAGTTCACTACTTGAAATTGTAACTAACTTGGTTTACTTGAATCCACTTTGAAGGACCTTTCAATCAAGGTGCAACATAACAATTTGCACACTCTTAATGATGCTCATCAAGATCAAGTGGCTCAAAACTTAAGAACAAAAGAAAAGAAAAAGAAGGATAGTGCAACTAGGAAAAAGAAATGGCTCAAGGAGCTAGCTCTAGATACCACATGATATGATCCAAGTTGGAATCATTTAGTTTTAGGATCTTCCTTGAGCTATTTACGTGATTACTAGAGAATAAGTAAGAGACTAAGCTATTCAAGAAATAAAAAAAAAAAGGACAATAAGAATTCGAAAATTAAATCACAAAACTAATAACTCATAAAATAAAAGAAGTAAATGATAACAATACTCAAATGAAAAATAGAAAATGGAAAGGAAAGGGGATGATATGGAAGGCGCCACAAAGACCCATTGAATTGGATAATTGATGAGCCAAAGGAGGATTCGCCACAAGGATTAGCAATCCTTGATAAGAATCAAGAGTTCTAATCCAAGAACTATGAGAGGGCTATGACCTCACAAGAAAACTCAAGTATGAGTAATTCAAATTTTATTCAAAGGTTACTGAAATGAGGTAATACAAGTCCTATTTATAGAATTTTTATTCTAAGAAGGTGACGGCTAACCCTAATCTTCTTCTAAGTAATGCATAAGGAGTCTATCTTGCCAAAACACAAGCCCAATACAAAGAAAGCCCAAAATACAAGAAAAATCCCGTCCAGAATTTCGTCCTAATCTTGTATCCCGGTTTTCACCATGGTATAAGCCGAATCTCGCCCAAAAGCTTGAAATATGATTTGTAGATAATTATCTTAGCTTTCCAACGCATCAAATAACTCATCCATCGGATATCTGGATCTCACGAGACAGCCAAAACAAGACAGAGAGGTCATCACCAACCCAAATAAAGTTTTTCAATAAATTTAAATTTGGTTCTTCTTGTTCCAGCATTGGCTTGTTCTTCTCTTCAAAGTTGACCATCCTTGGTTTGCATCACAAAGGGAGAATATCTTTCATTCTAGATGCCTAATTCAAGGAAAGGTATGCTCTTTAATTATTGATGGAGGAAGTTGTGCCAATGTTGTAAATACTAGATTAGTGTCAAAACTAAATCTTGTAACTAAAGCACATCCAAGACCATATAGGCTTCAATGGTTAAGTGAGGTAGGAGAAATGGTGGTGAACAAACAAGTGGAGGTTCCATTCTCAATTGGGAAGTATGAGGATAGTGTTCTTTGTGATGTGGTGCCTATGGAGGCAAGCCACTTGTTGTTGGGAAGGCCTTGGCAATATGACAAGAAGGCCATCCATGATGGGTTCTCAAATAAGTATACTCTCATGTATCAAGACCGAAAGGTCATACTTTCTCCTTTATCTCCAAAGCAAGTTAGTGAGGATCAAATAAAAATGAGAGAAAAGAGAGAGCAAGAGAGAAAAGAAAAAGAGGGTGAAAAAGAAATTGAGAAAAAGAGTGAAGAAAAATAAAAAATAAAAAATCATGAGAAAAAGGAAGTGAAAAATAGAGTGGAAAAAGAGAGTAAAGAGAGCTTTCTTGCAACAAAGAGTGAGGTGAAGAGTGCCTTAATTTCAAGGCAGCCCCTATACATACTTTATTGTAAGGAATTTTGTTTAAATACTAACATTCCTAATGATAATTCTTTGTCTAGTGGTGTCAAAAATCTTTTGTAGGAATTTGATGATGTTTTTCCTAAGGAAGTGCCACATGGCCTTCCCCCTCTTAGAGGAATTGAGCATCACATTGACCTCATTCCGGGTGCATCATTGCCCAATAGGCCAGCCTATAGGAGCAATCCACAAGAGACTAAAGAGATCCAAACACAAGTGGAGGAGTTGATACAAAAAGGTTGGGTGCAAGAAAGTTTGAGTCCATGTGCTGTCCCGATAATTTTAGTGCCAAAGAAAGATGGGACTTGGAGGATGTGCACGGATTGTAGGGCCGTGAACAACATCACAATTAAGTATAGACATCCTATCCCTAGACTTGATGTTTTCCTTGATGAATTGCATGGTGCTTGTGTTTTTTCTAAAATTGATTTGAAAAGTGGGTACCATCAAATTAGAATAAGGGAGGGGGATGAATGGAAAACTGCCTTTAAATCTAAATATGGTTTGTATGAATGGTTGGTAATGCCTTTTGGTTTAACAAATGCACCTAGCACTTTTATGAGGCTTATGAACCATGTTTTGAGGGAATTTTTGGGCAAGTTTGTTGTGGTGTATTTTGATGACATCTTGAGATATAGCAAAAACTTAGATGAACATCATGAACATTTAAGGGCTGTTTTGCTTGTATTAAGAAAAGAAAAATTGTATGCTAATTTGGAAAAGTGTACTTTTTGTGTGGATCTTGTGATTTTTCTTGGATTTGTGATAAATGCTAAAGGTTACATGTTGACAAAGAGAAAATTAAGGCCATTCAAGATTGGCCAACCCCCAAAAATGTGAGTGATGTGAGGAGTTTTCATGGCTTGGCTAGTTTTTATAGGAGGTTTGTTAAGGACTTTAGCACCTTGGCTACACCTCTTAATGAAATTGTCAAAAAAAATGTTGGGTTTAAATGGGGGGAGAAGCAAGAACATGCTTTCAAAGAACTTAAGGAAAAGCTCACCCATGCACCAATACTTGTTTTGCCTAATTTTGCTAAATCTTTTGAGATTGAATGTGATGCTTCAAATGTTGGTGTTGGGGCTATTTTGATGCAAGAGGGGCATCCAATTGCTTATTTTAGTGAGAAATTAAGTGGAGCTTCCCTTAATTATCCCACCTATGATAAGGAATTGTATGCCTTAGTAAGAGCTTTGCAAACTTCGCAACACTATCTTTTGCCCAAAGAATTTGTCATTCATAGTGACCATGACTCTTTGAAATATTTGAAAGGGCAAGGGAAGTTAAATAAAAGATATGCAAAGTGGGTTGAATTTCTTGAACAATTTCCATATGTGGTGAAACACAAAAAGGGTAAGGCCAATGTTGTTGCGGATGCACTTTCAAGAAGGTATTCTTTACTTTCTACCCTTGAGACAGAGTTGTTGGGTCTTGAATGCATTAAAGAATTGTATGAGCATGATAAGGAATTTTCTAATATCTATGCTAATTGTGTGCATTTGTCCCAAAATGGATATTTTAGGCACCAAGGATTTTTGTTCAAAGAAAAACGTTTATGTGTGCCTAAAAGCTCTATAAGGGAATTGTTCTTAAAAGAGGCGCATGAAGGGGGATTAATGGGGCACTTTGGGGTCCAAAAGACTTTAGACATGTTGCATGAACATTTTCATTGGCCTCACATGAAGCATGATGTGCAAAAATATTGTGAAAAATGCATTGTATGTAAAAAGTCAAAATCTAAGGTGATGCCCCATGGACTTTATACTCCTTTACCTATTCCTGACTCTCCTTGGATAGACTTATCTATGGATTTTGTTGTGGGATTGCCTAGATCAAGGAATGGTAAAGATTCCATTTTTGTTGTCGTGGATAGGTTCTCCAAAATGGCACATTTTATTCCATGTAAAAAAGTTGATGATGGCGGACTTATTTTTTAGGGAAGTGGTGAGACTTCATGGTCTCCCAAGGAGTATTGTTAGTGATAGGGACACAAAGTTCCTAAGTCACTTTTGGAGGACTTTTTGGGGAAAGCTAGTTACAAAGCTTCTTTTCTCCACTACTTGCCATCCTCAAACGGATGGGCAAACTGAAGTTGTGAATAGAACACTTTCTTCCCTTTCAAGGGCTATGATAAAAAAAGAACATTAAGTCTTGGGAGGAGTGTTTGCCTCATGTGGAATTTGCTTATAATAGGGTTGTTCATAGCACCACTCAATATTCTCCTTTTGAGGTTGTTTATGGTTTTAATCCCTTAACTCCTCTTGATTTATTGCCGTTGCCTAACTCTTGAATTCTAAAGCATAAAGATGGTAGGGCCAAGGCTGAATATGTGAGGAAGTTACATGAGCAAGCGATGGTCCAAATTGAAAAGAGGACCCAAAGCTATGCAAGACAAGCCAACAAAGGAAGGAAGAAGGTGGTATTTGAGCCCAGAGATTGGGTTTGGGTTCACATGAGGAAGGAAAGGTTTCCTTCCCAAAGGAAATTTAAATTGCAACCAAGAGGAGATGGGCCATTTCAAGTGGTGGCCAAGATCAATGATAATGCATACAAGTTGGATCTTCCTGGTGAGCATGGTGGAATAAGTGCTACTTTCAATGTGGCTGATTTGTCTTTTTTTGATTTAGGTGATGAAGAATTCAATTCGAGGTCGAATTCACCTAAAGAAGGAGGGGATGATATGAGCCCAAAAAGGAGTATAGACCAAGAAGCACTTCAAGGACTTGGTGGGCCTATGACCAGATCAAGAACCAAGAAAGCCCAAGAAGTCCTAGAACAAATGGTGACAACCTTTATGGAAGCAAGCCCAACTTCAGGCCCAGAAGGAATGGAACCCAAGATGGTGACTTATCTTAGTCAAGTAGAGGCCCATAATGATGACAAGGGGGCGTGACTTATTGTTTTGTTTTTCAATTCAATAAAGTGTAATGGGTTATGTGAGCGGATCCAATTATGCACTCTCTATTAGTGGGCTACACTAAGAGTTGCATGAAGGTCTAGCCCATATTATCCATGCTACACGTTGAATAGGGAGTCTTGGGGAGGGAATCTTTAGCTCGCATGCTATAAGAAACTCCTCATTAAGTTGAGTCAATAAATTGTAAGTTATGGGTGTTACACTTTTAATTTGCAAAGCAAAGTGTAACCACCCATCATGAAGGGAGAGTAGGCGTGACATTGAGTGCTTGGGGCTGACTTCAATTGCTTCATGGTGAGTTATGAGTGTCTTGGTGGCTGCCTTCAATTGTTTGAGTGTTACACTTTTAATTTGACAAACAAAGTGTAACCACCCATGAAGAACAAGTGGTAGGCTTGCATGCTGAATACTTGGGGGCTGAATTGATTTGTCTTAGTTGTCATTAAGTTAGGAATTAGGCCATTCAAAGTGGGGGTTATGCCTTGTCTTTGGATGCCAATAGATGGATGACAAGTATTTGTATGCACCTAACATGAGAATAATACAACTTTGAAGTTATTTGGGATCAAATCCCATTTGAGTGAGAATTGTTTCTCCTAGGTTCTTGGTTGAACAAAACTTAGTTCTTATCAAGAATCCAAGATTCTTGTGGCGAACATCACTTGGCTTATCAAACCTTCTTGGTTTGTGGCACCTCATCATCTCTTTCTATCCATTTTCTTATTTTCTTCATCTTTTATGTTGATTCATATTGCTTCCAAAGAACAACACGAAATTATCATCTTTTGAATTCATCCAAACGATCTTAAAAGGCAGCCACACCATTTGGTTGTCATCACAAAGTGAAAGAACTCTTCACATGCAAGGTTTGTAAAAGCTGAACTAGTCAAATGGAACAGAATTACACGAGTTATACATTTTAAAGATTGTTGCAACCGCCTTACTTACTTATGGTTTTACTTGTCCTCCCAAATGTTTTAATTCATTAGCATAGGTCGAGTTCTCAAGTTTTGGTCCAATGTCCCTCACGTCGACATAAGCAATAGGTGTTCTTGGGGTAGCAAAACAACCCCCCGAATTTCATGAGATCCACCACAGTCAAGTTTATAAGATGGCGAAGAAACAAGAAGAGCACGGATGGGTGCATGATATGATCCAAGAAGGAGTCATCAAGATTTAGGATCTATCCTTGAACTTGTTTAGCATTATTTGCAACGAACAACGAAGGAGATGAAAAGGTTCTTTGGAACCCGAAATATAAAAGGTCAAAATAACAAAAGACAACTATCAATAGGATAAGATGAAGATCAAAGTAACTATAAAGGAAATAACAAGATAAGGAAAAAAACGTATAAATGGGCGTGGGGAATTAAGCATAAAGGAAATAAGAAAAGATGAAAATGGAAGAGATAGGAGATGGAAAGAAGGCGCCACAATAAGCCAATGGATTTGGAAGATATATAAGCCAAGTGAGGATTCGCCACAAAGAGATGGAACTCTTTGATAAGAATCAAGCAAGTTCTAATCCAAGAACATGAAAAGGAGCCATATTGCTCAACTCACACTCAAAAATGAGCAAATTCTGTAAACTTTCATTGATCCAAAATGTTTCCTTACATGGGTATATATAGGCTTCAAGTGAGGATCTAGATCATTCCTACAGTAAGTCTCTTCCTCTTCAAGAGAACATACTAGAACATAAGTATAGGTGCACCCCAACAATAGAAAGCCCAAAATACAAGCCCAAATATTTGGTTAGAAACAAATGACTAATTTTCGTCCAAAATCATGTCCTAAACTTCCAGCCCAGTTTTCACCATGATAGAGGCCGAATCTGGCCATGAGACTAGAAATACTATGTGTAGATAAGGATCTAAGCTTTCCAACGCATCATAGAACACTTCTACCGGATGTCCGAAACTAAAGATAAACCCAAAACTAGGAAGACAGGTCATTTGGACTTGGATGGTTTGACTTGGACTTGAATCGGTTGAACTCCTCTTGTAGCAAAGTTGACTTGCCCCCTTTGGCCTCCATCAGTGCATTAGTAAGATTTTCAGACATTTCTGTATGCAATCCTTGAAAACTTATTGTAAACCCCGAGAGATTAAAGATGCAATCATATTTTATGGATTTGGAAATGTGCTCTCGGTTTTCAAGTTGAATTGTTAGGGCAAGGAAAATAGCAACACATGCATCAACACACAGGCCCAAGAATTGTTTCTTCAAAACAAACGACGAAAGATGTCGAGAGTTATGCAAGTCATTTAACAAGCCTGGAAATCTAGTGAGTAAAAGAGAAGATTAAGAACCAAGCAAGTTACCAAGTAACATAGAGTTAGAACGTCTACGCTTTTGAAAACTCATGCATGGCAAACCTTGGTTTGCTTCCTTATAATGCAAAACCTGAATTTCCTTTCCTTCTTTTGTCTCTTTTTCTTCAGTATCACCCTCATCGAATTCTATCTCCTTTTGTGTTATGAACAAACTCTCCACTTTCTACTCTATTTTGTGCCTCAATTCCTTTCTTTTCTCTGTTTTGGCCTTTTTCCTCCAGTGGCTCACTTTTTCTCTTCCTTGCAAGGCTTTTCTATCTTGTTCTCCTTTGATTCTCAATTTCTTTTTGTCCTTTCCAACCTCTCTTGAAGAGAGTGGTACAAGTGTTATCTTGAGACCATTATGCACAAATTAATTCAGCCAGAACAAAGACAATTCTAACTTCCGAACAAAAGTAAGATTAGAATTCAAAACTCTATGCCAAGATCTTCCAATCAAGTGGTTGACTAACAATTCAACAACACTTCACGAAAATCAACAAGATCTGTGAGGCACAAATTCCAAAGGATCTATGAAGCACTAAGTTAAGGATGGACACCAAGAACATGCTCAAGAACATGACATTCAGAATTGATGCTCCTTTACCAAAGATTAAAACTACTAAGTGAAGGAATGAACAATTCAACATCAATTAACAAAAAAACAACACAATTGAAGCACAATTCAAGATCAAAGATCAAGAATCTACACGAAATTCAAAAAGATTTTTCGCGCCGATTTCAAATTTTCAAACTGCAAAACCGAATCCAAAATTTAAAGCTCCTAGAGACTAGCTCTAGATACCAGATGATGTGATCCTGATTGAATCAAGGAAATGTAGCATCTATGTAGGAGCTCCGATAAAAATTGAACTAAAAGTCAGATGAGAAAATTTGGAGGGAAAACAAACTTGATCAATAATGTGATCACGATGCCAACCAAGAGCAAGCAAGTACAATGCAAGCTACTTGGATTCAATTCTCAAGCCTAAGGCGTGAATTCACAAGATGAAAAGCAGAAGAATTGCAATTGCAACAAAAAGCAAGAAAAACGAACTGATCATCAAGCACTAATTAAAGGCACCGAGTGCATGAGTTAACATAGATTGCAAGTAAGTAAATTAAGAACAGAAAAGATGGAAGGGGAAGAAAAGGAGGGAATGGCACCACACTGAGTCCATTGATTGGACGAAGGGATAAATAAGCCTAGGTTGATTCCCCACTAGAGATTGGAAGCTCTTGATAAGAATCTAGCAATGGTTCTACGTAAGAACCAAGAGAGGAGATTACTCTCAACTCACACTTCTCACACTTGGAGAAATTCAATTCGTTCCTCAAAAAGTGATTCTAAAGTGTTATACAAACACCTATTTATATGAAGCAGCAAAATGGAGGGAAGCTCGTGCAAGAGCCTCGCACCCCCTTCTAGCTATTTTGGCCTCCATGACGTAATCCTAAGCCGCATTACAAGCCTAATTAAGTACTAATACAAATTAAAATCGAAGTCCTAAGATTATTACAAACGTGTAAATGAAACTCGTAATCCCAAGTCTTCTAATGATGGCTGCGAGCTGTCTTTTGGAGTAGGAGAGTGACTTTGCTTCTTCATCCAATTTAGCTTCATGGCGTGCCTCTTGCTATGATTCTAGGATCACACCATCCCCATCATCTTGAAGACAATTCGACCACGAATTGAAGACCCCCATACCAACATTAAAATGAAAACCTTAGTTTTTTTATTTATTAAAAGTTAAGGTCCAAGTGACATCCCACCCTCCGGCGTCAAATACAAAGCGAAAGAACTCTTCACATGCAAGGCTTGTAAAGCTAAACAAGTCAAATGGAACGGAATTACACGAGTTATACATTTTAAAGATTGATGCAACCGCCTTACTTACTTATGGTTTTACTTGTCCTCCCAAATGTTTTAATTCATTAGCATAGGTCGAGTTCTCAAGTTTTGGTCCAATGTCCCTCACGTCGACATAAGCAATAGGTGTTCTTGGGGTAGGAAAACAACCGCCCGAATTTCTTGAGATCCACCACAGTCAAGTTTATAAGATGGTGAAGAAACAAGAAGAGCACGGATGGGTGGATTAGTAAGATTTTCAGACATTTCTGTATGCAATCCTTGAAAACTTATAGTAAATCCCGAGAGATTAAAGATGCAATCATATTTTATGGATTTGGAAATGTGCTCTCGGTTTTCAAGTTGAATTGTTAGGGTAAGGAAAATAGCAACACATGCATCAACACACAGGCCCAAGAATTACTTCTTCAAAACAAACGACGAAAGATGTCGAGAGTTATGCAAGTCATTTAACAAGCATGGAAATCTAGTGAGTAAAAGAGAAGATTAAGAACCAAGTAAGTTACCAAGTAACATAGAGTTAGAACGTCTACGCTTTTGAAAACTCATGCAAGGCAAACCTTGGTTTGCTTCCTTGTAATGCAAAAACTGAATTTCCTCACCTTCTTTTGTCTCTTTTTCTTCAGTATCAGTCTCATCGAATTCTCTCTCCTTTTGTGTTACGAACAAACTCTCCACTTTCTACTCTATTTGGTTCCTCAATTCCTTTCTTTTCTCTGTTTTGGCCTTTTTCCTCCAGTGGCTCACTTTTCCTTTTGCCACTTTCATTCTCTTTTCCTTTTCCTCGTATGTCTTTTCTATCTTGTTCTCTTTTGATTCTCAATTTCTTTTTGTCCTCACCAACCTCTCTTGAAGAGAGTGGTACAAGTGTTATCTTCAGACCATTATGCACAAATTAAATCAGCCAGAACAAAGACAATTCTAACTTCCGAACAAAAGTAAGATTAGAATTCAAAACTCTATGCCAAGATCTTCCAATCAAGTGGTTGACTGACAATTCAACAACACTTCATGAAAATCAACAAGGTCTGTGAGGCAAAAATTCCGAAGGATCTATGAAGCACTAAGTTAAGGATGGACACCAAGAACATGCTCAAGAACATGACATTCAGAATTGATGCTCCTTCACCAAAGATTAAAACTACTAAGTGAAGGAATGAACAATTCAACATCAATCAACAAAATAACAACACAATTGAAGCACAAGTCAAGATCAAAGATCAAGAATCTACACGAAATTCAAAAAGATTTTTCGCGCCGATTTCAAAATTTCAAACTGCAAAACCGAATCCAACATTTAAAGCTCTTAGAGACTAGCTCTAGATACCAGATGATGTGATCCTGATTGAATCAAGGAAATGTAGCATCTATGTAGAAGCTCAGATAAAAATTGAACTAAAAGTCAGATGAGAAAATTTGGGGGGAAAACAAACTTGATCAACAATGTGATCACGATGCCAACCAAGAGCAAGCAAGTACAATGCAAGCTCCTTGGATTCAATTCTCAAGCCTAAGCTGTGAATTCACAAGATGAAGAGCAGAAGAATTGCAATTGCAACAAAAAGCAAGAAAAACGAACTGATCATCAAGCACAAATTAAAGGCACCGAGTGCATGAGTTAACATAGATTGCAAGTAAGTAAATTAAAGAACAGAAAAGAGGGAAGAGGAAGAAAAGGAGGGAATGGCACCACACTGAGTCCATTGATTGGACGAAGGGATAAATAAGCCTAGGTTTATTCCCCACTAAAGATTGTAAGCATTTGATAAGAATTTAGCAATGGTTCTACTTAAGAACCAAGAGAGGAGACTACTCTCAACTCACACTTCTCACACTTGGAGAAATTCAATTCGTTCCTCAAAAAGTGATTCAAAAGTGTTACAAACACCTATTTATATGAAGCAGCAAAATGGAGGGAAGCTCGTGCAAGAGCCTCGCGCCCCCTTCAAGCTATTTGGGCCTCCATGACGTAATCCTAAGCCGGATTACAAGCCTAATTAAGTCCTAATACAAATTAAAATCGAAGTCCTAAGATTATTACAAACGTGTAAATAAAACTCGTAATCCCAAGTTTTCTAATGATGGCCGCGAGCTGTCTTTTGGAGTAGGAGAGTGACTTTGCTTCTTGATATGATCCAAGTTGGAATCATTTATTTTTTGGATATTTCCTTGAGCTATTTGCATGAACAATAGAGAAAATGAAAGAAACTATGCTACTCAATGAATTAAAAATGAAGAACAAGAATTCGAAAATTAAAAACACTAAGGTAACAACTCATAAAAGTAAAAAATTAAATGATAACAATACTCAAATGAAAAATAGAAAATGGAAAGGGGAAGAGATGATAGGGAAGGCGCCACAAAGATCCATTGAATTGGAAAATTGATGAGCCAAAGGAGGATTCGCCACAAGGATTAGCAATCCTTGATAAGAATCAAGAGTTCTAATCCAAGAACTAAGAGAGGGCTATGGCCTCACAAGAAAACTCAAGTACGAGTAATTCAAATTTTATTCCAAGGTTCTTTCTCAAGTGATTACAAGAGGTATTTATAGAAAAGAGCAACTAGGGTTTCCTAAGCCATCCAAGAAGGAGGTGCCGTGTGCACTTAGGGAGTGGGCTTGGAGCATTTTAATGTTTGCACATAATCCCTCCTTTGGTGTTAGGAGAATATTCCTAAGACTCCCTAATTCCATAATTTGGACCAAATGCATGATCCTCCTTGTTTTAGAAAAGGGTGCACGGCCATCCTAGGGGATGTAATCCCAAATACCTATTGTTCCTAAATGCACAAGTACCATAAAGGTGTCCAAGTGCATCATTATTACAAAAGTGTAAAAGTCTAGCAATTATTACATAGTCATGGGGTAAAAGGGCACAAGGCCAAACCAATGACTAAGCTAGATTAATTAAACTAAACTAATGCCTTCTCCACTAGCTCAATTAAGAAAATGTTCATAGTACATGGATCATCTTCTAGTGGTGGCTTGAAGTGCATGATCAATCTAATTTCTTTCTCATGTTCTTCTTGCTTGAGTTCTTCTTGCATTTTCAAGGCTTTAGTCTTGCTCCTTGTTTGAGGCCCAACTTGCATGATAGCATGATCCTCATCATCCCCTCCCTCTTCAAAAGAATTTGTTCTCAAATTTGGAAGCTCATCATCATCTACATCAAAGGGAGATAAGTCACTAACATTGAAAGTTACACTAACACCAAATTCACCGGGCAAGTCAACTTTGTAAGCATTATCATTGATTCGTTCCAACAATTTGAATGGTCCATCCCCCCTTGGAAGGAGTTTGGATTTTCGTTGTGATGGGAATCGCTCCTTTCGAAAGTGGATCCAAACCAAGTCACCTGGTTGGAAAATCACTTTCTTTCTATGCTTGTTGGCTTGCCTAGCATATTGTTCCATTTTATGTTCAATTTGGGATTTAACCTTAGCATGCATTTTGTTAACAAATTCGGTCAAAGGATTAAACCCATAAACAACCTCAAAAGGAGAAGATTGAGTAGTAGAATGAGGACTTCGGTTGTATGCAAATTCAACATAAGGCAAAGAGTCCTCCCAAGACTTAATATTTTTGTTAAGAATGGTTCTAAGGAGGGTGCCAAGAGTCCTATTCACTACTTCCGTTTGTCCATCCGTTTGAGGATGACAAGTTGTTGAAAAGAGGAGTTTAGTACCAAGTTTACTCCAAAGAGTTCTCCAAAAATGGCTTAAAAATTTGGTGTCTCTATCTGAGACAATGCTTTTTGGAATGCCATGGAGTCTCACAACCTCTTTAAAGAACAATTCGGCCACTACACAAGCATCATCTACCTTGTGGCATGGAATGAAATGAGCCATTTTAGAAAATCTATCCACTACCACAAAAATAGAATCCTTTCCCCTCTTGGTCCTAGGTAATCCAACAATGAAGTCCATGGATAAGTCTTCCCAAGGAGAAGAGGGAATAGGAAGAGGAGTGTAGAGACCATGAGGCATAAGCTTTGACTTGGCTCTTTTGCAAACAATACAAGTAGAGCAAAGCTTATGCACATCATGTTTCATTTTAGGCCAAAAGAAGTGCTCATGTAAAATGGCTAATGTTGATGGAGGCAAAGGAGGGGCAAGTGAACTTTGCAACAAGAGGAGGTCAATCCATTCAAGTCCAATTCAAACTCTTTAAGTCCAAGTGATCCTCTTTAATGTTTTGGGTATATCTTGAGTTATGGATATCCGAATGCAGTGATATTTAATGCGTTGGAAATATCACTGAATTATCTATAAATGTTATCTCAAGCATAAAGACCTCATTCGGCCTCTATCATGATGAAAATCGGACTAGAAGTTGGGAACGCTGTTCTGGACGAGTTTGACTTAATCCATTCAAGTCCAAAGAAAACCTTCTTCACGGTTTTGGTTATATCTTGCTTTCTAGATATCCGATTGATGTGATTCTTGATGCGTTGGAAAGATAAGAGAACTAGCTACATGTTTCATTTGAAGTTCAAAACCTGATTCGGACTCTATCATGATGAAAACCGGACTAGAAGTTGGGAACGCTGTTCTGGACGGATTTGACTTAATTAGGCATTTTTAGGCTTGTAATTGGTTTTGGTCTTTAATTATATTTTGGGCTATATGGGCCACGAAATTACTCAGCCACCTTAACCTAGAATGTTCCTTAGCTTCTATAAATAGGACTTGTATGACCTCATTTAGATAACTTTGAATGAAATTAGAATTTATCCTATTTGGGTATTTTTGTGAGTTGAGCATTGGCTCCTCCTCTTCAAGTTCTTGGATTAGAACTTGCTTGATTCTTATCAAAGAGTTCTATCTCTTTGTGGCGAATCCTCCTTGGCTTATCAATCTTCCAAATCCATTGGAATATTGTGGCGCCTTCCCTTTCATCTTCTTCCTCTTCCATTTTCTTAATTTATTTTATGTTCTTCTTTACATTTGCACCATTTACATTTTGTTTTTAGTTGTTGCACTTTAATTCTTTGTTTGGTTAAGTTTCTTGTTTAGTTATTTCCATTCTTTAGTTGTTTCCTTTTGTTAATCATATTCGGGTGACAACCGCACCTTCTTCTTCCCCCAATTCTTTTCATCTTTTTAACATAAGAACTAAGAACAAGCTCTTGGATAGATCCTTAAAACTTGATGATTCCAACTTGGATCATATCAAATGTCTTTTGCACTCCAAAGTGACCCATCAATCCACCCAAGTGGGCTTCTCTCATAAGCAGTTCCCTCATGGATCCTCTAGGTACACAAAGTCTCTTTTCTTTAAACAAATAACCATTATGCCTATATATCCATTTTGGGACATTTTTTCGCATGCCACAAACTTTTGAGAGAAGTCCTCGTCCTTTTCATACAAGTCCTTAATGTGAACAAAGCCAAGCAATTTTGTTTCAAGTGTGGCCATCAATGCATGTCTCCTTGAGAGAGTATCGGCCACAACATTAGCTTTCCCTTGCTTATGTTTAATCACATATGGGAATTGCTCGATGAACTCTACCCACTTAGCATGCCTCTTGTTGAGTTTACTTTGGCCTTTCAAATGTTTTAAGGACTCATGATCACTATGAATGACAAAATCCTTAGGTAATAAGTAATGTTGCCAAGTTCGTAAAGCTCTAACAAGTGCATACAATTCCTTGTCATAAGTGGAGTAATTCAAAACAGCTCCATTGAGTTTTTCACTAAAATTGATATGAGCCCAATAAGGAGTATGGACCAAGAAGCACTTCAAGGACTTGGTGGGCCTATGACCAGATCAAGAACCAAGAAAGCCCAAGAAGTCCTAGAACAAATGGTGACCACCTTTATGGAAGCAAGCCCAACTTTAGGCCTAGAATGAATGGAGCCCAAGATGGTGACTTATCTTAGTCAAGTAGAGGCCCATAATGATGACAAGGGGGGCGTGACTTTGCTTTCATTGTTGTTGTTTTGTTTTTCAATTCAATAAAGTGTAATGGGTTATGTGAGTGGATCCAATTGGGCATTCTCTATTAGTGGGCTACACTAAGAGTTGCTTGAAGGTCTAGCCCATATTTTCCATGAAGCTACACGTGAATTAGAGAGTCTTGGGGAGGGAATCTTTAGCTTGCATGCTATAAGAAACTCCTCCTTAAGTTGAGTCAATAAATTGTAAGTTATGGGTGTTACACTTTTAATTTGCAAAGCAAAGTGTAACCACCCATCATGAAGGGAGAGTAGGCGTGACATTGAGTGGCTTGGGGCTGAATTCAATTGTTTGATGGTGAGTTATGAGTGCTTGATGGGCTGCCTTCAATTGTTTGAGTGTTACACTTTTTAATTTGACAAACAAAGTGTAACCACCCATGAAGAAGGAAGGGTAGGCGTGTATGAATGGGTTTGGGGGCTGAATTGATTTTGTTTTAGTGGATCTTTAAGTTAGGAATTAGGCCATTCAAAGTGGGGGTTATGCCTTGTCTTTGGATGCCAAGAGTTGGATGACTATTATATGTATGCACCTAAAACCTTGAGAAATACAACTTTGATGTTATTTTGGATCAAATTCCATTGTGAGTGAGAATTGTTTCTCCTAGGTTCTTGGTTGAACCAAGCTTAGTTCTTATCAAGAATCCAAGATTCTTGTGGCGAATATCACTTGGCTTATCAAACCTTCTTGGTTTGTGGCGCCTCATCATCTCTTTCTTCACCATTTTCTTATTTTCTTCATTTTTTATGTTGATTCATATTGCTTCCAAAGAAGAACATGAAATTAACTTGTTTTGAATTCAACCATAAGATCTTCAAAAGTGATATGAGCCCAATAAGGAGTATGGACCAAGAAGCACTTCAAGGACTTGGTGGGCCTATGACCAGATCAAGAACCAAGAAAGCCCAAGAAGTCCTAGAACAAATGGTGACCACCATTATGGAAGCAAGCCCAACTTCAGGCCTAGAAGGAATGGAGCCCAAGATGGTGACTTATCTTAGTCAAGTAGAGGCCCATAATGATGACAAGGGGGGCGTGACTTAGCTTTCATAATTTTTGTTTTGTTGTTTTCAATTCAATAAAGTGTAATGGGTTATGTGAGTGGATCCATTTGAGCATTCTCTATTAGTGGGCTACACTAAGAGTTGCATGAAGGTCTAGCCCATATTTTCCATAAAGCTACACGTGAATTAGGGAGTCTTGGGGAGGGAATCTTTAGCTTGCATGCTATAAGAAACTCCTCATTAAGTTGAGTCAATAAATTGTAAGTTATGGGTGTTACACTTTTAATTTCCAAAGCAAAGTGTAACCACCCATCATGAAGGGAGAGTAGGCGTGACATTGAGTGCTTGGGGCTGACTTCAATTGCTTCATGGTGAGTTATGAGTGTCTTGGTGGCTGCCTTCAATTGTTTGAGTGTTACACTTTTTAATTTGACAAACAAAGTGTAACCACCCATGAAGAACAAGTGGTAGGCGTGACATTGAGTGTCTTGGGGCTGAATGCAATTGCTTGATGGTGAGTTATGAGTGCTTGATGGGCTGCTTTCAATTGCTTGAGTGTTACACTTTTAATTTGACAAACAAAGTGTAACCACCCATGAAGAAGGAAGGGTAGGCGTGTATGAATGGGTTTGGGGGCTGAATTGATTTTGTTTTAGTGGTCATCAAGTTAGGAATTAGGCCATTCAAAGTGGGGGTTATGCCTTGTCTTTGGATGCCAAGAGTTGGATGACTATTATATGTATGCACCTAAGACCTTGAGAAATACAACTTGGATGTTATTTTGGAACAAATTCCATTGAGTGAGAATTGCTTCTCCTAGGTTCTTGGTTGAACCAAACTTAGTTCTTATCAAGAATCCAAGATTCTTGTGGCGAACATCACTTGGCTTATCAAACCTTCTTGGTTTGTGGCGCCTCATCATTTCTTTCTTCACCATTTTCTAGTTTTCTTCACTTTTATGTTGCTACAATTTGTTCATTAAGAAGAACACGAAATTTACTTGTTTTGAATTCAACCAAACGATCTTCAAAAGGCAACCACACCATTTGGTTGTCATCAAGTGGTATCAAAGCTTAGGCTTTGGTTGAAATTTTGTTTGTGTTCTTGATTCTACTTTCTTCTTCATCTTCTACTCTTTCTTCTTTTCTTTCCAAAAAAAAAACCAAAACCAAAGTTACTTTGATCTTTTCTTGAAGGGAAAATTCGTGGTTGTTGTGTATTGCTCCAAAAACAAAGTTTTCAAGAGTAATTCTCTTCAACAAGTTATAAAAAAAAAAAAAAAAAAAAATTCGTGTAAAAAAAAAAAAAAAAGGAAGAGAAAGTTTCACTTGAGCAATTTGTGTCTTGAAAATTATTCCCTTCTTCCATTGTTTCTTATTTGTAAACCTTTTTTTTTTCCTAGCCTTTGTTCTTCGTTTTTCCTTGTTTTGATAAGTTTTGTGATTTTTGTTACTTGAATTTTGGTATTTTTGTGTTTTGTGTTTGATTCCTCTAAGAACTAAAGGAGAACATTTGAGAGGAAAAAGGCAAGAGTGCAAATTTACTTCTTGTGTGGAAAAAGCCAAAAGAGTGAAATTCATTTGTGTGACAAGTAAGGGAGTGTAGTGAGGAAACATAAATCATGGCAAACAATGAAGATAGTCCACCACTTTCACCAAGGTCCGCGGTCCTTTTTGTACGAATGACTACTCAAATGCAAGCCCTCCAAAGGCAAATGGAGACAATGCAAACCAACTATGATCAACAACTTGCCAACCTTCAAAATGATGAGTCTAGTGGCAATGAAAGTGAGAGAGGAAGGCCTAGAGGAGGAAGGCATAGAGGAGGAGGACATAGAGGAAGGAGGCATGATGAAAGGCTTGAGGGGGTCAAAATCAAAGTTCCTCCCTTTCTTGGGAAGAACGATCCGGAGGCTTACTTGGAGTGGGAGCTAAAGATAGAACAAGTCTTCGATTGTAATTCTTACAATGAAGGCAAGAAGGTGAAAGTAGCCGCCCTTGAGTTCAAAGAGTATGCCCTTGTGTGGTGGGACCAATTACAAAAAGAGAGGAGGAGACTTGGAGGGGAGCCTATAGACACTTGGGAGGAGATGAAGTATGTCATGAGGAAGAGGTTTGTCCCAAATCATTACCAAAGGGACATTCACAACAAATTGCAAAGACTTACCCAAGGGACCAAGAGTGTAGATGAATATTTCAAGGAGATGGAGTTGGCCTTACTTAGGTCAAATTTTCAAGAAGATAGGGAGGCTACCATGGCAAGATTCTTACATGGCTTGAATCAAGATATTCAAGACATTGTAGAATTACAAAATTATGTGGAGCTTGAAGATTTGGTGCAACAAGCAATCAAGGTGGAGCAACAAATTAAGAGGAGGAAGTTCAAATATTCTTCTTCTTCTTCAAAGTTTCCATCATCAAATTGGAAGGACAAGCAAAAGAAGGAGGGTGCACCAACCAAAGAAGCCGTGAGCACCTCTCAAGGCAAGAAACCATTGGAGACAACCACTAGGAGCCGTGAAGTAAAGTGTTTCAAATGCCTTGGCCATGGGCACATAGCCGCCCAATGTCCAACAAAGAGAACTATGGTGACCATGAATGGTGAAGTAGTATCACAATCCGAGGCGTCAAGTGGGGAGGAAAGTGAAGAAGATGTGTTCATGCCGGATGGTGATTTACTTATGGTAAGGAGGCTATTGGGGAGTCAAGTGAAAGAACATGAAGCAAGCCAAAGGGAGAATATCTTTCATTCTAGATGCCTAATTCAAGGAAAGGTATGCTCTTTAATTATTGATGGAGGAAGTTGTGCCAATGTTGTAAGTACTAGATTAGTGTCAAAACTAAATCTTGTAACTAAAGCACATCCAAGACCATATAGGCTTCAATGGTTAAGTGAGGTAGGAGAAATGGTGGTGAACAAACAAGTGGAGGTTCCATTCTCAATTGGGAAGTATGAGGATAGTGTTCTTTGTGATGTGGTGCCTATGGAGGCAAGCCACTTGTTGTTGGGAAGGCCTTGGCAATATGACAAGAAGGCCATCCATGATGGGTTCTCAAATAAGTATACTCTCATGTATCAAGACCGAAAGGTCATACTTTCTCCTTTATCTCCAAAGCAAGTTAGTGAGGATCAAATAAAAATGAGAGAAAAGAGAGAGCAAGAGAGAAAAGAAAAAGAGGGTGAAAAAAAATTTGAGACAAAGAGTGAAGAAAAATCAAAAAAAAATCATGAGAAAAAGGAAGTGAAAAATAGAGTGGAAAAAGAGAGTAAAGAGAGCTTTCTTGCAACAAAGAGTGAGGTGAAGAGTGCCTTAATTTCAAGGCAGCCCCTATACATACTTTATTGTAAGGAATTTTGTTTAAATACTAACATTCCTAATGATAATTCTTTGTCTAGTGGTGTCAAAAATCTTTTGCAGGATTTTGATGATGTTTTTCCTAAGGAAGTGCCACATGGCCTTCCCCCTCTTAGAGGAATTGAGCATCACATTGACCTCATTCCGGGTGCATCATTTCCCAATAGGCCAGCCTATAGGAGCAATCCACAAGAGACTCAAGAGATCCAAACACAAGTGGAGGAGTTGATACAAAAAGGTTGGGTGCAAGAAAGTTTGAGTCCATGTGCTGTCCCGGTAATTTTAGTGCCAAAGAAAGATGGGACTTGGAGGATGTGCACGGATTGTAGGGCCGTGAACAACATCACAATTAAGTATAGACATCCTATCCCTAGACTTGATGATTTGCTTGATGAATTGCATGGTGCTTGTGTTTTTTCTAAAATTGATTTGAAAAGTGGGTACCATCAAATTAGAATAAGGGAGGGGGATGAATGGAAAACTGCCTTTAAATCTAAATATGGTTTGTATGAATGGTTGGTAATGCCTTTTGGTTTAACAAATGCACCTAGTACTTTTATGAGGCTTATGAACCATGTTTTGAGGGAATTTTTGGGCAAGTTTGTTGTGGTGTATTTTGATGACATCTTGATATATAGCAAAAACTTAGATGAACATCATGAACATTTAAGGGCTGTTTTGCTTGTATTAAGAAAAGAAAAATTGTATGCGAATTTGGAAAAGTGTACTTTTTGTGTGGACCATGTGATTTTGCTTGGATTTGTGATAAATGCTAAAGGGGTCCATGTTGACAAAGAGAAAATTAAGGCCATTCAAGATTGGCCAACCCCCAAAAATGTGAGTGATGTGAGGAGTTTTCATGGCTTGGCTAGTTTTTATAGGAGGTTTGTTAAGGACTTTAGCACCTTGGCTGCACCTCTTAACGAAATTGTCAAAAAAAATGTTGGGTTTAAATGGGGGGAGAAGCAAGAACATGCTTTCAAAGAACTTAAGGAAAAGCTCACCCATGCACCAATACTTGTTTTGCCTAATTTTGCTAAATCTTTTGAGATTGAATGTGATGCTTCAAATGTTGGTGTTGGGGCTGTTTTGATGCAAGAGGGGCATCCAATTGCTTATTTTAGTGAGAAATTAAGTGGAGCTTCCCTTAATTATCCCACCTATGATAAGGAATTGTATGCCTTAGTAAGAGCTTTGCAAACTTGGCAACACTATCTTTTGCCCAAAGAATTTGTCATTCATAGTGACCATGAGTCTTTGAAATATTTGAAAGGGCAAGGAAAGTTAAATAAAAGACATGCAAAGTGGGTTGAATTTCTTGAACAATTTCCATATGTGGTGAAACACAAAAAGGGTAAGGCCAATGTTGTTGCGGATGCACTTTCAAGAAGGTATTCTTTACTTTCTACCCTTGAGACAAAGTTGTTGGGTCTTGAATGCATTAAAGAATTGTATGAGCATGATAAGGAATTTTCTCATATCTATGCTAATTGTGTGCATTCGTCCCAAAATGGATATTTTAGGCACCAAGGATTTTTGTTCAAAGAAAAACGTTTATGTGTGCCTAAAAGCTCTATAAGGGAATTGTTCTTAAAAGAGGCGCATGAAGGGGGATTAATGGGGCACTTTGGGGTCCAAAAGACTTTAGACGTGTTGCATGAACATTTTCATTGGCCTCACATGAAGCATGATGTGCAAAAATATTGTGAAAAATGCATTGTATGTAAAAAGTCAAAATCTAAAGTGATGCCCCATGGACTTTATACTCCTTTACCTATTCCTGACTCTCCTTGGATAGACTTATCTATGGATTTTGTTGTGGGATTGCCTAGGTCAAGGAATGGTAAAGATTCCATTTTTGTTGTGGTGGATAGGTTCTCCAAAATGGCACATTTTATTCCATGTAAAAAAGTTGATGATGCTTGCCATGTGGCTGACTTATTTTTTCGGGAAGTGGTGAGACTTCATGGTCTCCCAAGGAGTATTGTTAGTGATAGGGACACCAAGTTCCTAAGTCACTTTTGAGGACTTTGTGGGGAAAGCTAGGTACAAAGCTTCTTTTCTCCACTACTTGCCATCCTCAAACGGATGGGCAAACTGAAGTCGTGAATAGAACACTTTCTTCCCTTTTAAGGGCTGTGATTAAAAAGAACATTAAGTCTTGGGAGGAGTGTTTGCCTCATGTGGAATTTGCTTATAATAGGGTTGTTCATAGCACCACTCAATATTCTCCTTTTGAGGTTGTTTATGGTTTTAATCCCTTAACTCCTCTTGATTTATTGCCATTGCCTAACTCTTCAATTTTAAAGCATAAAGATGGTAGGGCCAAGGCTGAATATGTGAGGAAGTTACATGAGCAAGTGAAGGTCCAAATTGAAAAGAGGACCCAAAGCTATGCAAGACAAGCCAACAAAGGAAGGAAGAAGGTGGTATTTGAGCCCGGAGATTGGGTTTGGGTTCACATGAGGAAGGAAAGGTTTCCTTCCCAAAGGAAATCTAAATTGCAACCAAGAGGAGATGGGCCATTTCAAGTGGTGGCCAAGATCAATGATAATGCATACAAGTTGGATCTTCCTGGTGAGCATGGTGGAATAAGTGCTACTTTCAATGTGGCTGATTTATCTTTTTTTGATGTTGGTGATGAAGAATTCAATTCGAGGTCGAATTCACCTAAAGAAGGAGGGGATGATATGAGCCCAATAAGGAGTATGGACCAAGAAGCACTTCAAGGACTTGGTGGGCCTATGACCAGATCAAGAACCAAGAAAGCCCAAGAAGTCCTAGAACAAATGGTGACCACCATTATGGAAGCAAGCCCAACTTCAGGCCTAGAAGGAATGGAGCCCAAGATGGTGACTTATCTTAGTCAAGTAGAGGCCCATAATGATGACAAGGGGGGCGTGACTTAGCTTTCATAATTTTTGTTTTGTTGTTTTCAATTCAATAAAGTGTAATGGGTTATGTGAGTGGATCCATTTGAGCATTCTCTATTAGTGGGCTACACTAAGAGTTGCATGAAGGTCTAGCCCATATTTTCCATAAAGCTACACGTGAATTAGGGAGTCTTGGGGAGGGAATCTTTAGCTTGCATGCTATAAGAAACTCCTCATTAAGTTGAGTCAATAAATTGTAAGTTATGGGTGTTACACTTTTAATTTCCAAAGCAAAGTGTAACCACCCATCATGAAGGGAGAGTAGGCGTGACATTGAGTGCTTGGGGCTGACTTCAATTGCTTCATGGTGAGTTATGAGTGTCTTGGTGGCTGCCTTCAATTGTTTGAGTGTTACACTTTTTAATTTGACAAACAAAGTGTAACCACCCATGAAGAACAAGTGGTAGGCGTGACATTGAGTGTCTTGGGGCTGAATGCAATTGCTTGATGGTGAGTTATGAGTGCTTGATGGGCTGCTTTCAATTGCTTGAGTGTTACACTTTTAATTTGACAAACAAAGTGTAACCACCCATGAAGAAGGAAGGGTAGGCGTGTATGAATGGGTTTGGGGGCTGAATTGATTTTGTTTTAGTGGTCATCAAGTTAGGAATTAGGCCATTCAAAGTGGGGGTTATGCCTTGTCTTTGGATGCCAAGAGTTGGATGACTATTATATGTATGCACCTAAGACCTTGAGAAATACAACTTGGATGTTATTTTGGAACAAATTCCATTGAGTGAGAATTGCTTCTCCTAGGTTCTTGGTTGAACCAAACTTAGTTCTTATCAAGAATCCAAGATTCTTGTGGCGAACATCACTTGGCTTATCAAACCTTCTTGGTTTGTGGCGCCTCATCATTTCTTTCTTCACCATTTTCTAGTTTTCTTCACTTTTATGTTGCTACAATTTGTTCATTAAGAAGAACACGAAATTTACTTGTTTTGAATTCAACCAAACGATCTTCAAAAGGCAACCACACCATTTGGTTGTCATCAAAAAGGCAACCACACCATTTGGTTGTCATCAAAAATATGCAATGGGATGTCCATTTTGCAATAAAACAGCCCCTATGCCTATGTTTGAAGCAGCACACTCAATTTCAAAACTATTTTGAAAGTTAGGCAAAGCAAGGATGGGTGCATTAGTGAGTCTATGCTTGAGGGTTTGGAAAGCATTTTCTTGGGCCTCTCCCCATTTGAATGGGACATTCTTTTTAACAAGCTCATTGAGAGGGGCAACCAAGGTGCTAAAATCCTTCACAAACTGTCTATAAAAACCAGCCAACCCATGAAAACTTCTTATTTCACTCACGGTTTTGGGTGTTGGCCACTCACTAATTGCCTTAACTTTCTCTTGATCCACTTTGACCCCACTAGCACTTACAACAAAGCCTAGGAACACCACTTCACTTTGGCAAAATGTGCATTTGTCTAAGTTGGCATACAACTTTTCATGCCTTAAAGTTTTCAAAACAGATTGCAAATGAGTGATGTGGTCCTCTAGACACTTGCTATACACTAGAATATCATCAAAGTAGACAACAACAAATTTTCCAAGAAAGTGTCTCAAGACATGGTTCATGAGCCTCATAAACGTACTTGGGGCATTTGTGAGCCCAAATGGCATCACTAAGCATTCATAGAGTCCAAACTTGGTTTTGAAAGCCATTTTCCATTCATCCCCTTCCTTGATTCTAATTTGATGGTAGCCACTTTTCAAGTCAATTTTGGAAAAATGTGTGGCTCCATGCAATTCATCAAGCATGTCATCAAGTCTAGGGATGGGATGTCTATACTTTATGGTGATGTTATTGATTGCCCTACAATCTGTGCACATCCTCCAAGTACCATCCTTTTTAGGTACTAGGATAACCGGCATGGCACATGGGCTCAAACTTTCCCTCACCCAACCTTTTTCAAGCAAATCCTCAACTTGTTTTTCAATTTCTTTCGTTTCTTGAGGATTCGCCCTATAGGCCGGCCTATTTGGGATAGAAGCACTAGGGATTAAATCCATTTGGTGCTCAATTCCCCTCAAAGGAGGTAGGCCGTGGGGTATGTCATTGGGGAAGACATCACCAAAGTCATCCAAGAGTTTAGAAATGCAATAAGGAATAGAAGAATAAAGTTGAGTTTGCAAAGTGTTTTCATTGCAATATAAAATGTATATAGGCTTCCTTGCCAAGAAGGCCTTCCTTACTTCACTCATTTTCATGAATAAACTCTCAACTTTTCTCTCTACTTTCCTTTCTTTTTCCTTTTTACTCACTCTCAGCTCTTCACTCTTTTCTTTCTCAATTTTATGTGGCACTCTCTCTTTTACTTCTTGCTCTCTTTTCAACCTTAATTTGACTTGGTCCTCACAAACTTCCTTTGGGGAAAGTGGAACAAGTGTTATTTTAAGGTTGTTGTGCTCAAACACAAAGTTGTTTGATAATCCATGGTGAGTCACATTCCTATCATATTGCCAAGGCCTTCCAAGTAGAACATGGCCGGCCTCCATAGGAACTACATCACATAGGACATCATCCTTGTACTTTCCAATTGAGAAGTTAACCAAAACTTGTTGATTAACTGATGACAACCAAATGGTGTGGTTGCCTTTTAACGATCTTATGGTTGAATTCAAAACAAGCTAATTTCGTGTTCTTCTTTAGAAGCAATATGAATCAATATAAAAGTGAAGAAAATAAGAAAATGGAAAGAAAGAGATGGTGTAGGCGCCACAAACCAAGAAGGTTTGATAAGCCACGTGATGTTCGCCACAAGAACCTTGGATTCTTGATAAGAACTAAGTTTGGTTCAACCAAGAACCTAAGAGAACAATTCCCTCACAAATGGAATTAATCCAAATTCAACATCCAAGTTGTCATTCATGTTGTTTGGGGTGTAATACATATAATAGTCATCCAACTCTTGGCATCCAAAGACAAGGCATAACCCCCACTTTGAATGGCCTAAATCCTAACTTAAATGACCATTAACACAAATCAAGTCAGCCCCAACCCTCATCATGCACGCCTACCACTCTCTCTTCATGGGTGGTTAAACTTTGTTTGTCAAATTAAAAGTGTAACACCCAAACAATTGAAGGCAGCCATCAAACACTCATAACTCACCATCAAGCAATTGAATTCAGCCCCAAGACACTCATTATTCACACCTACACTCCCTTTATTATGGGTGGTTACACTTTGCTTTTCAAATTAAAAGTGTAACACCCATAACTTACAATTTATTCACTCAACTTAATGAGGAGTTTCTTATAGCATGCATGCTAAAGATTCCCTCCCCAAGACCCTCTAATCACGTGTAGCAACATAGGAAATATGGGCTAGACCTTCATGCAACTCTTAGTGTAGCCCACTAATAGAGAATGCCAAATTGGATCCACTCACATAACCCATTACACTTATTGAATTGAAAATAAACAAACAACTAAATGAAGCAAGTTCACACCCCCCTTGTCATCATTATGGCCCTTCTATTTGACTAAGATAAGTCACCAACTTGGGCTCCATTCCTTCTTGACTTGCAATTGGGCTTGTGTTCATTAAAAGATCCACCATTTGATTTAAAACATCTTGGGCTTTCTTAGCTCTTGCTCTTGCCATAGGCCCACCAAGTCTTTGTAGTGCTTCATGGTCCATGTTCCTTAGTGGGCTGATATCATTAACCAACAACTCACCATCTTCACTCAACCATTGAAGTTTATAAGGCTTCGGGTTAGGAATTGTTTTTAGGACAAGTTTGTTGATTAATCGTTCACTAGCAACATTGGTACAAGTTCCCCCATCAATAATCAAAGAGCAAACTTTGCTTTGAATCAAACATCTTGTGTGAAAAATGTTTTCTCTTTGAGTATTGTTGTCTTTCCAATGCACCCCCAAAAGTCTTCTTACCATAAGTAAATCACCTTCTTGAGGAGTGACCTCCATGTCACTATCATCCTCTTGAGAAGATTCTCCACTTGATAAGTTGCCACTTTCTTTTAAAATCATTGTTCTCTTGTTTGGGCATTGGGAGGCAATATGGCCATTACCCAAACATTTGAAGCATTTGATGTTTCTACTCCTTGTAGAATTAGAAGATGAAGGAGTGGAATCACCAAATTTATGTACAAAATCCTTTTTACCATGAGTGGGGGGAAAGGCCGTGGCCTCCTTATCTTTGGAAAAGGTTCCCTCCCTCTTGGCTTTGTCCTTCCAACTGGAAGTAGGATAGTTGGAGGAGGAAAACTTGGGTTTCTTTCTTTTTAGTTGTTGTTCCACCTTTAGAGCTTGGTGGACCAAGTCTTCCATTTGCACATAGCTTTGCAATTCAACCACATCTTGGATTTCTGGATTTAGGCCATGTAGGAACCTAGCCATAGCGGCCTCCCTATCTTCTTTTACATTGGCCCTAATCACAGCTACTTCCATCTCCTTATAGTAATCATCAACACTTCTAGACCCTTGGGATAGTTTTTGGAGCCTATTGTGAAGGTCTCTATGGTAATGGGAAGGTACAAATCTTTTTCTCATCACACTCTTCATCACCCTCCAAGTAACTATGGGATCTTCGTCATACCTTCTTCTCTCCTTTTGTAATTGATCCCACCATACTAGAGCATAATCTAGGAATTCTAAAGAGGCTATCTTCACCTTCTTTTCCTCACTATAGTTGTGACATGAGAAGATTTGTTCAATATTCATCTCCCACTCTAAGTAGGCTTCGGGGTCATTTCTCCCATGGAAAGTAGGTATTTTAATTTACTCCCTCCATCCTATCTTCTCTAGGTCTCCTCCTTGGTTCCCTTCTAGGTCTCCTATAGTCAATTTCTCCCTCACTCTCATAGGGAAACTCTTGTTCAGATTGGGGAGGTGGTCTTATGAGTCCTTGGACTTGTTGTCCTAACCTCTCCAATTGTCTAGTGATATCCGCCATTTGAACTTGTAAAATGGCTGTTCTAGGTGAAGGGGTGGAATATCTTTCAAGTGGTTCTTCCATGATACCTCACAAGTGTTTATCTCTCTATTGGCTTTTCTCACAAATATATTTTTCACTCTAGCCTTTTCTCTTTTAAATTCCTCTCAAAAGTCCTTGTAAAAGAACTTGCAAGATTCAATTGATGTATATAATGCTAATAAAAGTGTAAGAATCCTAATTTAGCCAACCAATTCAGAATTTGAAGAAAGGAAAACTACAATGACAAAACTAGAGAATTTAAGAAGACAAGCAAAAAAAAAAATTAAGAAAGAAAGAAAGCACACTCAAAAGGAAGTTGATGTGACAAGACTCAAATACTTGTTCATAGACAAAGTTTTGAGCTTGATTAAGCTAAAGTCCAGCAGCTAAGTAAACCAACTTTGAGAAAGGCTAAAGTTTTTAGAAAATTATTTTGTGGCCTATGCAATTTGCCCCAAATTGCCTCCCTTTTTTTTTATTTCGTTTTTTTTTTATGGGCTTAGGTCCCTGTATTTTATTCAAATCAAAGTATATTGACTCTTTTGATTTTAACTTAGGGACCTTACTTTTTAATTGGCCATAAAAAAATAATTCCAATGCAAGAAACACAATTCCAATTTGGTAAGGAGTGAGCAAATCGAATAGCCTTTCTAAGTATGAACATGATGAACACAATGGGAGATTGGGAGCACGCTGCCCAGAATTTTATTTTCCTAATTAAAGTGTCTAGTTCACTGCTTGAAATTGTAAATAACTTGGTTTACTTGAATCCACTTTGAAGGACCTTTCCATCAAGGTGCAACATAACAATTTGCACACTCTTAATGATGCTCATCAAGATCAAGTGGCTCAAAACTTAAGAATAAAAGAAAAGAAAGAAAGAAGGATAACGCAACTAGGAAAAAGAAATGGCTCAAGGACCTAGCTCTAGATACCACATGATATGATCCAAGTTGGAATCATTTATTTTTAGGATCTTTCCTTGAGCTATTTGCGTGAACAATAAAGAAAATGAAAGAAACTATGCTACTCATTGAATTAAAAATGAAGAACAAAAATTCGAAAATTAAAAACACCAAGGTAACAACTCATAAAAGTAAAAGAATTAAATTATAACAATACTCAAATGAAAAGTAGAAAATGGAAAGGGGAAGAGATGATAGGGAAGGCGCCACAAAGATCCATTGAATTGGAAAATTGATGAGCCAAAGGAGGATTTGCCACAAGGATTGCTAATCCTTGATAAGAATCAAGAGTTCTAATCCAAGAACTAAGAGAGGGCTATGGCCTCACAAGAAAACTCAAGTATGAGTAATTCAAATTTTATTCCAAGGTTCTTTCTCAAGTGATTACAAGAGGTATTTATAGAAAAGGGCAACTAGGGTTTCCTAAGCCATCCAAGAACGAGACGCCGTGTGCACTTAGGGAGTGGGCTTGGAGCATTTTAATGTTTGCACATAATCCCTTTTTTGGTGTTAGGAGAATATTCCTAAGACTCCCTAATTCCATAATTTGGACCAAATGCATGATCCTCCTTGTTTTAGAAAAGGGTGCACAGCTATCCTAGGGGGGATTTAATCCCAAATACCTATTGTCCCTAAATGTACAAGTACCGTAAAGGTGTCCAAGTGCATCATTATTACAAAAGTGTAAAAGTCTAACAATTATTACATAGTCATGGGGTAAAAGGGCACAAGGCCCAACCAATGACTAAGCTAGATTAATTTATGCAAACCAAGAATGATGTCCAATTTAAGGCCAAATTGATTTTTGATGAAACTTTATTTTCATTAATTATGAACACGTCTACGTTTTTTGGCTGTAGCTCGCGTTACGTATCTCCGATTGATGCATTCTTTAGTGCTTTAGAAAACTAAGGAAATTATCTACGAATAGTATTTCTATCCTCTTGACTAGATTCGGCTTCTATCATGATATGAGCCAAGGGGGGCAATTCAAGTTTGCAACAAGAGGAGGTCAAACCATTCAAGTCCAAGTGACCATATGCCTTGTTTTGATTATAACTTGTTCTCTGATAATCCGATTTCCATGTTCTTGGTGGCATTGGAAAGCTAAGGGAATTTTCTACAAGTTGTATTTCTATCATCAGGACCTAGTTCGATCTCTATCAAGAAGAAAATAGGGCTAGAATTTATGCACGAAATTCTGGACGGATTTGACCCATTTTGTTTTAGGCTTGTATTTATTTTTTTATTTCAATATGTTATTTGGCTATTGTAAGAAGGTGGGGTCGAATTTTATGATAAGAAAGGAGGTTAACTTTTGGCTTGCATGCCTTAGTAACTCCTTAGGAGGTTATGGAATCTTTGGCCACTTATTGGAGAGTCATTATGTGGTGGTTATGGAGTTAATAGCCACACATTAGTGAGTCTTTATTTGATGGTTATGATTCTTTTCTTTTAATTAGTTTATTATAATTAGTTTATTAGTAGGAATTACTCTATGTTATGAGTGGGGTCAAGTCACTTTATGGTGACCTTTTGATGGCATCTTCATGCCTTCCACTACTATATGTATTCACCTAGAAACATGGAATAAGACAACTTGGATGTTGAATTTGGATTAATTCCACTAGTTAGAATTGTTCTCCTAGGTTCTTAGTTGAACCAAACTTAGTTCTTATCAAGAATCCAAGGTTCTTGTGGCGAACATCACTTGGCTTATCAAACCTTCTTGGTTTGTGGCGCCTTCATCATCTCTTTCTTTCCATTTTCTTAATTTCTTCTCTTTTATGTTGTATCATATTGTTTCTAACTAAGAACACGCAATTATCATGTCTTGAATTCAACCATAAGATCGTTAAAAGGCAACCACACCATTTGGTTGTCATCATATCATGGTGAAAAACGGGCTGGAAGTTAAGCATGAAATTCTGGACGGATTTGACCCTTTTGTTTTAGGCTTGTATTTAGTTTTTATTTCAATATAATGTGGGAGTTGAATTTTATGACAAGAAAGGAGGTTAACTTTTGGCTTGCATGCCTTGTTCACTCCTTGGTAGGTTATGGAATCTTGGCCACTTATTGGAGAGTCATTATGTGGTGGTTATGAAGTTAATAGCCACTCATTAGTGATTTCTTTATTTGGTGGTTTTGGTTTCATTTTTCTTTTACTAGCTTTAGTGTGTTATTTTCTATTTTTATGAGGGAGTTAGTTCACTTTATGGTGACATTTTGTTTGCATCTTCATGCAATCTCCCTACTCTATATGTAAGTCAAAGTTGATGAATGAAAAGTACTTTTGGCTGTTATCAATTTGGCTAAGTCCATTTGGAGAGTGCATAGTCTCTCATAGGTTCTTCTTTGAGCCAACCCCCTTTGATCTTATCAAGAGTCCAAGACTTTTGTGGCGATCCTCACCTTGGCTTATCAATTCCCCTTGGAATTGTGGCGCCTACCTTCCATTCCTTATCTTGGCCATTTTTTTTTGTATTCTTCTTCTTTGAATTTTGATTGTCACTCAAGGATAGATCCGAATTTTTATATGTTCCATTTTGGATCGTATCATTAATTAAACTAAACTAATGCCTCTCCACTAGCTCAATTAAGAAAATGTTCATAGTGCTTGGATCATCTTCAAGTGGTGGCTTGAAGTGCATGATCAATCTGATTTCTTTCTCAAGTTCTTCTTGCTTGAGTTCTTCTTGCATTTTCAAGGCTTTAGTCTTGCTCCTTGTTTGAGGCCCAACTTGCATGATAGCATGATCCTCATCACTTCTTCATCCACTTTAGCTTCATGGCCTGCCTCTTGCTATGATTCTAGGATCAGACAATCCCCACCATCTTGAAGACAATTCGACCATGAATTGAAGACCCCCATACCTACATTAAAATGAAAACCTTAGTTTTTTTATTTATTAAAAGTTAAGGTCCAAGTGACATCCCACCCTCCGGGGTCAAATACAAAGTGAAAGAACTCTTCACATGCAAGGCTTGTAAAGCTAAACAAGTCAAATCGAACGGAATTGCACGAGTTATGCATTTTAAAGATTGATGCAACCACCTTACTTACTTATGGTTTTACTTGTCCTCCCAAATGTTTTAATTCATTAGCATAGGTCGAGTTCTCAAGTTTTGGTCCAATGTCCCTCACGTTGACATAAGCAATAGGTGTTCTTGGGGTAGCAAAACAACCCCCTGAATTTCATGAGATCCACCACAGTCAAGTTTATAAGATGGTGAAGAAACAAGAAGAGCACGGATGGGTGCATTAGTAAGATTTTCAGACATTTCTATATGCAATCCTTGAAAACGTATTGTAAATCCCTAGAGATTAAAGATGCAATCATATTTTATGGATTTGGAAATGTGCTCTCGGTTTTCAAGTTGAATTGTTAGGGCAAGGAAAATAGCAACACATGCATCAACACACAGGCCCAAGAATTGTTTCTTCAAAACAAACGATGAAAGATGTCGAGAGTTATGCAAGTCATTTAACAAGCATGGAAATCTAGTGAGTAAAAGAGAAGATTAAGAACCAAGCAAGTTACCAAGTAACATAGAGTAAGAACGTCTATGCTTTTGAAAACTCACGCATGGCAAACCTTGGTTTGCTTCCCTGTAATGCAAAAACTGAATTTCCTCACCTTCTTTTGTCTCTTTTTCTTCAGTATCACTCTCATCGAATTCTATCTCCTTTTGTGTTACGAACAAACTCTCCACTTTCCACTCTATTTTGTGCCTCAATTCCTTTCTTTTCTCTGTTTTGGCCTTTTTCCTCCAGTGGCTCACTTTTCCTTTTGCCACTTTCATTCTCTTTTCCTTTTCCTCGTAAGGCTTTTCTATCTTGTTCTCTTTTGATTCTCAATTTCTTTTTGTCCTCACCAACCTCTCTTGAAGAGAGTGGTAAAAGTGTTATCTTGAGACCATTATGCACAAATTAAATCAACCAGAACAAACACAATTCTAACTTCCGAACAAAAGTAAGATTAGAATTCAAAACTCTATGCCAAGATCTTCCAATCAAGTGGTTGACTGACAATTGAACAACACTTCATGAAAATCAACAAGGTCTGTGAGGCAAAAATTCCGAAGGATCTATGAAGCACTAAGTCAAGGATGGACACCAAGAACATGCTCAAGAACATGACATTCAGAATTGATGCTCCTTCACCAAATATTAAAACTACTAAGTGAAGGAATGAACAATTCAACAACAATTAACAACAAAACAACACAATTGAAGCACAATTCAAGATCAAAGATCAAGAATCTACACGAAATTCAAAAAGAATTTTTGCGCCGATTTCAAATTTTCAAACTGCAAAACCGAATCCAAAATTTAAAACTCCTAGAGACTAGCTCTAGATACCAGATGAAGTGATCATGATTGAATCAAGGAAATGTAGCATCTATCTAGGAGCTCCGATAAAAATTGAACTAAAAGTCAGATGAGAAAATTTGGAGGGAAAACAAACTTGATCAAGAATGTGATCACGATGCCAACCAAGAGCAAGCATGATGTGGTCGTGAATTCATTAAGCATGTGGAAAGAAGCATATTCGGATCCGGTTCAAGTTTCCTTTGATCCGGTTCAATAATTTGATGAAGATGCTTTGAGTCCATCTTGAAGATAACACAATCGAAAGCCCAATTCACATGACAAGAAGCATTCATGGGTTGATTAGTGGACTATTAATTATTAGTGGGTTTATTAGATAATATTTAAGTCCAGATTTTATCATTTTATTTTTAATTTTCGTGCTATTTTTTAGGCTGAATTTTATGATGACCTTTTGCATACTCCTAGCCTCTCTAAATGCTTCCTAGTAGTGCTCTAAGTCATTATAGTGGCTAGTGGGGATTTATAATCATGTTTATGCTTACTTTCTAGGTAAATGCATGGTAGTGGGAATTTATTCCTAGTATCTCAAGAGTTTAAGCTTAGCCTATAAATAGGGAACTCATGTACTACTCAAATCAGTTTTGGATAATGAAATTTGAAGAGTTTTCTCTATTGTGAGAGCTTCCTTTGGGTTCTTGGGTAAAAGAACTAAATCCGATCTTATCAAGGCAACATGTGGCGATCAAACACATGACTTATCACTCACCTTCTCACCTACATCTTGAGTGTGGCGTCAATATCCATTCCCTTTCCTGAAACTTCAAGGCGGTCCGGGTCTGGATCATATCACTTGGTATTAGAGACTGGTTCCTTGAAATTCAGGTGCTATCTTCCTTTGTTCTTTTTTGTTCTATAAAAAAACGAAAATAAAAAAAAATTATTTTGTGGTTGTATGTCATGGAAGTCAAGAAAAAGAAGAGTATTGTCTATGCTTTGTGCTGTGTGAAAGATAAGATATACAAGTTGGACATTGATAGAAAGTATTGGATCAATATGGCCAGTACAATCATGGTGGAGAAGTTGGGACTTCCTCTTTTCGAGCATCCTCAACCTTATAGGCTCGAAAGTCTCGAGGATCCGGAATTTAAAGACATGGGTGCTGTGATGGTGACCAAACAAGTACTAGTGTCGTTTAAATTCGAGGGAAATGAAGATGAGGTACTATGTGATGTGGTGCCGACAAAAATAAGGCACTTGCTACTTGGGCATCCATGGAGGCATCAACAACAAGCAAGTTGTGTTGAAGAGAAAGAAAAAAGTATGGTCCAAGAGAAATAGAAAGATGAGATTGAGAAAGAAAAACAAGAGAGTATGGTCCATGAAAAAAAGAAAGATGAGTTTGAGAAAGATGAAAATTTTCAGGAGGAGGAAAGATCCCGTTTTGATGAAAAAGAAAGTGGTGAAAAAAAAGCAAAAATATTTTTACATAACCCACAATCTTTTGTTGCAGGTACAGATTTGAGGTCAAATCCCTTTCAAGAGGAGGGGAATGATACAAAAATTGATGGTTTCAACACATCAGAGGCAGATTTTGTTCCAGTTCCCATTGTTCTAATCCCAAGACCTCACTTGAAATATTTTTGTGATCCTAATGTTGGTAAATTATTTATTGATTCTGATCTTAAAAATTATGATGAGGTGAATGACATTCACATTGAGGAAGCAAGACTAGTCTTTGATCCAAGAAATTTGTGGTCTCATTCATACAAAAAGAGGTATCTGAAGTCCCAGTTTTTATTTGAAGAATATTATGAAGATTTGAGGACAAATCTTGTTGAAGAAGGGGAGAATGATGTGGTCGTGAATTCATTAAGCATGTGGAAAGAAGCATATTCGGATCCAGTTCAAGTTTCCTTTGATCCGGTTCAATAATTTGATGAAGATGCTTTGAGTCCATCTTGAAGATAACACAATCGAAAGCCCAATTCACATGACAAGAAGCATTCATGGGTTGATTAGTGGACTATTAATTATTAGTGGGTTTGTTAGATAATATTTAAGTCCAGATTTTATCATTTTATTTTTAATTTTCGTGCTATTTTTTAGGCTGAATTTTATGATGACCTTTTGCATACTCCTAGCCTCTCTAAATGCTTCCTAGTAGTGCTCTAAGTCATTATAGTGGCTAGTGGGGATTTATAATCATGTTTATGCTTACTTTCTAGGTAAATGCATGGTAGTGGGAATTTATTCCTAGTATCTCAAGAGTTGAAGCTTAGCCTATAAATAAGAAACACATGTACTACTCAAATCAATTTTGGATAGTGAAATTTGAAGAGTTTTCTCTATTGTGAGAGCTTCCCTTGGGTTCTTGGGTAAAAGAACTAAATCCGATCTTATCAAGGCAACTTGTGGCGATCAAACACATGACTTATCACTCACCTTCTCACCTACATCTTGAGTGTGGCGTCAATATCCATTCCATTTCCTGAAACTTCAAGGCCGTCCGGGTCTGGATCATATCAAAGCAAGTACAATGCAAGCTCCTTGGATGCAATTCTCAAGCCTAAGCCGTGAATTCACAAGATGAAGAGCAGAAGAATTGCAATTGCAACAAAAAGCAAGAAAAACGAACTGATCATCAGGCACTAATTAAAGGCACCGAGTGCATGAGCTAACATAGATTGCAAGTAAGTAAATTAAAGAATAGAAGAGATGGAAGAGGAAGAAAAGGAGGGAATGGCACCACACTGAGTCCATTAATTGGATGAAGGGATAAATAAGCCTAGGTTGATTCCCCCTAGAGATTGGAAGCTCTTGATAAGAATCTAGCAATGGTTCTACTTAAGAACCCAGAGAGGAGACTACTCTTAACTCACACTTCTCACACTTGGAGAAATTCAATTTGTTCCTCAAAAAGTGATTCAAAAGTGTTACAAACACCTATTTATATGAAGCAGCAAAATGGGGGGAAGCTCGTGCAAGAGCCTCGCAGCCCCTTCTAGCTATTTGGGCCTCCATGACGTAATCCTAAGCCGGATTACAAGCCTAATTAAGTCCTAATACAAATTAAAATCGAAGTCCTAAGATTATTACAAACGTGTAAATGAAACTCATAATCCCAAGTCTTCTAATGATGGCCGCGAGCTGTCTTTTGGAGTAGGAGAGTGACTTTGCTTCTTCATCCACTTTAGCTTCATGGCCTGCCTCTTGCTATGATTCTAGGATCACACCATCCCCACCATCTTGAAGACAATTCGACCACGAATTGAAGACCCCCATACCTACATTAAAATGAAAACCTTAGTTTTTATTTATTTGTTAAAAGTTAAGGTCCAAGTGACATCCCACCCTCCGGGCTCAAATACAAAGTGAAAGAACTCTTCACATGCAAGGCTTGTAAAGCTAAACAAGTCAAATGGAACGGAATTACACGAGTTATACATTTTAAAGATTGATGCAACCGCCTTACTTACTTATGGTTTTACTTGTCCTCCCAAATGTTTTAATTCATTAGCATAGGTCGAGTTCTCAAGTTTTGGTCCAATGTCCCTCACGTCGACATAAGCAATAGGTGTTCTTGGGGTAGCAAAACAACCCCCGAATTTCATGAGATCCACCACAGTCAAGTTTATAAGATGGTGAAGAAACAAGAAGAGCACGGATGGGTGCATTAGTAAGATTTTCAGACATTTATGTATGCAATCCTTGAAAACTTATTGTAAATCCCGAGAGATTAAAGATGCAATCATAATTTATGGATTTGGAAATGTGCTCTCGGTTTTCAAGTTGAATTGTTAGGGAAAGGAAAATAGCAACACATGCATCAACACAGTCCCAAGAATTGTTTCTTCAAAACAAACGACGAAAGATGTCGAGCGTTATGCAAGTCATTTAACAAGCATGGAACTCTAGTGAGTAAAAGAGAAGATTAAGAACCAAGCAAGTTACCAAGCAAGTAACATAGAGTTAGAATGTCTATGCTTTTGAAAACTCATGCATGGCAAACCTTGGTTTGCTTCCTTGTAATGTAAAAATTGAATTTCCTCACCTTCTTTTGTCTCTTTTTCTTCAGTATCACTCTCATCAAATTCTATCTCCTTTTGTGTTACGGACAAACTCTCCACTTTCCACTCTATTTTGTGCCTCAATTCCTTTCTTTTCTCTGTTTTGGCCTTTTTCCTCCAGTGGCTCACTTTTCCTTTTGCCACTTTCATTCTCTTTTCCTTTTCCTCGTAAGGCATTTCTATCTTGTTCTCTTTTGATTCTCATTTTCTTTTTGTCCTCACCAGCCTCTCTTGAAGAGAGTGGTACAAGTGTTATCTTGAGACCATTATGCACAAATTAAATCAGCCAGAACAAACACAATTCTAACTTCCGAACAAAAGTAAGATTAGAATTCAAAACTCTACGCCAAGATCTTCCAATCAAGTGGTTGACTGACAATTGAACAACACTTCATGAAAATCAACAATGTCTGTGAGGCAAAAATTTTAAAGGATCTATGAAGCACTAAGTTAAGGATGGACACCAAGAACATGCTCAAGAACCTGACATTCAGAATTGATGCTCCTTCACCAAATATTAATACTACTAAGTGAAGGAATGTACAATTCAACATCAATTAACAAAAAAACAACATAATTGAAGCACAATTCAAGATCAAAGATCAAGAATCTACCCGAAATTCAAAAAGATTTTTCGCTCCCCTTTTCAATAAAGTTCTGAAGCATCAAGTACTATAACAGAAGAAGTTAAAAGCTGAAGCAACTCTAACATAAGAAAGAGAAAAGAAGTTTGAGTCAATCTGAGTCAATATCTATCCGAGTGAAATTCCTTCTTCAAGCTGGAGATGTGATACCATTCATGAGAGTCAGAACATGCAGGAGTCTGCTGACAATTTCTGTCGCTTTAGGTGTTTAAATGTATTGATCTTGGTATCATTGGAAGGATTAGAGAAATATCTGCAACTCTCATGATGAGGTTGAGAGCGACATCAATCTCTATCTTTGACAAATTGTATCTGTAAGTTGGTGAAGTGATGTTGTTCTTGACAGTCATACCTTTGTAGAATCTACTGGCCATATCTTTTGCTATAGGTCCGAATTGGATGAAACTGGTGTCTCATTAGGCCAAATATCCATATATAAAAGTTTCAGGGAGACATCGAATCCTAATTCGGCCGTTAAGAGGGTTAAGTAAGCATAATACACTCACTAGTCAGAATGCTACGAGATAAACAGTCTCGTGAATGTGCCCAGTGCATAACCAAGCTTCTTATCTCATTTAGGAAGCGTACAGTAAAGATACTAATGCATCTACTTAGAATGGAGAACATTGTGATGAATGGAGACGTAATTTTGAATGAAGTATTAAAATATTCGTAGTCCAAGCTTGACCAGAAAATGAGGTACCCTTTTCAATAAAGTTCTGGAGCATCAAGTACTATAACAGAAGAAGTTAAAAGCTTAAGCAACTCTGATATAAGAAAGAGGAAAGAAGCCCGAGCAAAGACAAGATTACTGAAGCTGCAAAAGCAAAATCACGGAAGATTGAAGTCAAGCGTCCACTGCCGACAATAAAGCATCTTACACGTCATATTTTGAGGCACACTCATCCAATGAAGTGATCTTGGTTTATTTAGAAAGATAAGATAAATACCCACAATTTTCATGAAGAACTCGAGATCTGAGTCAATCTATATCCGAGAGAAATTCCTTCTTCAAACTGGAGATGTGATACTATTCGTGAAAGTCAGAACATCCAAGCGTCTGCTGATAATTTCTGGTGCTTTTGGTGTTTAAATGCATCCATCTGGGTATCCTTGGAAGGCTCATAGAAATATCTGCAACTCTCATGAAGAGGTCGAGAGCGACATCGATCTCTATCTTTGTAAAATTGTATCTGTAAGTTGGTGACGTGATACCGTTCCTAACAGTCATACCTTTGTAGCATCTGTTAGCCATATCTTGCGGTATAGGTGTCCGAATTGGATGAAACCGGTGTCTTATTAAACCTAATATCCATATATACAAGTTTCATGAAGATATCGAATCCTAATTCGGCCGTTAAGAAGTCAAGGAAGCATAATACTCTCACTGGTCAGAATGCTACGAGATAAACAACCTTGTGAGTGTGCCCAGTGGATAACCAAGCATCTTATCTCATTTAGGAAGGGTCCAATGAAGCTAACAAAGCATCTACTCTGAATAAAGAACATTATGATGAATGGAGAAGTAGTTTTGAATGAAGTATTAAAATATTCGAAGTCCAAGTTTGACCAGAAAATGAGGTACCCTTTTAAATATAGTTCTCAAGCATCAAGTACTATAACTGACGAAGAAAAAAGCTTAAGCAACTCTAACATAAGAAAGAGAAAAGAAGCCTGAACAAAGACAAGATTACTAAAGCTGCAAAAGCAAAAACACGGAAGATTGTAGTCAAGCATCTGCTGCCGACAATCTGATGCATACCAAGAATGATATCCATTTTAAGGCCAAATTGATTTTTGATGAAAATTTTATTTTCACTAGTGATGAACATGTCGACTTGTTTTAGCTGTATCTTTCGCTACAGATCTCCGATTGATGTATTCTTTGGTGCGTTGGAAAGCTAAAGACATTATCTACGAATAGTATTTCAATCCGCTTGACCGGATTCGGCTTCTATCATGGTGAGAAACGGGCTGGAAGTTAAGCACGAAATTCTGGACGGATTTGACCCATTTGGTTTTGATATTTATTTGTCTTTTGGGCTACATGGGTCATGAATTACAAAGCTATTATAGTATGCTCTATTATTTTGATGATAAAGGAGGGCAACCTTTGGCTTGCATGCCTAGGTAACTCCTTTTTAATAGCCACTTAGTGGAGTAGTTATGCCTTTATCTTTATTAGCCTTAGTAGGATATTTACTAGTTTTATGAGGGGGGTTAAGTCACTTCATGGTGACCTTTTGTTTGCATCTTTCATGCATGCAGCCCCTCCACTATATATATTTGAATATGATGAATAAAAATATAACTTGGATGTTGAATTTGGAGTAATTCCATTTGTGAGAATTATTTCTCTTCGGTTCTTCATTGAGCCAACCCTTTGATCTTATCAAGAGTCCAAGATTCTTGTGGCGATCCTCACCTTGGCTTATCAATTCCCCTTGGAATTGTGGCGCCTACCTTCCATTTCTTATCTTGGCCATTTTTTTGTATTCTTCTTCTTTGAATTTTGATTGTCACTCAAGGATAGATCCGAATTTTTATATGTTCCTTCCTTAGGATCATATCATGTGGTATCAGAGCCATCCTTCCTAGAGTGACAAATCAAGAGTGTAAACTCTTGGTGAGTGGAGAGGTCCTTACATTTTTTTTTTTGTTATTTTCTATCCATTTTTGCTTACAATGTTGCGATTTGAGCCAAACAATTTGGACTACGAACATGAAAAGGTTGTGAAGTATAAGGTTGGTGATTGGATCCGTAAAATGCATGAGAGGTATGACAAGAAGGTGAGAGAAAAAGAAAAAAGGCATGAGGAGGAAAAAATGAGATATGAGAGAAGAGATCGAGAAATTGAGAGGGAGAATAAGGAGAAGGAAAAAAGGGTGAGAAAAGAGGAGAGAATGAAAAGACAAATGTTGGCCAATGAAGCATGTTGGAAGAAAATGGGTGAAGAGAAAGAAAGACTGAGAGCAAAAAAAGAAAATGAGGTGAAAAGTTTTGAAGCTATTCCTAATTCTTTGCCTTGTTGTGTTGATTTTCTTTTGAAGGAAATTGAGTTTGTTCCTCCAAAGGAAGTTTGCAAGACATTCAATGAAATTGAAGATGTGATTCCAAAGGAGGCTTGCAAGACATTCAGTGAACTTGAGGATGTTATTCCAAAGGAGGCTTGCAAGACATTCAATGAACTTGAGGATGTTATTCCGAAGGAGGCTTGCAAGACAATCAATGAAATTGAAGATGCGATTCCAAAGGAAGCTTGCAAGACAACCAATGAACTTAAAGATTTAATCCCACAGGAAGTACCCCATGGTTTGGGAACTCGCATGGTTTCCCAAAAGTATGGTGTTCATTTGGTTCATCATAACAGCTTTGAGGAATGTGTTGGGATGTTGATTATACAAGATGGAAATATATTACGCCAACTTGCTACATTTGATGATTTCTATCAATTTCCATTTGACCCAGGAGGATGAAGATGATTCCTTAAGGCAGTAAATTCGAGGCCGAATTCTCTTCAAGAGGGAGGGAATGATGCATACCAAGAATGATGTCCATTTTAAGGCCAAATTGATTTTTGATGAAAATTTTATTTTCATTAGTGATGAACATGTCGACTTGTTTTAGCTGTATCTTTCGCTACAGATCTCCGATTGATGTATTCTTTGGTGCGTTGGAAAGCTAAGGACATTATCTACGAATAGTATTTCAATCCGCTTGACCGGATTCGGCTTCTATCATGGTGAGAAACGGGCTGGAAGTTAAGCACGAAATTCTGGACGGATTTGACCCATTTGGTTTTGATATTTATTTGTCTTTTGGGCTACATGGGTCATGAATTACAAAGCTATTATAGTATGCTCTATTATTTTGATAATAAAGGAGGGCAACCTTTGGCTTGCATGCCTAGGTAACTCCTTTTTAATAGCCACTTAGTGGAGTAGTTATGCCTTTATCTTTATTAGCCTTAGTAGGATATTTTCTAGTTTTATGAGGGGGGTTAAGTCACTTCATGGTGACCTTTTGTTTGCATCTTTCATGCATGCAGCCCCTCCACTATATATATTTGAATATGATGAATAAAAATATAACTTGGATGTTGAATTTGGAGTAATTCCATTTGTGAGAATTATTTCTCTTCGGTTCTTCATTGAGCCAACCCTTTGATCTTATCAAGAGTCCAAGATTCTTGTGGCGATCCTCACCTTGGCTTATCAATTCCCCTTGGAATTGTGGCGCCTACCTTCCATTTCTTATCTTGGCCATTTTTTTGTATTCTTCTTCTTTGAATTTTGATTGTCACTCAAGGATATATCCGAATTTTTATATGTTCCTTCCTTAGGATCATATCACAATCAAACGTCCGAAAAGTCGTATTTTGAAGTACACTCGTCCAAACTAAGTGATCTTGGTTTAGTTACAAAGATAAGGTAAATACCAACAAATTTCCAGACGAACTCGAGATCTGAGTCAGTCTCTATCACAGAGAAATTCTTTCTTCAAACTGGAGATGTGATACTATTCGTGAAAGTCAAAATATTCAAGATTCTGCTGACAATTTCTAATGCTTTAGGTGTTTAAATGCATCGATCTTGGTATCTTTGGATGACTCATTGAAATATCTGCAACTCTCATAAAGAGGTCGAGAGCGACATCGATCCCTATCTTTGTTAAATTCTATCTGTAAGTTGGTGAAGTGATGCTGTTCTTGACAGTCATACCTTTGTGGCATCTACTGTCCATATCTTTTGCTATCGGTGTCCGAATTGGATGAAACCGGTGTCTTTTTATACCAAATATCCATATATACAAGTTTCATAAGGACATCGAATTCTAATTCGACCGTTAAGAGGGTCAAGGAAGCATAATACGCACACTGGTCAGAACGAGATAAACAACCTTGTGAATGTGCCCGAGGGTTAAGCAAACGTCTTATCTCATTTAGGAAGTATCCAGTGAAGCTAAGCAAGCATTTACTCAGAATGCAGAACATTTTGATGAATGGAGATGTAATTTTGAATGAAGTATTAAAATATTCAAAGTCCAAGCCTGACCAGAAAATGAGGTACCCTTTTCAATAAAGTTGTGAAGCATCAAGTACTATAACATAATAAGATAAAAGTTTCAGCAACTCTAACATAAGAAAGAGAAAAGAAGTCTGAACAAAGACAAGATTACTAAAGCTGCAAATGCAAAAACAATAAAAATTTAAGTCAAACGTTTGCTGCCAATAATCAAGCATCCGAAACGTTGTATTTTGAGGTAAACTGGTCCAAATGAAGTGATCTTGGTTTAGTTATAAAGATAAGAGTAATACCCACCATTTTTTTTTTTGAAGAAATCGAGATCTGAGTCAATCTCTATCCAAGAGAAATTCCTTCTTCAAACTGGAGTTGTGATACTGTTCGTGACAGTCAGAACATGCAAGCATCTAATAACAATTTCTGGAGGTTTAGGTTTTTAAATGCATCGATCTTGGTATGGTTGGAAGGCTCAGTGAAATATATGCATTTCTCATGAAGAGGTCGAGAGCGACATCAGGCTCTATCTTTGTCAAATTTTATCCGTAAGTTGGTGACGTGATGCTGTTCCCGAGAGTCATACCTTTGTAGCATCTACTGGCTATGTCTTGTGCTATAAGTGACCGAATTGGATGAAACCGGTGTCTCATTAAACCTTATACCAATATATCTTGTGCTATAGGTGACCGAATCTCATGAACCCGGTGATCGAATTGGATGAAACCGGTGCCCAATAGATAACCAAGCGTCTTATCTCATTTAGGAAGCATCCAGTGAAGCTAACCAAGTGTCTACTCAGAATACAGAACATTAGGATTAATGGAGAAGTAATTTTGAATGAAATATGAAAATATTCAAAGTCCAAGCATGACTAGAAAATGAGGTACCCTTTTCAATAAAGTTATGAAGCATCAAGAACTGTAACAGAAGAAGATAAAAGCTTCAGCAACTCTAACAGAAGAGAGAGAAAAGAAGCTTGAACAAAGACCAAATTATTAAAGCTGCAAAAGCAAAAACACTGAAGATTGAAATCAAGCGTCTGCTGTCGACAATCAAGAGTCTGAAACGTCATATTTTGAGGTACACTCGTCCAAATGAAGTGATCTTGGTCTTGTTAGAAATATAAGATAAAAACCCACAAGTTTCCTGAAGAAGTCGAGATCTGAGTCAATCTCTATCCGAGAGAAATTCCTTCTTCAAGCTGGAGATGTGATACTGTTCGTGACAGTCAGAACATGCAAGCGTTTATTAAAAATTTCTGGAGCTTTAGGTGTTTAAATGCATCGATCTTAGTATCGTTTGAATGATCAGAGAAATATCTGCAACTCTCATGAAGAGGTCGAGAGCGACATCGATCTCTATCTTTGTCAAATCGTCTCCGTAAGTTGGTGACGTGATGTTGTTCCTGACTGTCATACCTTTGTGTTATCTACTGGCCATATCTTCCGCTATAGGTGTCCGAATTGGATGAAATCGATGTCTCATCAAACCTAAAATCCATATATACAATTTTCATGGGGACATCGAATCCTACTTCGGTCATTAAGAGGGTCAAGGAAGCATAATACGCTCACTGGTCAGATTGCTACGAGATAAATAGCCATGTGAATGTGCCCTGTGGATAACCAAACGTCGTATCTCATTTAGGAAGCGTCGATTGAAGCTAACCAAGCGTCTATTCAGAATACAGACTATAATGATGAATGGAGAACTAATTTGAATGAAGTATTAAAATACTCAAAGTCCAAGTTTGACCAGAAAATGAGGTACCCTTTTCAATAAACTTATGAAGCATCAAGTACTGTAACAATAGAAGATAAAAGCTTCAGCAACTCTAACATAAGAAAGAGAAAAGAAGCCTGAACAAATATAAGATTACTAAAGCTGCAAAAGCGAAAACACTGAAGATTGATGAAGTCTAGCATCTGCTGCCGACAATCAAACCTCCAAAACGTCGTCTTTTGAGGTACACTCATCCAAATGAAGTGATCTTGGTTTAGGTAGAAATATAAGATAAATACCCACGAGTTTCCGGAAGAAGTCGAGATCTGAGTCAATCTCTATCTTAGTGAAATTCCTTCTTCAAGCGGGAGATGTGATACTGTTCGTGACAGTCAGAACATGCAAGAGTCTGTCGACAATTTCTGTCGGTTTAGGTGTTTAAATGCATTGATATTGGTATCTTTGGAAATATCATAGAAATATCATCAACTCCCATGAAGAGGTCGAGAGCGACATCGATCTCTATCATTCTCAAAATGTATCTGTAATTTGGTGAAGTGATGTTGTTCTTGACAGTCATACCTTTGTAGCATCTACTGGCCATATCTTTTGCTATAGGTGTCCGAATTGGATGAAACTGGTGTCTCATCAAACCAAACATCCATATATACAAGTTTCATGAAGACATCGAATCCTAATTCGGCCGTTAAGTGGGACAAGTAACCATAATACGCTCATTGGTCAGAATGCTACGAGATAAACAGTCTTGTGAATGTGCCCGATGGATAACCAAGCATCTTATCTCATTTAGGAAGCATCCATTGAAGCTAACCAAGCATCTACTCAGAATACATAACATTGTGACGAATGGAGACGTAATTTTGAATGAAGTATTAAAATATTCAAAGTCCAAGCTTGACTAGAAAATGGGGTACCCTTTTCAACAAAGTTTTGAAGCATCAAGTACTATAACAAAAGAAGATAAAAGCTTCAGCAACTCTAACATAAGAAAGAGAAAAGAATTTTGAACAAAGACAAGATTACTAAAGCTGCAAAAGCAAAAACACTAAAGATTGAAGTCAAGCATTTGCTGCCGACAATCAAGCGTCCGAAATGTCGTATTTTGAGGTAAACTCATCCAAATGAAGTGATCTTGGTTTAGTTAGAAAGATAAGAATAATACCCACCATTTTCATGAAGAACTCGAGTTCTGAGTCAATCTCTATCCGAGGGAATTTTCTTCTTCAAGCTGGAGATATGATACTGTTCGTGACAGTCAGAACATGCAAGCATCTAATGACAATTTCTGCAGCTTTAGGTGTTTAAATGCATCGATCATTGTATCGTTGGAAGGCTCATAGAAATATCTGCAACTCTCATGAAGAGGTCGAGAGCGACATCGATCTCCATCTTTGTAAAATTGTATTCGTAATTTGGTGACGTGATATCGTTCCTAACAGTCATACCTTTGTAGCATCTATTGGCCATATCTTACGCTATAGGCATCCGAATTGCATTAACCGTTGTCTTAATAAACCAAATATCCACATATATCAGTTTCTTTAAGATATCGAATCCTAATTCGGCCGTTAAGAGGGTCAAGCAAGCATAATACTCTCACTAGTCATAATACTATGAGATAAACAACCTTGTGAATGTACCCAATGGATAACCTAGCGTCTTTTCTCAATTAGGAAGGGTCCAGTGAAGCTAACAAAGCGTCAACTCGGAATATAGAACATTATGATGAATGGAGAAGTAGTTTTGAATGAAGTATTAAAATATTCAAAGTCCAAGCTTGACTAGAAAATGAGGTATCATTTTCAATAAAGTTCTGAAGCATCAAGTACTATAATAGAAGAAGTTAAAAGCTTAAGCAACTCTAACATAAGAAAGAGAAAAGAAGTCTGAGTCAATCTCTATCCGAGTGAAATTCCATCTTCAAGCTGGAGATGTGATACCATTCGTATTAGTCAGAACATGCAAGAGTTTGTTGACCATTTCTGCCTCTTTAGGTGTTTAAATGCATTGATCCTGGTACCGTTGGAAGGATCAGAGAAATATCTGCAACTCTCATGAAGAGGTCGAGAGCGACATCGATCTCTATCTTTGTTAAATTCTATCTGTAAGTTGGTGAAGTGATGCTGTTCTTGACAATCATACCTTTGCAGCATATACTGGCCATATCTTTTGCTATAGGTGTCCGAATTGGACGAAACCGGTGTCTCACTAAACCACATATCCATATATACAAGTTTCATGAAGATATCGAACCCTAATTTGGCTGTTAAGAGGGTCAAGTAAACATAATACGCTCACGGGTCAGAATGCTATGAGATAAAAAGCCTTGTGAATGTGCCTGGTGGATAACCAAGCGTCTTGTCTCATTTAGGAAGCGTCCATTGAAGCTAACCAAGCGTCTACTCATAATGCAGAATATTGTAATGAATGGAGACGTAATTTTGAATGAAGTATTAAAATATTCAAAGTCCAAGCTTGACCAGAAAATGAGATACCCTTTTCAATAAAGTTCTGAAGCATCAAGTACTATAGCAGAAGAAGTTAAAAGCTCAAGCACCTCTAACATAAGAAAGAGGAAAGAAGCCTGAGCAAAGACAAGATTTCTGAAGCTGCAAAAGCAAAAACACGGAAGATTGAAGTCAAGCGTCCGCTGCCGATAATAAAGCGTCTAAAACGTCATATTTTGAGGTACACTCATCCAAATCAAGTCTTTTTTTGTGAAGAACTCGAGATATGAGTCAATCTCTATCCGAGAGAAATTCCTTCTTCAAAGTGGAGATGTGATATTGTTCATGACAGTCAAAACATCCAAGCGTCTACTAATAATTCCTGGTGCTTTTGGTGTTTAAATGTATCGATCCTGGTATGTTTGAAGGCTCATAGAAATATCTGCAACTCTCATGAAGAGGTCGAGAGCGACATCGATCTCTATCTTTGTAAAATTGTATCCGTCAGTTGGTGACGTGATACTGTTCCTAACAGTCATACCTTTGTACCATCTATTGGCTATATCTTGCGCTATAGGTGTCCGAATTGGATAAAACCAGTGTCTCAATAAAACTAATATCCATATATACAAGTTTCATGAAGATATCGAATCCTAATTCGGCCGTTAAGAGGGTCAAGGAAGCATAATACTATCACTAGTCAGAATGCTACGAGATAAACAACCTTGTGAATGTGCCCGTTGGATAACCAAGCGTCTTATCTCATTTAGGAAGCATCCAGGGAAGCTAACCAAGCGTCTACTCATAATGCAGAACATTGTGACGAATGGAGACATAATTTTGAATGAAGTATTAAAGTATTCAAAGTCCAAGCTTGACCAGAAAATGAGGTACCCTTTTCAAAAAAGTTCTGAAGCATCAAGTAATATAACCTAAGAAGATAAAAGCTTCAGCAACTCTAACATAAGAAAGAGAAAAGATTGAAGTCAAGTGTCTGCTGCCGACAATCAAGCGTCCGAAACGTCGTATTTTGAGGTAAACTCATCCAAATGAAGTGATGTTGGTTTAGTTAGAAAGATAAGATAAATATCCACAATTTCCCTGAAGAACTCGACATCTGAGTAACTCTATCCTACTGAAATTTCTTCTTCAAACTGGAGATGTGATACTGTTCACGACATTCAGAACATGCATGTGTCTGTTCATAACTTATGGAGCTTTAGTTGTTTATATGCATCGATCTTGGTATCGTTGGAAGGCTCAGAGAAATATCTGCAACTCGCTTGAAGAGGTCGAGAGCGACATCGTTCTCTATCTTTGACAAATTGTATTCGTTAGTTGGTCACGTGATACCGTTCCTAACAGTCATACCTTTGTACCATCTGTTGGCCATATCTTGCGCTATAGGTGTCCGAATTGGATGAAACCGGTGTCTCAATAAACCTAATATCCATATATACAAGTTTCATGTAGATATCGAATCCTAATTCGGCCGTTAAGAGGGTCAAGAAAGCATAATACTCTCACTGGTCAGAATGCTACGAGATAAACAACCTTTTGAATGTGCCCGATGGATAACCAAGCGTCTTATCTCATTTAGGAAGCATCTAGTGAAGCTAACCAAGCATCTACTCAGAATGCAGAACATTGTGACGAATGGAGACGTAATGATGTCATCCTCATAGAGAATCTTGAAGAGAAGGATCTTTTTTCCATGATTAGGTTTTCAATTTTTCAACAAATTCAAGAAAAAAACAAGAACACAAACAGAAAATCAAACTTACAAAAAAAATGGAAAAGGTAGTAGATGATGGTAGAGATGTAGATCGCCACATCCAAGGAGGGATGATAAGATCAAAGTGTGATCGCCACTAAGGATTTGGTTAGCCCCTTGATGAAAAATCAAAAGAGAGAATTTCTAAGCTCTCAACAAATCAATTTTTATTCCGAATCGAAGGTCCTTTTACAGTAGAAGAAATACCTATTTATACCTTTGTGCATCTTTACCACGCTCACCTCCTAATTTTCTAATCACAACCTATGTGCCTAAAAACAAATAATAGGCTTCTAAGTAGGAAAATTCATCAAAGTACCATTATTACAATTTGAAACGACCAAACAATACAAAACAAGGTTCAAAAGTTTATTATATTTCCAATAAAAGACTAGTCACTAATGAGCAGGATTTGGTAAATTATGTCTTCATTAGATTCTCCTCCAATGGGAACCAACAAAGAACTAATCTTCTTCTCATTGGCCTCTTGGAGCTTCCTTGCTTTGCTCCTAGTGACTACTCCTTTTTGTGCTTCCTTCCCTTGAGCTAGGAGGTCCTCATCAGACCCTCCTTCTTTAGAAGAACTCGCCCACGACTTATGCTCATCATCACCTACATCAAACAAGGTCAAATCACTTACATTGAAAGTAGCACTTACTCCATAATCCCCGGGCAAATCAATTTTATAAGCATTGTCCCCAATCCTTTCTAGGACTTGGAAGGGACCATCACCTCTAGGTTGGAGCTTAGATTTCCTTTGTGAAGGAAACCTCTCCTTCCTTAGGTGCACCCACACCCAAACTCCGGGTTGAAAGACAACCCATTTCCTACCTTTATTTGCTTGCCTAGCATAGGTCTCATATTTGTGTTCAATTTTAGCTTTGATCTTTTCATGCAATTTTTTAACAAATTCGGCCTTAGCCTTGCCATCACTATGTATTATGGAAGAATTAATGGGCAAAGGCAAAAATCAATGGGGGTGAGGGGATTAAAACCATACACAACCTCAAATGGGGAATGGGAAGTGGAACCATGTTGAACCTTATTGTAAGAAAATTCAACCATAGGCAAACAATCTTCCCAAGCCTTTACATTATTTTTAAGAAGAGATCTAAGCAAAGTACCGTGAGTTCTATTTGTTACCTCGGTTTGTCCATCCGTTTGAGGATGACAAGAAGTAGAGAAAAGCAACTTAGTACCAAGCTTACCCCACAACGTTCTCCAAAAGTGGCTTAGGAATTTTGGATCTCTATCCGAAATTATGGTCCTAGGCACACCATGTAGCCTTACCACTTCCTTGAAGAATAGGTTTGCAATGTGACATGCATCATCCACCTTGTGGCATGGAATAAAGTGTGCCATCTTTGAGAAACGATCCACCACTACAAAAATGGAGTCGCGGCCATTCCTTGTCTTTGGGAGACCTAGCACAAAATCCATAGAAACATCCACCCAAGGTGTAGAGGGAATAGGGAGCGGGGTATATAATCCATGAGGCATGCTCCTAGATTTAGCCTTTCTACATGTAATGCATTTAGAACATACTTTGTGCACATCATGTTTCATTCTAGGCCAATAAAAGTGTTCATGCAACATTTTAAGTGTCTTATGTTCCCCAAAGTGGCCCATCAATCCTCCCTCATGCACTTCTCTTACCAACAATTCCCTAATTGAACATTTAGGAATGCAAAGCCTACTTCCCTTAAAAAGAAACCCATCATGCTTATAATGCCCCTTAAATGCTCCATGATCACAAGAGTTATAGATATGTGCAAAATCAACATCACAAGCATACAATTCTTTCAAATGTTCAAAACCAAGAATCTTAGTTTGAAGTGAGGAAAGTAAAGCATGTCTCTTAGATAAGGCATCCGCAACTACATTGCTTTTGCCTTTCTTATGTTTAATCACATAGGGAAATTGTTCCAACAATTCTACCCACTTGGCATGCCTTTTATTTAATTTTCCTTGGCCTTTAAGATACTTAAGAGATTCATGATCACTATGGATCACAAATTCCTTAGGAAACAAGTAGTGTTGCCAAGTTTGTATGGCCCTAACCAAGGCATACAATTCTTTGTCATACGTGGAATAATTCAAGGAAGCACCACTCAATTTTTCACTAAAATAAGCAATTGGGTGCCCTTCTTGCAATAAAACCGCACCTATGCCAATGTTGGTAGCATCACATTCCAACTCAAAGGTCTTAGAAAAATTAGGCAAAGCTAGGATAGGAGCATTTATCAATCTAGTTTTGAGCTCTTGAAAAGCTTGCTCTTGCTCCTTTCCCCACTTAAATGCCACATTTTTCTTAACAACATCATTTAAAGGAGAAGCTAATGTGCTAAAGTTTTTAACAAACCTTCTATAAAAACTTGCTAGCCCATGAAAGCTCCTCACTTCACTCACATTCCTAGGGGTGGGCCAATCTTTGATGGCCTTTATCTTTTCCTCATCAACTTTCACCCCTTGGGAACTAACAACAAATCCCAAGAACACTACTTCACTTTTCTAAGTTGGCATACAAGTGTTCCTTTCTCAAAACCCCCATGACACTTTTCAAATGATTAACATGATCTTCTAGTGTCATAATATATATAAGAATGTCATCAAAATAGACCACCACAAATTTTCCAATAAAATGCCTTAAAATATGGTTCATCAAACGCATAAAGGTACTTGGGGCATTTGTCAAGCCGAAAGGCATGACTAACCATTCGTATAGACCAATTTTGGTCTTGAATGCCGTTTTCCATTCATCCCCTTCCCGCATCCTAATTTGATGATACCCGCTTTTTAAGTCAATTTTGGAAAAATAACAAGAACCATGTAACTCATCAAGCATGTCATCTAATCTTGGGATTGGATGTTTATATTTAATGGTGATGTTGTTAATGGCCCTACAATCCGTACACATTCTCCATGTGCCATCCTTTTTTGGCACTAAAATGACGGTCATAGCACAAGGACTCAATTCCTTTTTCCAAAAGTTTTTGAACTTGTTTTTCAATCTCTTTAGTCTCTTCCGGATTACTTCTATAAGCTGGCCTATTTGGTAATGAGGCACTTGGAATGAGATCCATTTGGTGCTCAATACCCCTTATAGGAGGTAGGCCATGAGGTATGTCCTTTGGGAACACATCCTCAAATTCCTTTAAGAGATTTTCAATACATTTTGGGAATTCAAGAGAAAAAGTAGACAAGCACAAATCATTATAATGCAAATAATATAGGGGTTGCCTACATGTCAAAGCTCTCTTGACTTCTTTCCCTCTCAAAAACAAGTTTGGTACTACTTTCTCTTCTTTTTTCCTCAACTTTCTTTTTATTCCTTTTTTCCTTTTGCTCTCGGCCCTCAATTTTTTTGCTACTTTCTCCACTCATTTTCTTACTCATTTGTAGCTTTTCTTTCTCTCTTTTGAGCATAGCTATTTGATTTTCACATACTTCCTTTGGTCTAAGGGGTGATAAAGAAATTTTGAGATTGTTGTGAACAAAGGTAAATTTGTTAGTCAAGCCATCGTGGATGACTTTCCTATCAAATTGCCAAGGTCTACCAAGTAAAATGTGAGTGGCTTCCATTGGTACCACATCACACAAAATTTCATCTTTATACTTGTGGATGCTAAAGTTCACCAACACTTGTTTGTTCACAACAATTTCTTCATCCTCTCTTAACCATTAAAGTTTGTAGGGCCTAGGATGGGAAATGGTGGGTAGGTTGAGCTTTGTAACTAATCTAGTGCTAGCTACATTAGTAAAACTACCACCATCAATTATCAAAGAACATAATTTCCCATTAACTAGACACCTAGTGTGAAAGATATTTTCTCTTTGGTAGGAGTCATCTACCTTAAGGTGCACTCCTAGTAATCTCCTCACCATTAGCAAATCCCCTTGGAGGGGTTGATCTTCAACTTCTTCCTCACTCCCACTAGAAGAACTAGGAGAGGAGGTAGAACTTTCTTTCTCACTTTCGGTCACCATACAACCATCTTTGATGACCAAAGCTCTTTTATTTGGGCATTGGGAAGCAATGTGCCCGCTTCTAAGACATTTAAAACACTTAATGGAAGAAGTAGAAGAATTAGGATTAGAAGGAGCAGAGTTAGAAATTTGTTTACCTTTATGGCCTTGTTTGGCCGAAGCTTCATCATGCTTGGAGGAAGAAGATCCCTCCTTCTTTGGCTTATCCTTATCCTTCCAACTTGAAGCCTTGTAGTTGGAATTGGATCTCTTGTAGGAACTCTTTCTTTTGAATTGTTGCTCCACCTTGGTAGCTTGATGAACTAGCTCCTCAAGATCAAGGTAGTGTTGTAACTCCACTACATCCCTTATTTCATAATTCAAGCCATTCATGAATCTTGCCATAGCCACTTCTCTATTTTCCTCCACATTGGCTCTAATTTTTGCAACTTCCAATTCTTTGTAATACTCCTCAACACTTTTCCCACCTTGAGTGAGCTTTTGGAGCTTGTTATGTAGTTCTCGATGGTAGTGACTTTGTAAATATCTTCTTCTCATGGTAGCTTTCAAGTCTTCCCAAGAATCAATAGGCCGTGCTCCACACCTAGCTCTGTCTTTTTATTGTTGATCCCACCATAACAGGGCATAATCCGTGAACTCTGGTAGCCAAGCTTACTTTCCTTTCCTCCCTTACTTCATGACAACTAAAAATTTGCTCCACCTTGAGTTCCCAATCTAAATATGATATGATCATGGAAAGCTACCAAGAAGATTTCTCCACTAGTTTTAGGACTTTGTAATAGAATAGGAAAATATGTAATAAAAGTAGAACTTTGACTTTTTGTAGTTTGACTTTTATTAGGATTTTGACTTTTTGTACTTTGACTTTTTGGACCTTGACTTGTAATTGGGCCAAGATGAAGTCATCAAGGCCCACACTCCATGAAATAGGCGCTAGCTTCTCTTCATCATTTTGGGAAACATATAAATACCCAAATGTAAGCCATTTGAATGATAATTGAAAGTTTAGAATTTTTCTCACATTGAGAATTTAGAGAGAGTTGAGAGAGAGAGTCTCCTCTTGAAGATTCTAGAGTAGAACCTTGTGATTCTCATCAAGAGCTCCTTACTCTTGTGGCGGATCTTCCTTGAGCTTATCACTCCATCTAATCCATGGAGTTGTGGCGCTTTCTTCCATTTCCCTTCCCCTTCATCTTTTCCCTTTCTTTTTGAATTCATGTTGCCTCACGCCTAAAGCCTTAGGCTTATCTTAGGATTTACGCATTTTAGCTTTATGTTGCTTAGGAATTGTGGATCCATGATTCTTGTGATTTGATGATCAAGCTTTGGCTTGAGGTGGAGCTAGTTCTCTCAATTTTCCTCAAGATCATAAAAAATGAACAAGTTTGGATTTCCCTCCGATTTTTAGTTTGAATTTTCATTTCAATTTCGGATCAATTCTCCTAGAACGATCCTACATTCAATAGATCCATCTTGGATCATAAAATTTGGTATCAAGAGCTAGCCTCTAGGAGAGTTCGAAGCTTTAAAAAAAAATTCAAAAAAATTTTGGCGCTTCTTTTCAAATTTTGGCGCCATTTTTCAAAATTTGAAAATTCTAGATCTAGATCCTTTTGATCTTGATTTTGTGTTCTACTTGTGTAGTTTGTTGTTATTTGTGTTGGAATTTTCGAGATCTACATAGATTTGTGTTAGTTTTGTTAATTCTCTTGAATTTGAATTTTTCTTGATGTTCATAAGTGTTCTTCATATTTCTTGAGATCCTTGGGATAATAGCTTCAGCGATCTTGATGAATTTCAAAAGTGTTGGTTAACTTGTTGATCAACCACTTGAATGAAAGATCTAAGCATCAAATTGTGAAATCTAAGCTTGAATTACTAGGATTCAACTTGCTTCTTGCAAAATCACTTTTGAAAGGCTCTTTGATCTTACATTTGTATTAATTGTTTAGTTTGGGCTGTTTGTGCAATTTCGAAAAGTCAGTGGCTGTTATAAAAAAAAAATAGTTCAGAAATTATAGACATGGAAAAAGAGTCCAAATCTGAAAAATCCAAAGGACCAAAACACAAATTTAAAAAAAAAATTGGGGCAAAAGTGCAAATACTAAAAGTTTCGAAAAAAAAATTATTTGCAGAAAAAGACTTGCCACTATTCAGCCTTGAAACTTTGTGTTTGAGCCTACTTGAGCAAGAAAATTTCGAAAATCAAGAACACCTTAAGAAAAGTTCATTTTCAACTTCTTCTTTCTTCTTAATTCTTTCTTGTTCTACTTGTCTTCTTGCATTTCTATTTGAGTGTGCTATTTCTTGTTGAGCATTTTTAGTTTGTCTTTTAAACTTCTTAGTTTTGTCTTGTAGTTTTCTTTCTTTGAAATTCTTGTGAGTGAATTACTCTTGGTTTGATTTGTTTGCAAGTGTATTTGGCTTTATATCTTGGAATTGCTTGTTTCTACTTCAAGAGCCTTTGAGTGAGACTTTAGAGTGGAAAAAGGCAAGAGTGTGCATTTGCTAAAAAGCCTATTTGTGTGATACACGAGTGAACATTCTAAGAGTGAAACACTTAGTTGAGTGGTGAGGTCCATTTTATTTCTTTGTTTTATTGTTGAAAAAAAAAATTGTAAACATGTCACAAACTAGAGGTGATGGTGTAGGTAGTACACCACCTTCCCCTAGAACCTTGGCCTATGATATGATGCTTCAAAGAATGACACGGCATTTGGAATGGCTTCTAGAAAGGCAAAATGATGAGGTTAATGAAAGACTTGAAGGCCTTGAAAGAGCTTCAAGAGGCACAAGAACTAGAAGTCCAAGGCAAGAACGTTCCCCTCATGCAAATTCATCACATGAAGACAATGAATATGAAGAGGATGACCGAAGGAGAAGGAGGCATAGAAGGAGACATGGAGAGTATGGGGAGGATAGAGTGAGGAGACAAAATGATAGGCTTGAAGGTGTAAAAATAAAAGTGCCAACATTTCGAGGTAAAAATGATCCCGAATTGTACATAGAGTGGGAAACAAAAATAGAGCAAATTTTTGCATGCCAACATTATAGTGAAGAGAAGAAGGTTAAGGTGGCATCCATAGAATTTGTAGACTATGCATTAATATGGTGGGATCAACTAATCAAGGAGAAAAGGAGGAATGGAGATGATCCAATTTCTTCTTGGAGAGAAATGAAGGCCATTATGAGGAAGAGATTTGTTTCTTCACAGTATCATAGGGAGCTCCATAACAAGCTTCAAAGGCTTAATCAAGGCAACAAAAGCGTGGATGAATATTTTAAGAAAATGGAGGTTGCATTGATTAGGGCAAACATTAATGAAGAAAGAGAAGCAACTATGGCAAGGTTCCTAAATGGTTTGAATCAAGAGATCTTGGACATAGTTGAATTGCATCATTATGTTGAATTGGAAGATTTGGTGCATCAAGCAATCAAAGTTGAACAACAATTGAAGAGAAGGAGATCCTACAAGAAGCCATCTTCTAACTATTCCTCAACAAGTTGGAAAGATTCTAAGAAGGAGGGAGACTCCTCCAATGCAATTGGAGCCGTGACCAACATGGGTAAAAATGGGACAAGGCCCAATTCTTCTAACTCTAAATCTCCTTCATCTCCTACTCATTCTAATACACCTAGATCTAGGGATATAAAGTGCTTTAAGTGCCTTGGAAGAGGCCACATAGCATCCCAATGCCCTAACAAAAGAACCATGGTCTCTAGGGGTAAAGAACTTGAAAATAGTGCATCATCATCATCTTACACTAGGGAATCTTCTACAAGTGAGAGTGAAAAAGATTGTGAGATAAAACCTATTGAGGGCGATTTACTCATGGTAAGAAGATTACTAGGAATGCATATTAATGAAAATGATGATAGCCAAAGGGAAAGCATTTTTCAAACAAGATGCATGATAGAGGGTAAAATTTGTGCATTGATCATTGATGGTGGTAGTTGCACCAATGTAGCTAGCACCATCTTGGTGACCAAACTTGGTCTTAAAACAATTCCTCATCCGCAACCATATAAACTACAATGGCTAAATAATGATGGTGAATTAGTAGTGGATCAACAAGTCTTGTTAAATTTTTCCATTGGTCATTACAATGATGAGGTTCTTTGTGATGTGGCTCCTATGGAGGTGAGTCATGTTATACTTGGAAGGCAATGGCAATTTGATCGTAAAGTAATTCATGAAGGCCAAACTAACACGTTCTCTTTTGTACATAAAAACCACACCATTAAACTTGTGCCACTTTCTACAAAAGAAGTGTGTGAGGATAGAAAGAAAATGAAAATCAAAAGAGAGCAAGAGAGAAAAGCCTCCAAGGAAAAAGAAATAAAGAATGAGGTTGAGGTAAAAGAAGAGAGAAAGAAAGAGAGTTTACTCATAGTGAAAGAAGAGGTTGAGGAAGAGTTATTAGTCGACCAAACCCAAAAACTTACAAATAATTGTTTGTCTACTAATACTTCTCCCTTGCATCTTTGTGTAGACCCTCTTGTGCACATTAAGAATGTGGAACCAAGGCCAAAGCCTCAAGGTCTCATTCCAAAGGTTCCCAACTCACATGACACAAAACCAAAAGGACAACCCAAAAGCTTCAATGGCTTTCACAATCATTTGAAGGGTTTATGGGAAAACATTCAAGGGGCTTTTGAAGAGGTCATAACCCATTTTGCATGGGCAACTTGGGCCATTTTCATACAAGTGGTCTTTGACCCCGGTGGAAAAGTTGAAACAAAGGGAGTATCAAATTCCAATAATACTTGTTTGTTTTCAACTTCCATTAAAATAAAACTCATTTCTTGTATTGTGATGTAGGACTCAAAGTCTTCAAATTCGTGGACGAATTTCTTCAAGAAGGAGGGGATAATATGATCATGGAAAGCTACCAAGAAGATTTCTCCACTAGTTTTAGGACTTTGTAATAGAATAGGAAAATATGTAATAAAAGTAGAACTTTGACTTTTTGTAGTTTGACTTTTATTAGGATTTTGACTTTTTGTACTTTGACTTTTTGGACCTTGACTTGTAATTGGGCCAAGATGAAGTCATCAAGGCCCACACTCCATGAAATAGGCGCTAGCTTCTCTTCATCATTTTGGGAAACATATAAATACCCAAATGTAAGCCATTTGAATCATAATTGAAAGTTTAGAATTTTTCTCACATTGAGAATTTAGATAGAGTTGAGAGAGAGAGTCTCCTCTTGAAGGTAGAGAGTAGAACCTTGTGATTCTCATCAAGAGCTTCTTACTCTTGTGGCGGATCTTCCTTGAGCTTATCACTCCATCTAATCCATGGAGTTGTGGCGCTTTCTTCCATTTCCCTTCCCCTTCATCTTTTCCCTTTCTTTTTGAATTCAACTTGCCTCACGCCTAAAGCCTTAGGCTTATGTTAGGATTTATGCATTTTAGCTTTATGTTGCTTAGGAATTGTGGATCCATGATTCTTGTGATTTGATGATCAAGCTTTGGCTTGAGGTGGAGCTAGTTCTCTCAATTTTCCTCAAGATCATCAAAAATGAACAAGTTTGGATTTCCCTCCAATTTTTAGGTTGAATTTTCATTTCAATTTCGGATCAATTCTCCTAGAACGATCCTACATTCAATAGATCCATCTTGAATCATAACAAAATACAATTCTGGATCTCCTTTGCCTTGAAAAATGGGAATGTTGAGCTTCTTTTTCTTCCAATTTTCTTCCTCCCACCTTTGTCTCCTATCCTCCTCATCACTATGATGCCTCCTATCATTTTCATCATCATAATGTCTATGTCTTCTAACATGCCTGCTTGTCCTCCTTGTTCGTCTAGGTATCTCATTGTCGTCCTCTTCATCCTCATTCTCATGAGTTGGAGTAGGTTCCCTAGATCTTGCCCTCCTTTCCACCAAATTAATTCTTTCCCCAAGATCTTCACTAACCCTCCTAATATCCAATTGTGTTTCTCTTTGAAGATTAGTCATATAAGCCATGAGGGCTGCTGTTCTTGGTGATGGTGGATCACCTACCATGATGGCAAAGAATCAATACAATGTATAGAACGAAAAAAAAAAATTGGACCTCACCACTCAACCAAGTGTTTACAATCTTGAAATTTCACTCGTGTTTACACTCTTTGTGGCTTTTGTGTAATGTAATCTCTCTTGCCTTTTTCCACTCCCTAAATTCCTCTCCTAGAGGTTCTTAAAAGAATACAAGTGGATTTCAATCACCAAGTTGTTGATGTTACTACCAAAGCAATTGAGACAATCACACAAGGAAATTATCACACAAGAGGCCAAAAAAATGACAAAAAGAGACTCTAAGACACAACCAAAGAATTTAGAAAACAAACAAGAAAAGCTAACAAGGAAATGCAAAACCAAACAGAGCATGAAAAAGACAACAAAGAAGGATACGTATATGGTCAATGGAAGCCAAATGTGCATATGTAACAAAATTGTGGAAGGTAAGATACTAAAACTCACAATCCAAAGAATGAATATGGTAACTATTTGCAATTGAAGGAAGAATCAATGCCTCAAATCTGGATATTTGCTTCTTTTTTATACTTACCTTTTTTTTAGAATCACTTTTTTTTTAAAAGCTGTTTTAATGGCTTTTAATGCAGAATTGGATTGCTCTTTTTTTTTCTATACAATTTTGGCTTTTGAAAATCCAGATTTGGATTTGAAATGAATTTTTAACACCAAAAACAAATCTCAACAAAACATTTTGGATCAAACATGCTCTTGTGAAGAAGATGATGAAGAACAAGATGAATATCCAGAAATTTTTTTCAGCAACTATAATTGCGACTTTCGCACAAAATCAGAAACCAAATGATGGAATGGACCTTAAAACACACAATCTAGCACTTGTACTCAACAATTACAAAAGTACTACACTAATTCAACAAGATCAAATCATGAAGATGAAGATGAGCTTGAAGCTCCAACTATGGAGTTTTGCACAATCCAGAAAATGTTCAGACCACGATTTGACCTTAAACAGCAAGGATTTTGATGCAAAATTATTCAGAAACAATGAAAACTCGAAGATTCGAAAATCAAGAATCTAACATCACAAATCTAGATTGCAAAACCTAACATCGCAGATCACGCAATCACAGGCTTGGTTAGGCACGAACAACAGAAAACCACTCAGAAAAAAAAAAAAAAATTTGAAAATCAATGCACATGGAATTGGCTCTAGATACCAATTGATGTGATCCTCATAGAGAATCTTGAAGAGAAGGATCTTTTTTCCATGATTAGGTTTTCAATTTTTCAACAAATTCAAGAAAAGAACAAGAACACAAACAGAAAATCAAACTTACAAAAAAAAAATGGAAAAGGGAGTAGATGATGGTGGATATGTAGATTGCCACATCCAAGGAGGGATGTTAAGATCAAAGTGTGATCGCCACAAAGGATTTGTGATGACAACCAAATGGTGAGGTTGCCTTTTGAAGATCTTATGGTTGAATTCAAAGCATGATAATTTCGTGCTCTTCTTATATGAATAAAATGAATCAACATAAAAATGAAGAAAGTAAGAAAAATGGAAAGAAAGAGATGATGAGGCGCCACAAACCAAGAATGCTTGATAAGCCAAATGATGTTCGCCACAAGAACCTTGGATTCTTGATAAGAACTAAGTTTGGTTCAACCAAGAACCTAAGAGAACAATTCTCTCACAAATGGAATTAATCCAAATTCAACATCCAAGTTATCTTATTCATGGTAGTAGGTGCATACATATAGGTGTGGACATCCAAACTTTTGGCATCCAAAGACAAAGCATAACCTCCACTTGAATGGCCTAATTATGTCACTAATGGCTTACCTTAGGACCAATTCTAAATCAGCCATACGCCCATCTTTCAAGCCACACACAATGGAATCCTAAGACAATCTATAACTCCCACATTTATTAGCTTGATTCATGACACTAAAGATCAACTTAAAACCTAACTTAAATAGCCACCAAACAATTGAAATCAGCCACTAATCCCCCTAGTTATCACGCCTACCATCTCATCATTATGGTTGGTTACACTTGCTTTTCAAATTAAAAGTGTAACACCCATAACTTACAACATTTATTCACTCAACTAAATGAGGAGTTTCTTATAGCATGCAAGCTAAAGATTCCCTCCTCTAAGACTCTCTAAACTCGTGTAACACCATGGGAAATATGGGCTTGACCTTCATGCAACTCGTAGTGTAGCCCACTAACAAAGTAGCCAAAATTGGATCCACTCACATAACCCATTACACTTATTGAATTGAAAATAAAACAAACAAATAAGTGATGCTAAGCACGCCCCTTGTCATCATCATGGGCCTTCTAGTTGACTAAGATAAGTCACCAACTTGGGCTCCATTCCTTCTAGGCTTGAGTTTGGGCTTGCTTCCATCAAAGTAGTCACCATTTGTTCTAGAACTTCTTGGGCTTTCTTAGCTCTTGATCTTGTTATAGGCCCACCAAGTCCTTGAAGTGCTTCTTGGTCCATGTGTCTTATACGGCTCATATCAAATTGGTTAGCCCCTTGATGAGATCCATAGCATGGGTTCTTCCAAGAACCAAAAGAGAGAATTTCTAAGCTCTCAACAAATCAATTTCTATTCCGAATCAAAGGTCCTTTTACAGTAGAAGAAATACCTATTTATACCTTTGTGCATCTTTAATACGCACACCTCCTAATTTTCTAATCACAACCTATGTGCCTAAAAACAAATAATAGGCTTCTAAGTAGGAAAATTCGTCAAAGTACCATTATTACAAATTGAAACGAACAAACAATACAAAACAAGGTTCACAAGTTTATTATATTTCCAATAAAAGACTAGTCACTAATGAGCAGGATTTGGTAAATTTTGTCTTCATTAGATTCTCCTCCAATGGGAACCAGAAAGAACTAATCTTCTTCTCCATGGCCTCTTGGAGCTTCCTTGCTTTGCTCCTAGTGACTACTCCTTTTTGTGCTTCCTTCCCTTGAGCTAGGAGGTCCTCAACACGTAATTTAGAACGAAGTATTAAAATATTCAAATTCCAAGCTTGACCAGAAAATGAGGTACCCTTTTCAATAAAGTTCTGAAGCATCAAGTACTATAACATAAGAAGATAAAAGCTTCAACAACTCTACCATAAGAAAGAGAAAAGAAGTCTGAACAAAGACAAGATTACTAAAGCTGCAAAAGCAATAACACTAAAGATTGAAGTCAAGCGTCTGCTACCGACAATTAAGCGTCCGAAACGTCGTATTTTGAGGTAAACTCGTCCAAATGAAGTGATGTTGGTTTAGTTAGAAAGATAAGATAAATACCCACAATTTCCCTGAAGAATCCGAGATTTGAGTCAATCTCTATCCGAGAGATATTTCTTCTTCAAACTGGAGATGTGATACTGTTCACGACATTCAGAACATGGAAGTGTCTGTTCATAATTTATGGAGCTTTAGGTGTTTATATGCATCGATCATGGTATCATTGGAAGGCTCAGAGAAATATTTGCAACTCGCTTGAAGATGTCGAGAGCTACATCGTTCTCTATCTTTGACAAATTGTATCCGTCAGTTGGTGACGTGATACCGTTCCTAACAGTCATACCTTTGTACCATCTGTTGGCCATATCTTGCGCTATAGGTGTCCAAATTGGATGAAACCGGTGTCTCAATAAACCTAATATCCATATATACAAGTTTCATGAAGATATCGAATCCTAATTCGGCCGTTAAGAGGGTCAAGGAAGCATAATACTTTCACTAGTCAAAATGCTACGAGATAAACAACCTTGTGAATGTGCTCGATGGATAACCAAGCATCTTATCTCATTTAGGAAGCATCCAGTGAAGCTAACCAAGTGTCTACTCAGAATGCAGAACATTGTGATGAATGGAGACGTAATTTTGAATGAAGTATTCCAATATTCAAAGTCCAAGCTTGACCAGAAAATGAGGTATCCTTTTCAATAAAGTTCTGAAGCATAAAGTACTATAACATAAGAAGATAAAAGCTTCAGCAACTCCAACATAAGAAAGAGAAAAGCAGTCTGAACAAAGACAAGATTACTAAAGCTGCAAAAGCAATAACACTAAAGATTGAAGTCAAGCGTCTGCTGCCGACAATCAAGCGTCCGAAACGTCGTATTTCGAGGTAAACTCGTCCAAATGAAGTGATCTTGATTTAGTTAGAAAGATAAGAATAATACTCATAATTTTCCTAAAGAACTAGTGATCTGAGTCAATCTCTATCCAAGAGAAATTCCTTCTTCAAACAGGAGATGTGATACTGTTCGTGACAATCAGAACATGCAAGCATCGAATGACAATTTCTGGAGCTTTAGGTGTTTAAATGCATCGATCTTTGTATCGTTGGAAGGCTCATTGAAATATCTACAACTCTCATGAAGAGGTCGAGAGCGACATCGATCTCTATCTTTGTCAAATTGTAACCGTAAGTTGGTGACGTGATGCTGTTCCTGAGAGTCATACCTCTGTAGCATCTACTTGCTATATCTTGTGCTATAGGTGACCGAATTGGATGAAACCGTCATCTCATTAAACCTAATGCCCATATATACAAGTTTGATGAAGACATCGAATCCAACTTCGGTCGTTAAGAGGGTCATGGAAGGATAATACGTAACTGGTCAGAACGCTACGAGATAAACAGCCAAGTGAATATGCTTCGTAGATAACCAAGCGTCTTATCTCATTTAGGAAGTGTCCAGTGAAGCTAACCAAGTGTCTACCCAGAATATAGAACATTAGGATGAAAGGAGAAGTAATTTTGAATGAAATATTAAAATATTCAAAGTCCAAGCTTGACTAAAAAATGAGGTACCATTTTCAATAAAGTTATGAAGCATCAAGTGCTGTAACAGAAGAAGATAAAAGCTTCTGCAACTCTAACATAATAGAGAGAAAAGAAGCTTGAACAAAGACAAAATTATTAAAGCTGCAAAAGCAAAAACACTGAAGATTGAAATCAAGCGTCTGCTGTCGATAATCAAGCGTTCGAAACGTCGTATGTTGAGGTACACTTATCCAAATGAAGATCTTGGTTTAGTCAGAAATATAAGATAAAAACCCACAAGTTTCCTGAAGAAGTCGAGATCTGAGTCAATCTCTATCCAAGAGAAATTCCTTCTTCAAGCTGGAGATGTGATACTGTTCGTGACAGTCAGAACATGCAAGCGTCTGCTGAAAATTTCTGGAGCTTTAGTGGTTTAAATGCATCGAACTTATTATCGTTTGAATGCTCAGAGAAATATCTGCAACTCTCATGAAGAGGTCGAGAGCGACATCGATCTCTATCTTTATCAAATCATCTCCGTAAGTTGGTGACGTGATGTTGTTCCTGACTGTCATACCTTTGTAGCATCTACTGGCCAAATCTTAAGCTATAGATGTCCGAATTGGATGAAACCGATGTCTAATTAAACCTAAACTCCATATATACAAGTTTCATGAGGACATTAAATCCTAATTCAGCCGTTAAGAGGGTCAAGGAAGCATAATACGCTGACTGGTCAGAATGCTACGAGATAAACAGCCTTGTGATTGTGCCCAGTGTATAACCAAGCATCTTATCTCATTTAGGAAGCGTCCAGTGAAGCAAACCAAGCATCTACTCAGAATACAGAACATTACAATGAATGGAGAAATAATTTTGAATATTAAAATACTCAAAGTCCAAGCTTGACCAGAAAATGAGGTATCCTTTTCTATAAAGTTCTGAAGCATCATGTACTGTAACAGAAGAAGATAAAAGCTTCAACAACTCTAAGATAGATAGAAAAAAGAAGCCTGAAAAAAGACAAGATTACTAAAGCTGAAAAAGCTAAAACACGGAAGATTGAAGTCAAGCATCTGCTGCCGACAATCAAGCGTATGAAACGTCGTACTTTTAGGTGCACTCGTCCAAATGAAGTGATCTTGGTTTAGTTAGAAAGATAAGATAAACACCCACAATTTTCCTAAAGAACTCGAGATCCGAGTCAATCTCTATCCAAGAGAAATTCCTTCTTTAAACTAGAGATGTGATACTGTTCACGACAATCAGAACATGCAAGTGTCTGTTGATAATTTATGGAGCTTTAGGTGTTTAAATGCATCGATCTTGGTATCGTTGGAAGGCTGAGAGAAGTTCTATCTTAAATCTGAGTCAATCTCTATCTAAGAAAAATTCTTTCTTCGAACTGGAGAAGTTATACTGTTCGTGACAGTCAGAACATGTAAGCATCTGCTGACAATTTCTGGTGCTTTAGGTGTTCAAATGCATTGATCTTGGTATCATTGGAAAACTCATTGAAAAATCTGCAACTCTTATGAAGAGGTCGATAGCGATATTGATCTCTATCTTTGCCAAATTGTATCCGTAACTTGGTAACATGATGTTGTTCTTGACAGTCATGTCTGTAACACCCCGAATTTCACCTTATATTAATATATATTATTATGTATTATTCTTGACCAATATATGTGGTTATGCTCGCCCATGAGGTTTAGATTCATGGTTGGGATAGTTTAGCCTTTAAAAATAGTTTAATCACTTTATCGCCTTACGACCTATTTCACGGTTTTGACCATATCTTGAGTTCTAGATGTCTGATTGAGGCGATCTTAGATGCGTTGGAAAGCTTAGAAGATTATCTACAAGTCTTATTTCAGGTGTTAATGCCAAATTCGGCTTCTAAAGTTTCGCGTCGCGAAGATACATTCGCCTCGCGAACCTGACAGCCAGATTTTTTGCAGCTTTTGGTTCGCCTCGCGAAAGGCTACTCGCCTCGCGAATCTGCGCGCACCAGAATCGTGTTTTTGGGCTTCTAATCAGCCCATAATGACCCTAACTCATTTATACCATAAGACTCGACCTAAACCTATTTTCTAAGTCGAATTACTCTTAGAAACTGCCTCTTCCTCTCCAAATAAGGATTTCTAAACCCTTTCCAAGGATTCTTGAAGGAGATTGCACCATTGTTCATCGTTCTTCGTCTCCTTCGCTTGAAGAGCATTACTGCCATCACAAGCCCTCTTCCTAGTTGCTGCTCTTGAACCTTTTGGGGCTATGATCATGAAGTCAAGCGTCGTAAGATCGAGCATTCGTGAGATGCAACCTTTTCCGGACCTTTTTCCTTCCTTTGTTCATTGTGATCGTCATACCAGGTATGGGGGGAAGAAATAGATCATGAGTATGTGGGTTTTGGGATAGGTTAAGATGAAGGGGTTAACCCATGACCCCTATATGTTTGTCTATATGCATTGTAAATGCCTATGTATATGCTATGAGTGTAATTATGTGTATGTTATGTATGTGCCTATGTGAATATTGTATAAATATATATGTTTATGGTTCTATGATTGTGATTATGGGTGTTTGTCTTGATGATATGATTGAAACATTATGAGGTACGATGAATAGTATGTACATACATACAATATGCATTGATGAGATTTTATAATGTGCATTGATAATGATGACTTGATGATGATGTGCGTTACAATAAACAAGATAGGATTAGTGGAAGAACATAGCTTTAGGACGTTTGGCACCCCATAATGAATGAGTTGATATGAGAGGTGAGATTGATAATATTGGATTAGTTTTGGAAACCCAGAGGAATGATTCTTGAGAGATGGGATGATAGGCATAGGGATAACTTAGAGAAATTCTTAAGATTCCCACATCTGTCATGATTCGCCTGGCGAATAGCCATTCGCGAGGCGAGACAGAGAGACCATTCGTAGTCTGACGTGATTCGCCTAGCGGATTGTAATCCGCGAGGCGAATGAGAGAACCAGATATTGGGGCTCTCGGGCTCGCCTCGCGAGCCAGGATTCGCCTAGCAAATTTGAGAACCTATTTAGGAGCTCTCGGGCTCGCCTCGCGAGCCACGATTCGCCTAGCGAATTTGGGTTTCTCACCCAGATTCTGTTGTGAAGGGATAATGATTAGGGTAATGGGAAAAAGACTATGAGGTCATAATTCAAGGTTGATAATATAGAAAAGAACGTTGATAACTATATGGCTTGAGATTTAAATATTAGGATTAAGTTATAATCTTAATAAGATATGAATTGTGGTTTAGATATTAGGATTAAGTTACAATCTTAATAAATATATGACTTGAGGTTTAAATATTAGGATTAAGTTATAATCTTAATAAGATATGAATTGAGGATTAGATATTAAGATTAAGTTATAATCTTAATAAATATATGACTTGAGGTTTAAATATTAAGATTAAGTTATAATCTTATTAAAATATGAATTGAGGTTTAGATAATAAGATTAAGTATAATACTTAACAAAGATAATGTTAAGTTAAGACTTAACAAAGAGAACAATTAATAAGACGATGATGTTAATGGTAACGATGTACTGTTACCGATGTTGTTGGTTAAATCATTCTTAATGCTTATTAGTCAAGTTTGATGTTGATAAATCATCTTTGATGCTTGTTGGTCAAAGTTGATACCCATGTAATGGTATGATGGTGGATGGTTGGACATGTGTTTGCATGTTGTTGAGCATAGCATGCATCATACATTGACGTTGATATGTTCGGTGGAAAGCAAACGATGAATCGCGATTGTGGAGGCCACGATGGGTGTTATCCCGGCCTTGCGGGTACATTGGGTATGGAAGTTCCAATTGACATGGGCTAGCTACCTATTGTCGAAGTGACCTAAAGAATAAGCTTGAGTACCCTGACTAGCCACTATACGTTATCAGGATTAGTGAGAGTGTTCGGAGATGGCCCATGGTCTGGCATATCATCCACGTTGATAACCGGACATGTACTCCTAATCGTTTTTTCCAGAGTTAGAGTTGTTGGCCACATGCATACGGAGTAGTGATGTTGCATTCGCATTGACATGCATCTTTGATATATATTGATTATATCTGTGGTGATTGATGTATGTTGTATGCCATCTTAATTACTATTCCATTCCGTTTACATATATTCATGATTGTGTTTCTTACCCCTCTCTTTGTTATTCTTGTGCATATGTTGTGGTATATGCAGAGGAGGGTGAGCATGCTGACGAGGAGTGATCCCGAGGAGATCTCTCTCAGTAGTTAGGATTTATAATTTATGTTATTCGGTTTTATTCCGATGTATTATCGGTATATGTATACCAGCTCTGATATGTGACATTGGGACTTGGGTTAAGTTTATTATTTATGTTTTCCGCAGTTTGTTTTCAAAGGATTTTGATTATTTCAGATTCCTATGTTTTACGTTATAGATGATGTGATGCACATTACCCTGGAGGATATATTTTTATTTTAATTGTTATGTTTTTAAAGACATTATGATTTTATTCATGTTTTATTATATGTGGGGTAGTGGGTGTCACAATGTCTTGCGCTATAGGAGTCCGAATTGGAAGAAACCTGTGTCTCAATAAACCAAATATTCATATATACAAGTTTCATGAAGACATCGATTGCTAATTCGGCCGTTAAGAGGGTCAAGTAAGCATAATACGCTAACTAGTCATAATGCTACGAGATAAACATCCTTCTGAATGTGCCCAGTGTATAACCAAGCGCCTTATCTCATTTAGGAAGCATCTTGTGAAGCTAAACAACCGCCTACACAGAATACAGAACATTATGATGAACGAAAAAGTAATTTTGAATGAAATATTAAAATATTCAAAGTCCAAACTTGACCAGAAAATGAGGTATCATTTTCAATAAAGTTCTGAAGCATCAAGCGTCCGAAATTCATATTTTGAGGTACACTCGTCCAAATGAAGTGATCTTGGTTTAGTAAGAAAGATAAGATAAATATCCACGAGTTTCCTGAAGAAGTCGAGATCTGAGTCAATCTCTATCCGAGTGAAATTCCTTATTCAAGCTGGAGAACTGATACTGTTCGTGACAGTAAGAACATTCAAGAGTATGCTGACAATTTCTGTCGCTTTACGTGTTTAAATGCATTGTTCCTGGTGTCGTTGGAAGGATCAGAGAAATATCTGCAACTCTCATGAAGAGGTCGAGAGCGACATCGTTCTTTATCTTTGTCAAATTGTATATATAAGTTGGTGAACTGATGCTGTTCCTGATAGTCATACCTTTGTAGCATCTACTGGCCATATCTTTTGCTATAGGTGTTCGAATTGCACGAAACCAGTGTCTCATTAAACCAAATATTCATATATACAAGTTTCATGAAGACATCGAATCCTAGTTCGGCCGTCAAGAGGGTCAAGTAAGCATAATACGCTCACTGGTCAGAATGCTACGAGATAAACATGTTTATGCTTGCTAGGTAAATGCATGGTAGTGGGAATTTATTCCAAGTATCTCAAGAGTTTAAGCTTAGCCTATAAATAGGGAACTCATGTACTACTCAAATCAGCCTTGTGAATGTGCCAGGTGGATAACCAAGCGTCTTCTCTTATTTAGGAACGTCTAGTTAAGCTAACCAAGCATCTACTCAGAATGCAAAACATTTTGATGAATGGAGACATAATTTTGAATGAAGTATTAAAATATTCAAAGTGCATGCTTGGATAGAAAATGAGGAACCCTTTTCAATGCAGTTCTGAAGCATCAAGTATTATAACAGAAGAAGATAAAAACTTAAGCAACTCTAACATAAGAAAGAGAAAAGAAGCCTGAAAAAAGACAAGATTACAAAAGCTGCAAAAGCAAAAACACGGAAGATTGAAGTCAAGCATCTGCTGCCGACAATCAAGCATCCGAAACGTCGTATTTTTAGGTACAGTTGTCCAAATGAAGTGAACTTGGTTTATTTAGAAAGATAAGATAGTTACCCACAATTTTACTGAAGAGCTCGAGATCTGAGTCAATCTCTATCCGGGAGAAATTCTTTCTTCAAACTGGAGATGTGACACTGTTCGTGACAGTCAGAACATGCAAGCGCCTGCTGACAGTTTCTGGAGCTTTCGGTGTTTACATGCATCGCTCTTGGTATCGCTGGAAGAATCATAGAAATATCTGCAACTCTCATGAAGAGGTCGAGAGCGACATTGATCTCTATCTTTGTCAAATTGTATCTGTAAGTTGGTTACGTGATGCCGTTCTTGACAGTCATACCTTTGTGGCTTCTACTGTCCATGTCTTGCGCTATAGGTGTCCAAATTAGATGAAACTGGTGTCTCATTAAACTAAATATCCATATAAGCAAGTTTCATGAAGACATCGAATCCTAATTTGGCCGTTAAGTGAGTCAAAGAAGCATAATACGCTCACTGGTCAGAATGCAAATAGATAAATAACCTTGTCAATGTGCCTGATGGATAACCAAGCGTATTATCTCATTGAGGAAGCATCCAGTGAAGCTAAACAAGCGTCTACTCAGAATGCTAAACATTGTGATGAATGGAGACGTAATTTTGAATGAAGTATTAAAATATTCAAATTCCAAGCATGACCAGAAAATGTGGTACCCTTTTCAATAAAGTTCTGAAGCATCAGTACTATAACATAAGAAGATTAAATCTTCAACAACTGTAACATAAGAAAGAGAAAATAAGTCTGATCAAAGACAAGATTACTAAAGCTGCAAAAGAAAAAACACTAAAGATTGATGTCAAGCGTCTGTTGCCGACAATCAAGTAAACTCGTCCAAATGAATTGATATTGGTTTAGTTAGAAAGATAATAATAATACCCACAATTTTCCTACAGAACTCGAGATCTGAGTCAATTTCTATCAGAGAGAAATTCCTTCTTCAAATTGGAGATATGATACTGTTCGTGACAGTCAGACATGCAAGTGTCTAATGACAATTTCTAGAGCTTTATGTGGTTAAATGCATCGATCTTGTTATCGTTGGAAGGCTCAGAGAAATATCTGCAACTCTCATTAAGAGGTCGAGAGCGACATCGATCTCTATCTTTATCAAATTGCACGCGTAAGTTGGTGACCTGATGCTGTTCTTGAGAGTCATACCTTTGTAGCATCTACTGGTAATATCTTGTGCTATAGGTGACCGAATTGCCTGAAACAGGTGTCTAATTAAACCAAATATCCATATATTCATGTTTCATGAAGATATTGAATCCTAATTCGGTCGTTAAGAGGGTTAAGGAAGCAAAATACGCTAACTGGTCAGAATGCTATGAGATAAACAGCAAAGTGAATTTGTCCAGTGGATAACCAAGCGCCTTATCTCATTCAGGAAGCGTCCAGTGAAGCTATTCAAGTGTTTACTCAGAATACAGAACATTATGATGAAGGGAGAAGTAATTTTGAATGAAATATTAAAATATTCAAAGTCCAAGCTTGACTAGAAAATGAGGTACCCTTTTCAATAAAGTTATGAAGCATCAAATACTGTAATAGAAGAAGATAAATTCTTCAGCAACTTAAACAGAAGAAAGAGAAAAGAAGCTTGAACAAAGACAAAATTACTAAAGTTGCAAAAGCAAAAACACTAAACATTGCAATCAAGCGTCTGCTGCCGACAATCAAGCCTCCAAAACATCGTATTTTGAGGTACACTCGTCCAAATGAAGTGATCTTGGTTTAGTTGGAAATATAAAATAAATACCCACAAGTTTCTTGAAGAAGTCGAGATCTTAGTCAATCTCTATCCGAGAGAAATTCCTTCTTCAAGCTAGAGATGTGATACTGTTCGTGATAGTCAGAACATGTAAGCGTTTGCTGACAATTTCTGGAGCTTTAGGTGTTTAAATGCATCAATCTTAGTATCGTTTGAAAGCTCAGAGAAATATCTGTAACTCTCATGAAGAGGTCGAGAGGGACATCGATCTCTATCTTTGTCAAATCGTCTCCGTAAGTTGGTGATGTGATGTTGTTCCTAACTATCATACCTTTGTAGCATCTACTGGCCATATCTTGCGCTATAGGTGTCCGAATTGGATGAAACCGATGTCTCATTAAACCTAAAATCTATATATACAAGTTTCATGCGGACATCGAATCCTAATTCGGCCGTTAAGAGGGTCAAGGAAGCATAATACTCTCACTGGTCAGAACGCTACGAGATAAACAACCTTGTGAATGTGCCCAGTGGATAACCAAGCATCTTATCTCATTTAGGAAAGGTCCAGTGAAACTAACAAAGCATCTACTCAGAATACAGAACATTATGAGGAATGGAGAAGTAGTTTTGAATGAAGTATTGAAATATTCAAAGTCCGCTTGACCAGAAGATGAGGTACCCTTTTCAATAAAGTTTTGAAGCATCAAGTCCTATAACAGAAGAATATAAAAGCTTCAACAACTCTAACATAAGAAAGAGAAAAGAAGCCTGAACACAGACAAGATTACTAAAGCTGCAAAAGCAAAAACACTGAAGATTGAAATCAAGCATCTACTGCCGACATTCAAGTGTCCGAAACGTCGTATTTTGAGGTACACTCGTCCAAATGAAGTGATCTTGATTTAGTTAGAAAGATAAGATAAATACCCACAATTTCCCTGAAGAACTCGAGATCTGAGTCAATCTCTATCCGAGAGAAATTCCTTCTTCAAACTGGAGATGTGATACTTTTCACGACATTCAGAACATGCAAGTGTCTGTTCATAAATTATGGAGCTTTAGGTGTTTATATGCATCGATCTTGGTATCGTTGGAAGGCTCAAAGAAATATCTGCAACTCGCTTGAAGAGGTCGAGAGCGACATCGTTCTCTATCTTTGACAAATTGTATCTGTAAGTTGGTGAGAAGATAATGTTCCTGACAGACATACCTTTGTAGCATCTACTGGCATATCTTGTGCTACAGGTGTCCGAATTGGATGAAACCGGTGTTTCAATAAACATAATATCCATATATACAAGTTTCTTGAAGACATCGAATCCTAATTCGGCCGTTAAGAGGGTCAAGGAAGCATTATACTCTCACTGGTCAGAATGCTACGAGATAAACAACCTTGTATGATATGATCATAGAAAGCTACCAAGAAGATTTCTCCACTAGTTTTAGGACTTTGTAATAGAATAGGAAAATATGTAATAAAAGTAGAACTTTGACTTTTTGTAGTTTGACTTTTATTAGGACTTTGACTTTTTGTACTTTGACTTTTTGGACCTTGACTTGTAATTAGGCCAAGATGAAGTCATCAAGGCCCACACACCATGAGATTGGCGCTAGCTTCTCTTCATCTTTTTGGGAAACATATGAATACCCAAATGTAACCATTTGAATCATAATAGAAAGTTTAGAATTTTTCTCACATTGAGAATTTAGAGAGAGTTGAGAGAGAGAGTCTCCTCTTGAAGGTTCTAGAGTAGAACCTTGTGATTCTCATCAAGAGCTTCTTACTCTTGTGGCGGATCTTCCTTGAGCTTATCACTCCATATAATCCATTGAGTTGTGGAGCTTTCTTCCATTTCCCTTCCCCTTCATCTTTTCCCTTTCTTTTTGTTATTTTTGAATTTTGCCTCACGCACATAGCCATAAGCTTTGTCTAGTTTCATGCAATTTTAGTTTGAATTTTCAACTATGGATCAATTCTCCTAGAACGATCCTACATTCATTAGATCCACTTTGGATCATAACATTTGGTATCAAAGCTAGCCTCTAGGAGAGTTAGAAGCTTGAAAATTTCAAAAAAAAAATTTGGCGCAAATTTCAAATTTGAAATTTGTTCTTGGCGCCAATTTTCAAAAATTTGAAAATCTAGATCTAGATCCTTTTGATCTTGATTTTGTGTTCTAGTTGTGTTGTTTGTTGTTCTTATGGTTTGAATTTTTGAATTCTACATATAATTGTGTTAGATTTGATTTATTCTTTTGAATTTGAATTTTATTAATGTTCATAAGTGTTCTTCATATTTCTTGAGATCCTTGGGATAATTGCTTGATAGATCTTGATGAATTTCAAAAGTGTTGGTTAACTTGTTGATCAACCACTTGAATAAAGGATCTAAGCATCAAAATAGTGAATTCTAAATTTGATTGTTGAAATTCAACTTGCTTATTACAAAAGCACTTTTGAAAGGCTCTTTGATCTAACATTTGTATTAATTGTTTAGTTTGGGCTGTTTGTGTAGTTTCGAAAAGTCAGTGGCTGTTCTTAAAAAAAAAATAGTTCAGAAATTATAGAAAAGGAAAAAGAGTCCAAATCTGAAAAATCCAAAGGACCAAAACGCAAATTTAAAAAAAATTGGGGCAAAAGTGCAAATATCAAAAGTTTTAAAAAAAAAATTTAGTTGCAGAAAAAGAATTGCCACTATTCAGCCTAGAAACTTTGTGTTTGAGCCTACTTGAGCAAGAAAATTTCGAAAATCAAGAACACCTTAAGAAAAATTCATTTTCAACTTCTTGTTTCTTTTACTTTCTTCTTCTACTTGTCTTCTTTCAATTCTATTTGAGTGTGCTATTTCTTGTAGTGCATTTTTAGTTTGTCTTTTAAACTTCTTAGTGTTGTCTTGTAGTTTTCTTTCCTTGAAATTCTTGTGAGTGAATTACTCTTGGTTTGATTTGTTTACAAGTGTATTTGGCTTTATATCTTGAAATTGCTTGTTTCTACTTCAAGAGCCTTTGAGTGAGACTTTAGAATGGAAAAAGGCAAGAGTGTACATTTGCTAAAAAGCCTATTTGTGTGATACACAAGTGAACATTCTAAGAGTGAAACACTTAGTTGAGTGGTGAGGTCCATTTTATTTCTTTGTTTTATTGTTGAAAATTGTAAACATGTCACAAACAAGAGGTGATAGTGGAGGTAGTACACCACCTTCACCTAGAACCGCGGCATATGATATGAAACTTCAAAGGATGACAAGACATTTGGAAAGGCTTCTTCAAAGGAAAAGTGATGAACTTAATGAAAGACTTGAAGGCATTGAAAGAACTTCAAGAGGCACAAGAACTAGAAGTCCAAGGCAAGAAAGTTCTTCTCATGCAAATTCATCACATGAAGACCATGAATATGAAGAGGATGACCGAAGAAGAAGGAGACATAGAAGGAGACATGGAGAGTATGGGGAGGATAGAGTGAGGAGACAAAATGATAGGCTTGAAGGTGTAAAAATAAAAGTGCCAACATTTCAAGGTAAAAATGATCCCGAATTGTACTTAGAGTGGAAAACCAAAATAGAGCAAATTTTTGCATGCCAACATTATAGTGAAGAGAAGAAGGTTAAGGTGGCATCCATAGAATTTGTAGACTATGCATTAATATGGAAGGATCAACTAATCAAGGAGAAAAGGAGGAATGGAGATGATCCAATTTCTACTTGGAGAGAAAGGAAGGCCATCATGAGGAAGAGATTTGTTTCTTCACACTATCATAGGGAGCTCCATAACAAGCTTCAAAGGCTTAATCAAGGCAACAAAAGCGTGGATGAATATTTTAAGAAAATGGAGGGTGCATTGATTAGGGCAAACATTAATGAAGAAAGAGAAGCAACTATGGCAAGGTTCTTAAATGGTTTGAATCAAGAGATCTTGGACATAGTTGAATTGCATCATTATGTTGAATTGGAAGATTTGGTGCATCAAGCAATCAAAGTTGAGCAACAATTGAAGAGAAGGAGATCCTACAAGAAGCCATTTTCTAACTATTCCTCAACAAGTTGGAAAGATTCTAAGAAGGAGGGAGACTCCTCCAATGCAATTGGAGCCGCGACCAACATGGGTAAAAATGGGACAAGGCCCAATTCTTGGAACTCTAAATCTCCTTCATCTCCTACTCATTCTAATGCACCTAGATCTAGGGATATAAAGTGCTTTAAGTGCCTTGGAAGAGGACACATTGCATCCCAATGCCCCAACAAGAGAACCATGATCTCTAGGGGTAAAGAACTTGAAAATTGTGCATCATCATCATCTCACACTAGTGCATCTTCTACAAGTGAGAGTGAAAAAGATTGTGAGATAAAACCTATTGAGGGCGATTTACTCATGGTTAGAAGATTACTAGGAATGCATATTAATGAAAATGATGATAGCCAAAGGGAGAGCATTTTTCAAACAAGATGCATGATAGAAGGTAAAATTTGTGCATTGATCATTGATGGTGGTAGTTGCACCAATGTAGCTCGCACCATCTTGGTGACCAAACTTGGTCTTAAAACAATTCCTCATCCGCAACCATATAAACTACAATGGCTAAATAATGATGGTGAATTAGTAATGGATCAACAAGTCTTGTTAAATTTTTCCATTGGTCATTACAATTATGAGGTTCTTTGTGATGTGGCTCCTATGGAGGTGAGTCATGTTATACTTGGAAGGCCATGGCAATTTGATCGTAAAGTAATTCATGATGGCCAAACTAACACGTTCTCTTTTGTACATAAAAACCGCACCATTAAACTTGTACCACTTTCTACAAAAGAAGTGTGTGAGGATAGAAAGAAAATGAAAATCAAAAGAGAGCAAGAGAGAAAAGCCTCCAAGAAAAAAGAAATAAAGAATGAGGTTGAGGTAAAAGAAGAGAGAAAGAAACAGAGTTTACTCATAGTGAAAGAAAAGGTTGAGGAAGAGTTATTAGTTGACCAAACCCAAAAACTTACAAATAATTGTTTGTCTACTAATACTTCTCCCTTGCATATTTGTGTAGACCATCTTGTGCACATTAAGAATGTGGAACCAAGGCCAAAGCCTCAAGGTCTCATTCCAAAGGTTCCCAACTCTCATGACACAAAACCAAAAGGAAAACCCAAAAGCTTCAATGGCTTTCACAATCATTTGAAGGGTTTATGGGAAAACATTCAAGGGGCTTTTGAAGAGGTCATAACCCATTTTGCATGGGCAACTTGGGCCATTTTCATACAAGTGGTCTTTGACCCCGGTGGAAAAGTTGAAACAAAGGGAGTATCAAATTCCAATAATAATTGTTTGTTTTCAACTTCCATTAAAAACTAATTTCTTGTATTGTGATGTAGGACTCAAAGTCTTCAAATTCGTGGACGAATTTCTTCAAGAAGGAGGGGATGATATGATCATGGAAAGCTACCAAGAAGATTTCTCCACTAGTTTTAGGACTTTGTAATAGAATAGGAAAATATGTAATAAAAGTAGAACCTGGACTTTTTGTAGTTTGACTTTTATTAGGACTTTGACTTTTTGTACTTTGACTTTTTGGACCTTGACTTGTAATTGGGCCAAGATGAAGTCATCAAGGCCCACACACCATGAGGTAGGCGCTAGCTTCTCTTCATCTTTTTGGGAAACATATAAATACCCAAATGTAAGCCATTTGAATCATAATTGAAAGTTTAGAATTTTTCTCGCATTGAGAATTTAGAGAGAGTTGAGAGAGATTCTCCTCTTGAAGGTTCTAGAGTAGAACCTTGTGATTCTCATCAAGAGCGTCTTACTCTTGTGGCGGATCTTCCTTGAGCTTATCACTCCATCTAATCCGTGGGGTTGTGGCGCTTTCTTCCATTTCCCTTCCCCTTCATCTTTTCCCTTTCTTTTTGTTATTTTTGAATTTTGCCTCACGCACATAGCCATAGGCTTTGTCTAGGTTCATGCTATTTTACTTTGAATTTACCTCACGCATATAGCCATACGCTTTGTCTAGATTCATGCAATTTTAGTTTGAATTTTCAACTACGGATCAATTCTCCTAGAACGATCCTACATTCAATAGATCCACTTTGGATCATAACATTGTGAATGTGCCCGATGGATACCAAGCGTCTTATCTCATTTAGAAAGCATCCAGTGAAGCTAACCAAGCGTCTACTCAGAATACAGAACATTATGACGAATGGAGAAGAAGTTTTGAATGAAGTATTAAAATATTTAAAGTCCAAGCTTGACCAGAAAATGAGGTACCCTTTTCAATAAAGTTTTGAAGCATCAAGTTACGTAACAGAAGAATATAAAAGCTTTAGGAACTCTAACATAAGAAAGAGAAAAGAAGCCTGAACAAAGACAAGATTACTAAAGATGCAAAAGCAAAAACACTGAAGATTGAAGTCAACCGTCTGCTGCTGACAATTAAGCGTATGAAATGACGTATTTTGAGGTACACTCGTCCAAATGAAGCGATTATGTTTAGTTAGAAAGATAATATAAATGCCCACGATTTTACTGAAGAACTCGAGATCTAAGTCAATCTCTATCCAAGAGAAATTCCTTCTTTAAATTGGAGATGTGATACTGTTCGTCACAGTCTGAACATGCAAGCGTCTGCTGACAATTTCTGGAGCTTTAGGTTTTTAAATGCATCGATCTTGGTATCATTGGAAGGCTCAGAAATATCTGCAACTCTCATGAAGAAGTCGAGAGCGACATCGATCTCTGTTTTGGTCAAATTGTATCCGTAAGTTGGTGACGTGATGCTGTTCCTGACAATCATACCTTTGTAGCAGCTACTAGCCATATCTTGCGTTATAGGCGTACGAATTTGATGAAACCGGTGTCTCCTATTATTCATCTATACAAGTTTCATGAAGATATCGAATCCTAATTCGGTCGTTAAGAGAGTCAAGGAAGCATAATACGCTAACTGGTTAGAATGCTACGAGATAAATAGCCTTGTGAATATGCCCAGTGGATAACCAGGCATCTTATCTCATTTAGGAAGCGTCCAGTGAAGCTAAACAAGCGTCTATTCAGAATACAGGACAATATGATGAATGCAGAAGTAATTTTTGTAACGCCCCTATTTTTCAAGCTTTATGATATGAATTAAACAGTATTTAGGTGTTTGTATTTTATTGGAGAGTCTAGAGAGTATGATATGAGCCCACTAAGGAATATGGACCAAGAAGCACTACAAAGACTTGTTAAGGCTATGACGAAAGCAAGAGTCAAGAAAGCCCAAGAGGTTCTAAACCAAATGGATCTTTTAATGGGCACAAGCCCAAGTGCAAGTCAAGAAGACATTGAGCCCAAGTTGGTATCTTGCATCATCCAACTAGAAGATTCATAATGTGGGGCGCATGACATGAAGAAGTTTCCAATTAGGTGGTTTTTCTTTTATTTTTCAACAAGTGTATGTGGGTCCAATTTGTTTAAATGCTACAATTGGATTCCTTCATAGTCTTACACGAAATTAGAGAGTCTTGGGGAGGAAATCTTTGGCTTGCATGCTATAAGAAACTCCTCATTAAGTTGAGTGAATAAATTGTAAGTTATGGGTGTTACACTTTTAATTTGAAAAGCAAAGTGTAACCACCTATAATGAAGGGAGAGTAGGCGTGTATATGAGTGCTTGGGGCTGACTTTAATTGCTTCATGGTGAGTTATGAGTGTCTTGGTGGCTGCCTTCAATTGTTTGGGTGTTACACTTTTAATTTGAAAAACAAAGTGTAACCACCCATGATGAAGGAATGGTAGGCGTGTATGAATGGGTTTGGGGGCTGACTTGAATGGTTTTAGTGGTCATTTAAGTTAGGAAATAGGCCATTCAAAGTGGGGGTTATGCCTTGTCTTTGGATGCCAAGAGTTGGATGACTACTATATGTATGCATCTAGAAACATGGAATAAGACAAGTTGGATGTTGAATTTGGATTAATTCCATTTGTGAGAGAATTGTTCTCTTAGGTTCTTGGTTGAACCAAACTTAGTTCTTATCAAGAATCCAAGATTCTTGTGGCGAACATCACTTGGCTTATCAAACCTTCTTGGTTTGTGGCGCCTTCATCATCTCTTTCTTCCCATTTTCTTACTTTCTTAACTTTTATGTTGATTCATTTTATTCATATAAGAAGAGCACGAAATTATCATGCTTTGAATTCAACCATAAGATCTTCAAAAGGCAACCTCACCATTTGGTTGTCATCAAGTGGTATCAAAGCTTAGGCTTTGGTTGAATTTTTGTTTGTGTTCTTGATTCTATTTGCTTCTTCATCTTCTACTCTTTCTTCTTTCCTTCTCAAACCAAAAACAAAAGTTACTTGATCTTTGCTTGAAGGGAAAATTCATGGTTGTTGTGTATTTCTCCAAAAGCAAGGTTTTCAAGAGTAATTCTCTTCAACAAGTTATAAAAAAAAAAAAAAAAAAAATTCGTGTAAAAAAAAAAACAAAAAGAAGAGAAAGTTTCACTTGAGCAATTTGTGTCTTGAAAATTTTTCCCTTCTTCCTTTGTTTCTTATTTCTAAACCTTTTCTTTTCTAGCCTTTGTTCTTCGTTTTTCCTTGTTTTTATAAGTTTTATGATTGTTGTCACTTGAATTTTGGTATTTTTGTGTTTTGTTCTTGATTCCTCTAAGAACTAAAGGAGAACATTTGAGAGGAAAAAGGCAAGAGTGCAAATTTACATCTTGTGTGGAAAAAGCCAAAAGAGTGAAATTCATTTGTGTGATAAGTGAGGGAGTGTAGTGAGGAAACACAAATCATGGCACACAATGGAGATAGTCCACCACCTTCACCAAGGTCCGCGGTCATTCTTGCACGAATGACTACTCAAATGCAAGCCCTTCAAAGGCAAATGGAGACAATGCAAGCCAACTATGATCAACAACTTGCTAATCTCCAAAATGATGAGTTCAGTGGCAATGAAAGTGAAAGAGGAAGGCCTAGAGGAGGAAGACATAGAGGAGGAGGACATAGGGGACGAAGGCGTGATGAAAGGCTTGAGGGGGTCAAAATCAAAGTTCCTCCCTTTCTTGGGAAGAATGATCCGGAGGCTTACTTGGAGTGGGAGTTTAAAATAGAACAAGTTTTTTATTGTAATTCTTACAATGAAAGCAAGAAGGTGAAAGTAGCCACCCTTGAGTTAAAAGAATATGCCCTTGTGTGGTGGGACCAATTACAAAAAGAAAGGAGGAGACATGGAGGAGCGGTCATAGACACTTGGGAGGAGATGAAGTATGTCATGAGGAAGAGGTTTGTCCCAAATCATTACCAAAGGGACATTCACAACAAATTGCAAAGGCTTACCCAAGGGACCAAAAGCATTGATGAGTATTTCAAGGAGATGGAGTTGGCCTTACTTAGGTCAAATTTTCAAGAAGATAGGGAGGCTACCATGGCAAGATTCTTACATGGCTTGAGTCAAGATATTCAAGACATTGTAGAATTACAAAATTATGTGGAGCTTGAAGATTTGGTGCAACAAGCAACCAAGGTGGAGCAACAAATTAAGAGGAGGAAGTTCAAATATTCTTCTTCTTCTTCTTCTTCAAATTTTCCATCATCAAATTGGAAGGACAAGCAAAAGAAGGAGGGTGCACCAACCAAAGAAGCCGTGAGCACCGCTCAAGGCAAGAAACCAATGGAGACAACCACTAGGAGCCGTGAAGTAAAGTGTTTCAAATGCCTTGGCCATGGGCACATAGCCACCCAATGTCCAACAAAGAGAACCATGGTGACCATGAATGGTGAAGTAGTATCACAATCCGGTGTCTCATTAAAGATAATATCCACATAAACAAGTTTTATGAAGACATCGAATCCTAATTCGGCCAGTAACAGGGACAAAGAAGCATAATAGCTAAATGGTAAGAATGCTACGAGTTAAAAAGACATGTGAATGTGCAAAGCGGATACCCAAGCACCTTAGCTCATTTAAAAAGCGTCAAGTGAAGCTAATCAAGCGTCTTCTCAGAATACAGAACATTACGATGGGTAGAGAAGTAACTTTTAATGAAGTATTAAGATATTCAACGTCCAAGCTTGACCAGAAAATGAGGTACCCTTTTCAATAAAGCTTTGACGCATCAAGAACAGTAATATAAGAATATAAAAGCTTCAGCAACTCGAATAGAAGAAAGAGAAGAAAAGCATGAATAAAGACAAAAGTACAAAAGCGGTAACAGCAAAAACACTGAAGATTGAAGTCAAGCGTCTGCTGCCGATAATCAAGCGTCCGAAACGTCGTGTTTTGATGTATGCTCGTCCTAATAAAGTGATCTTGGTATTTTTAGTAAGATAAGAGAAATACCCACCTGTTTCCTGAAGAAGTCGAGATCTGAATCAATCTCTATCTGAGTGAAATTCCTTCTTCAAGCATGAGGTGTGATACTTTTCGTGACAATTCGAATATGCAATCTTCTGCTGACAATTTCTGGAGCTTTAGGTTTTCAAAAGTATCGATCTTGGTATCGTTGGAAGGCTCACAGAAATATCTACAACTCGCGTGAAGAGGTCAAGAATGAAATCAATCTCTATCTTAATCAAAATGCATCCCTAAGTTGGTGACGTGATGCCGTTCCTGACTGTGATACCTTTGTTGCGTCTGTTGTCCATATATTGAGCTGATGGTGTTCGAATTGGATTAAACCGGTGTCTCATTAAAGCTAATATGCATATAAACAAGTATCATGAGGACATCGAATCCTAATTCGACCAATAACAGGGTCAAAGAAGCATAATACGCTAAATGGTCAGAATGCTACGAGTTAAACAGACTTGTGAATGTGCATAGCGGATGACCAAGCGCCTTAGCTCTTTTAAGAATCGTGCAGTGAAGCCAATCAAGCGTCTACTCAGAATACCGAACATTATGATGGGTGGAGTAGTAATTTTGATTGAAGTACTAAGATATCCAACGTCTAAGCATGACCAGAAAATGAGGTACCCTTTTCAATAAAGTTCTGAAGCATCAAGTATTGTAATATAAGAATATAAAAGCTTCAGCAACTCTAATAGAAGAAAGAGAAGAAATGCGTGAATAAAGACAACAGTACAAAAGCGACAACAGCAAAAAGACTAAAGATTGAAGTCACGCATCTGCTGCCGATAATCAAGCGTCTGAAACGACGTATTTTGAGGTACGCTCGTCCTAATGAAGTGATCTTGGACTTTTTAGTAAGATAAGAGAAATACCTACCTGTTTCCTGAAGAAGTCGAGATTTGAATCAATCTCTATCTGAGTGAAATTCCTTCTTCAATGATGTGGTGTGATACTGTTTGTGACAATTCGCATATGCAAACTTCTTCTGACAATTTATGGAGCTTTAGTTTGTCTAAACTATCGATCTTGGTATGGTTGGAAGGATCAAAGAAATATCTGCAACTCTCGTGAAATGGTCAAGATCGAAATCGATCTCTATATTTGCCAAAATGCATCCGTAAGTTGGTGACGTGATGCCGTTCCTCACTGTCATACCTTTGTTGCGTCTGTTTGCCATATATTGAGCTGATGGTGTTCGAATTGGATTAAACCGGTGTCTCATTAAAGCTAATATCCATATAAACAAGTTTCATGAAGACATCGAATCCTAATTAGGCCAGTAACAGGGTGAAATAAGCATAATACGCTAAATGGTCAGCATGCTACGAGTTAAACAGACTTGTTAATGTGCAAAGCGGATAACCAAGCGCCTTGGCTCTTTTAAGAATCATCCAGTGAAGCCAATCAAGCGTCTACTCAGAATACAGAACATTATGATGGGTAGAGAATTAATTTTGAATGATGTATTGAGATATTCAACGTCTAAGCTTGACCATAAAATGAGTTATCCTTTTCAATAAAGTTCTGAAGCATCAAGTACTGTAATATAAGAATATAAAAGCTTCAGCAAATCTAATAGAAGAAAGAGAAGAAAAGCATTAATAAAGACAAAGGTACAAAAGCGGCAACAGCAAAAACACTAAAGATTGAAGTCAAGCATCTGCTGCCGATAATCAAGCGTCCGAAACGTCGTGTTTTGATGTATGCTCGTCCTAATAAAGTGATCTTGGTATTTTTAGTAAGATAAGAGAAATACCCACCTGTTTCCTGAAGAAGTCGAGATCTTCATCAATCTCTATCTGAGTGAAATTCCTTCTTCAAGCATGAGGTGTGATACTGTTTGTGACAATTCGAATATGCAATCTTCTGCTGACAATTTCTGGAGCTTTAGGTTTTCAAAAGTATCGATCTTGGTATCGTTGGAAGGCTCACAGAAATATCTACAACTCGTGTGAAGAGGTCAAGAATGAAATCAATCTCTATCTTAATCAAAATGCATCCCTAAGTTGGTGACGTGATGCCGTTCCTGACTGTGATACCTTTGTTGCGTCTGTTGTCCATATATTGAGCTGATGGTGTTCGAATTGGATTAAACCGGTGTCTCATTAAAGCTAATATGCATATAAACAAGTATCATGAGCACATCGAATCCTAATTCAGCCAATAACCGGGTCAAAGAAGCATAATACGCTAAATGGTCAGAATGCTACGAGTTAAACAGACTTGTGAATATGCATAGCGGATGACCAAGCGCCTTAGCTCTTTTAAGAATCGTGCAGTGAAGCCAATCAAGCGTCTACTCAGAATACCGAACATTATGATGGGTGGAGTAGTAATTTTGATTGAAGTACTAAGATATCCAACGTTTAAGCATGACCAGAAAATGAGGTACCCTTTTCAATAAAGTTCTGAAGCATCAAGTATTGTAATATAAGAATATAAAAGTTTCAGCAACTCTAATAGAAGAAAGAGGAGAAATGCGTGAATAAAGACAACAGTACAAAAGCGACAACAGCAAAAAGACTAAAGATTGAAGTCACGCATCTGCTGCCGATAATCAAGCGTCTGAAACGACGTATTTTGAGGTACGCTCGTCCTAATGAAGTGATCTTGGACTTTTTAGTAAGATAAGAGAAATACCTACCTGTTTCCTGAAGAAGTCGAGATTTGAATCAATCTCTATCTGAGTGAAATTCCTTCTTCAATGATGTGGTGTGATACTGTTTGTGACAATTCGCATATGCAAACTTCTTCTGACAATTTATGGAGCTTTAGTTTGTCTAAACTATCGATCTTGGTATGGTTGGAAGGATCAAAGAAATATCTGCAACTCTCGTGAAATGGTCAAGATCGAAATCGATCTCTATATTTGCCAAAATGCATCCGTAAGTTGGTGACGTGATGCCGTTCCTCACTGTCATACCTTTGTTGCGTCTGTTTGCCATATATCGAGCTGATGGTGTTCGAATTGGATTAAACCGGTGTCTCATTAAAGCTAATATCCATATAAACAAGTTTCATGAAGACATCGAATCCTAATTAGGCCAGTAACAGGGTGAAATAAGCATAATACGCTAAATGGTCAGAAGTCTACGAGTTAAACAGACTTGTGAATGTGCAAAGCGGATAACCAAGCGCCTTAGCTCTTTTAAGAATCATCCAGTGAAGCCAATCAAGCGTCTACTCAGAATACAGAACATTATGATGGGTAGAGAATTAATTTTGAATGAAGTATTGAGATATTCAACGTCTAAGCTTGACCATAAAATGAGTTACCCTTTTCAATAAAGTTCTGAAGCATCAAGTACTGTAATATAAGAATATAAAAGCTTCAGCAACTCTAATAGAAGAAAGAGAAGAAAAGCATTAATAAAGACAAAAGTACAAAAGCGGCAACAGCAAAAACACTAAAGATTGAAGTCAAGCGTCTGCTGCCGATAATCAAGCGTCCGAAACGTCGTATTTTGAGGTACGCTTGTCCTAATGAAGAGATCTTAGTTTTCTTAAAAATATAAGAGAAATACCTACATGTTTCTTGAAGAAGCTGAGATCTGTATCAATCTCTGTCGGAGTGAAATTCCTTCTTCAAGCTTGAGATGTGGTACTGTTCGTGACAATAAGAACATGCAATCGTCTGCTGACAATTTCTGGAGCTTTGGGTGTTCAAAAGTATCGATCATGGTATAGTTGGAATGCTCAAAGAAATATCTGCAGCTCTCGTTAGGAGGTCAAGAACGAAATCGATCTCTTTCTTTGTCAAAATGCATCCGTAAGTTGGTGACGTGATGCCGTTCCTAACTGCCATACCTTTCTAGCGTCTGATGGCCATATATTGAGATGATGGTGTTCGAAAATATCCATATAAACATGTTTCGTAAAGATATCGAATCCTAATTCGGCCAGTAACAGGGTGAAAGAAGCATAATATGCTAAATGGTCAGAATGCTACGAGTTAAACAGACATGTGAATGTGCAAAGTGGGTACCCAAGCGCCTTAGCTCATTTAAGAAGCGTCAAGTGAATCTAATCAAGCGTCTTCTCAGAATACAGAACATTATGATGGGTGGAGAAGTAATTTTGAATGAAGTATAAAGATATTCAACGTCCAAGCTTGACCAGAAAATGAGGTGCCCTTTTCAATAAAAAAACAAGTACTGTAATATAAGAATAAAAAAGCTTCAGCAACTCTAATAGAAGAAAGAGAAGAAAAGCATGAATAAAGACATAAGTAGAAAAACAGTAACAGCAAAAGCACTGAAGATTGAAGTCAAGCGTCTGCTGCCGACAATCAAGTGTCCGAAACGTCATGTTTTGATGTACGCTCGTCCTAATAAAGTGATGTTGGACTTTTTACTAAGATAAGAGAAATACCTACCTGTTTCCTGAACAAGTCGAGATCTGAATCAATCTCTATTTGAGTGAAATTCCCTCTTCAAGCATGAGGTGTGATACTGTTTGTGACAATTCGAATTTGAAACCTTCTGCTGACATTTTCTGGAGCTTTAGGTTTCCAAAAGTATCGATCTTGGTATCGTTGGAAGGCTCAAAGAAATATCTGCAGCTCTCATGAAGAGGTCAAGAACGAAATCGATCTCTATCTTAACCAAAATGCATCTGTAAGTTGGTGACGTGATGCCGTTTCTGACTGTCATACCTTTGTTGAATCCGTTGGCCATATATTGAGCTGATGGTGTTCGAATTGGATGAAACCAGCGTCTCAATAAAGTTAATATCCATATAAACAAGTATCACGAAGACATCGAATCCTAATTCGGCCAGTAACAGGGTCAAAGAAGCATAATACGCTAAATGAAGAGAATGCTACGAGTTAAACAGACTTGTGAATGTGCAAAGCGGATAACCAAGCACCTTAGCTCTTTTAAGAATCGTCCAGTGAAGCCAATCAAGCGTCAACTCAGAATACCGAACATTATGATGGCTGGAGAAGTAATTTTGAATGAAGCATTAAGATATTCAACGTCTAAGCTTGACCAGAAAATAAGGTACCCTTTTCAATAAAGTTCTGGAGCATCAAGTATTGTAATATAAGAATATAAAAGCTTCATCAACTCTAATAGAAGAAAGAGAAGAAAGGCGTGAATAAAGACAACAGTACAAAAGCTGCAACAGCAAAAAATACCGAAGATTGAAGTCAAGCATCTGCTGCCGATAATCAAGTGTCTGAAACATCGTATTTTGAGTTACGCTCGTCCTAATGAAGTGATCTTGGTTATTTTAGTAAGATAAGAGAAATACCTACTTATTTCCTGAAGAAGTCGAGATTTGAATCAATCTCTATCCGAGTGAAATTCCTTCTTCAAGCATGTGGTGTGATACTGTTTGTGACAATTCGAAAATGCAACCTCCTTCTGACAATTTTTGGAGCATTAGTTTTTCTAAAGTATTGATCTTGGTATCGTGGGAAGGATCAAAGAAATATCTGCAACTCACGTGAAAAGGTCAAGAGCGAAATCGATCTCTATATGCATCCGTAAGTTGGTGACGTGATGCTGTTCTTCACTGTCATACATTTGTAGCATCTGATTGCCGTATATTTTGCTGATGGTGTTCGAATTGGATGAAACCGGTGTCTCATTAAAGCTAATATTCATATAAACAAGTTTCATGAGGACATCGAATCCTAATTCGGCCAGTAACAGGGTGAAAGAAGCATAATATGCTAAATGGTCAGAATGCTACGAGTTAAACAGACTTGTGAATGTGCAAAGCGGATAACCAAGCGCCTTAGCTCTTTTAAGAATCATCCAGTGAAGCCAATCAAGCATCTACTCAGAATACAGAACATTATGATGGGTGGAGAAGTAATTTTGAATGAAGTATTAAGATATTCAACGTCCAAGCCTGACCAGAAAATGAGTTACCCTTTTCAATAAACTTCTGAAGCATCAAGTACTGTAATATAAGAATATAAAAGCTTCCGTAACTCTAATAGAAGTAAGAGATAAAAAACGTTAATAAAGACAAAAGTACAAAAGCGGCAATAGCAAAAACACTGAAGATTGAAGTCAAGCGTCTGCTGCCGATAATCAAGCGTCCGAAACGTCGTATTTTGAGGTACGCTCGTCCTAATGAAGTGATCTTGGTTTTGTTAAAAATATAAGAGAAATACCTACATGTTTCCTGAAGAAGCCGAGATCTGTATCAATCTCTATCGGAGTGAAATTCCTTCTTCAAGCTTGAGATGTGATAGTGTTCGTGACAAATGAGAACATGCAACCGTCTGCTGACAATTTCTGGAGCTTTGGGCATTCAAAAGTTTCGATATTGGTACCGTTGGAAGGCTCAAAGAAATATCTGCAACTCTCGTAAAGAGGTCAAGAGCGAAATTGGTCTCTATCTTTGCCAAAATGCATCTGTGCGTTGGTGACGTGGTGCCGTTCCTGACTGACATACCTTTGTAGCATCTGATGGCCATATATTGATTTGATGGTGTTCGAATTGGATGAAATCAGTGTCTCATTAAAGCTAATATTCATATAAACAAGTTTCATGAAAACATCGAATCCTAATTCGGCTAGTAACAGGGTCAAAGAAGCATAATACGCTAAATGGTCAGAATGCTACGAGTTAAATAGCCTTGTGAATGTGCCAAGTGGATAACCAAGCGCCTTAGCTCTTTTAAGAAGCGTCTAGTGAAGCTAATCAAGCGTCTACTCAGAATACAGAACATTATGATGGTGGAGAAGTAAATTTGACTGAAGTACTAAGATATTCAATGTCCAAGGTTGACCAGAAAATGAGGTACCCTTTTAAATAAAGTTCCGAAGCATCAAGTACTGTAATATAAGAATATATAAGCTTCAGCAACACTAATAGAAGAAAGATAAGAAAAGCGGGAATAAAGACAAAAGTACAAAAGTGGCAACAGCAAAAACATTGAAGATTGAAGTCAAACGTCTGCTGCCGATAATCAAGCTTACAAAATGTCATATTTTGAGGTACGCTCGACCTAATGAAGTGATCTTGGTTTTGTTAAAAATATAAGAGAAAAACCTACATGTTTCCTGAAGAAGCCGAGATCTGTATCAATCTCTGCCGGAGTGAAATTTTTTCTTCAGACTTGTGACGTGGTACTGTTCATGACAATAAGAACATGCAACCGTCTGCTGACAATTTATGGAGCTTTGGGTGTTCAAAAGTATCGATATTGGTATCGTTGGAATGCTTAAAGAAATATCTGTAGCTCTCGTGAAGAGGTCAAGAACGAAATCGATCTCTATCTTTGTCAAAATGCATCCGTAAGTTGGTGACGTGATGCCGTTCCTGATTGTCTTTCCTTTGTAGCGTCTGATGGCCATATATTGAGCTGATGGTGTTCGAAGTGGATGAAATCGGTGTCTCATTAAAGCTAATATCCTTATAAACAAGTTTCATGAAGACATCGAATCCTAATTCGGCCAGTAACAGGGTGAAAGAAGTATAATACGCTAAATGGTCAGAATGCTACGACTTAAACAGACTTGTGAATGTGCAAAGCGGATAACCAAGCTCCTTAGCTCTTTTAAGAATCATCCAGTGAAGCCAATCAAGCATCTACTCAGAATACAGAACATTATGATGGGTGGAGAAGTAATTTTGAATGAAGTATTAAGATATTCAACGTCCAAGCTTGACCAGAAAATGAGGTACCCTTTTCAATAAAGTTCTGAAGCATCAAGTACTGTAATATAAGAATATAAAAGCTTCAGTAAATCTAATAGAAGAAAGACAAGAAAAGCGTTAATAAAGACAAAAGTACAAAAGCGGCAACAGCAAAAACACTGAAGATTGAAGTCAAGCGTCTGCTGCCGATAATCAAGCGTCCAAAACGTCGTATTTTGAGGTACGCTCGCCCTAATGAAGTGATCTTGGTTTTGTTAGAAAGGTAAGAGAACTACCTACATGATTCCTGAATAAGCCGAGATATGTAGCATTCTCTATCAGAGTGAAATTCCTTCTTCAAGCTTAAGATGTGATACTGTTCGTGACAATCAAAACATCCAACCGTCTGCTGACAATTGCTGGAGCATTAGGCTTTCAACAGTACCAATCTTGGTATCGTTGGAAGGCTCAAAGAATTATCTGCAACTCTCGTAAAGAGGTCAAGAGCGAAATCGATCTCTATCTTTGCCAAAATCAATCCGTACGTTGGTGACGAGATGCCATTCCTGACTGTCATATCTTGGTAGCATATGATGGCCATATATTGAGCTGATGGTGTTTCAATTGGACGAAACTGGTGTCTCATCAAAGCTAATATCCATATAAACAAGTTAAATGAAGACATCGGATCCTAATTCGGCCAGTAAAAGGGTCAAAGAAGCATAATACGCTAAATGGTCAGAATGCTACGAGTTAAATAGCCTTGTGAATGTGCCAAGTGGATAACCAAGCGCCTTTTCTCTTTTAAGAAGCGTCTACTAAAGGTAATCAAGCTTCTACTCAGAATACAGAACATTATGATGGTGGAGAAGTAAATTTGAATGAAGTACTAAGATATTCAACGTCCAAGGTTGACCAGAAAATGAGATTCCTTTTTAAATAAAGTTTTGAAGCATCAAGTACTGTAACATAAGAAATACAAACTTCAGCAACTCTAATTGAAGAAAGAGAATAAAAGCGTGAATAAAGACAAAAGTACAAAAGCGGCAACAGCAAAAACACTGAAGATTGAAGTCAAGCGTCTGCTGCCGATAATCAAGCGTCCGAAACGTCGTATTTTGAGGTACGCTCGCCCTAATGAAGTGATCTTGGTTTTGTTAGAAAGGTAAGAGAAATACCTACATGATTCCTGAATAAGCCGAGATATGTATCATTGTCTATCAGAGTGAAATTCCTTCTTCAAGCTTGAGATATGATACTGTTCGTGACAATCAGAACATGCAACCGTCTGCTGACAATTTCTGGAGCTTTGGGTGTTGAAAAGTATCGATCTTTGTATGGTTGTAAGGCTCAAAGAAATATCTGCAACTCTAGTGAAGAGTTCAAGAGCGAAATCGATCTCTATCTTTGTTAACATGCATCAGTAAGTTGGTGACGTGATGCCGTTCCTGACTGTCATACCTTTGTAGCATCTGATGCCATATATTGAGCAGATGGTGTTCGAATGGGATGAAACTGGTGTCTCATTAAAGCTAATATCCATATAAACAATTTTCATGAAGACATCGAATCCTAATTCAGCCTGTAACATGGTCAAAAGAAGCATAATACGCTAAATGGTCAGAATTCTACGAGTTAAATAGCCTTGTGAATGTGCCAAGTGGATAACCAAGAGCCGTAGCTCTTTTAAGAAGCGTCCAGTGAAGCTAATCAATCGTCTACTCAGAATACAAAACATTATGATAGGCGGGGAAGTAATTTTGAAAGAAGTATTAAGATATTCAAAGTCCAAGCTTGACCAGAAAATGAGGTACCATTTTCAATAAAGTTCTGAAGCATCAAGTACTGTAATAGAAAAGGACAAAAGCTTCAGCAACTCTAATAGAAGAAAGAGAAAAAAAAGCGTGACTAAAGACAAAAGTAAAAAAGCCGCAAAAGCAAAAACACTATAGATTGAAGTCAAGCGTGTACTGCCGATAATCAAGCGTCCAAAACGTCGTATTTTGAGGTATGCTCGTCCTAATGAAGTTATCTTGGTTTTATTAGAAGGATAAGAGAAGTACCGTGTGATACTGTTCGTGACAATCAGAACATGCAACCGTCTGCTGACAATTTCTGGAGCTTTGGGTGTTCAAAAGTGTCGATCTTGGTATCTTTGGAAGGCTCAAATAAATATCCGCAACTCTCGTGAAGAGGTCAAGAGCGAAATCGATCTCTAACTTTGTCGAAATGCATTCGTAAGTTAATGACGTGATGTCGTTCCTGACTGTCATACCTTTGTAGCGTCTGATGGCCATATATTGAGCTGATGGTGTTCGAATTGGATGAAACCAGTGTCTCATTAAAGCTAATATCCATATAAACAAGTTTCATGAAGACAGCGAATCCTAATTCGGCCAGTAACAGGGTCAAAGAAGCATAATACGCTAAATGGTCAGAATGCTACGAGTTAAATAGCCTTGTGAATGTGTCAAGCAGATAACCAAGCGCCTTAGCTCTTTTAAGAAGAGTACAGCGAAGCTGATCAAGCGTTTACTCAGAATATAGAACATTATGATGGGAGGAGAAGTTATTCTGATTGAAGTATTAAGATATTTAAAGTCCAAGCTTGACCAGAAAATGAGGTACCCTTTTCAATAAAGTTCTGAAGCATCAAGTACTATAATAGAAGAAGACAAAATCTTCAGCAACTCCAACAGAAGAAAGATAAAAATAGCGTGAATAAAGACAAAAGTACAAAAGTTGCAACAGCAAAAAGACTGAAGATTGAAGTCAAGCGTCTGCTGCCGATAATCAAGCGTCCGAAACGTCGTATTTTGAGGTAAGCTCGTCCTAATGAAGTGACCACGGTTTTGTTAGAAATATAACAGAAGTACCGTGTGATACTGTTCGTGACAATCAGAACATGCAACCGTCTGCTGACAATTTCTGGATCTTTGGGTGTTCAAAAGTATCGATCTTGGTATCTTTGCAAGGCTCAAATAAATATCTGGAACTCTCGTGGAGAGGTCAAGAGCGAAATCAGTCTCTATCTTTGTCAAAATGCATCCGTAAGTTGGTGACGTGATGCCGTTCCTGACTGTCATACTTTTGTAGCGTTTGATGGCCATATATTGAGCTGATGGTATTCGAATTGGATGAAATCGGTGTCTCATTAAAGCTAATATAAATATAAACAAGTTTCATGGAGACATCGAATCCTAATTCGACCAGTAAGAGGGTCAAAGAAGCATAATACGCAAAATGGTCAAAATGCTACGAGTTAAACAAACTTGTTAATGCGCAAAGTGGATAACCAAGCGCCTTCGCTCATTTAAGAAGCATCGAGTGAAGCTAATCAAGCGTCTTCTCAGAATACAGAACATTATGATGGGCAAAAAGTAATTTTGAATGAAGTTTTAAGATATTCAACGTCCAAGCTTGACCAGAAAATGAGGTACCCTTTTCAATAAAGTTTTGAAGCATCAAGTACTGTAATATAAGAATATAAAAGCTTCAGCATCTCTAATAGAAGAAAGAGAAAAAGCGTGAATAAAGACAAAAGTAAAAAAGCTACAAAAGCAAAAACACTGAAGATTGAAGTCAAGCGTCTACTGCCGATAATCAAGCGTCGGAAACATCGTATTTTGAGGTATGCTCGTCCAAATGAAGTGATCATGGTTTTGTTAGAACGATAAGAGAAGTACCGTGTGATACTGTTCGTGACAATCAGCACATGCAATCGTCTGGTGACAATTTCTGGAGCTTTGGGTGTTCAAAAGTATCGATCTTGGTATCTTTGGAAGGCTCAAATAAATATCTGGAACTCTCGTGGAGAGGTCAAGAGCGAAATTAGTCTCTATCTTTGACAAAATGCATCCGTAAGTTGGTGACGTGATGCCGTTCCTGACTGTCATACCTTTGTAGCGTCTGATGCCATATATTGAGCTGATGGTGTTCGAATTGGATGAAACCAGTGTCTCATTAAAGCAAATATCCATATAAACAAGTTTCATGAAGACATCGAATCGTAATTCGGCCAGTAACAGGGTCAAAGAAGCATAATACGCTAAATGGTCCGAATGCTATGTGTTAAATAGCCTTGTGAATGTGCCAAGTGGATAACCAAGCACCTTAGCTCTTTTAAGAAGCGTCCCGTGAAGCTAATCAAGCTTCTACTCAGAATGCAGACCATTATGATAGGTGGTGAAGTAAATTTGAATCGAGGTTTTAAGATATTCAACGTCCAAGCTAGACTAGAAAATGAGGTACCCTTTTCAATAAAGTTTTGAAGCATCGAGTACTGTAATATAAGAATATAAAAGCTTCAGCATCTCTAATAGAAGAAAGAGAAAAAGCGTGAATGAAGACAAAAGTAAAAAAGCTACAAAAGCAAAAACACTGAAGATTGAAGTCAAGCGTCTACTGCCGATAATCAAGCGTCGGAAACGTCGTATTTTGAGGTATGCTCGTCCAAATGAAGTGATCATGGTTTTGTTAGAACGATAAGAGAAGTACCGTGTGATACTGTTCGTGACAATCAGAACATGCAACCGTCTGCTGACAATTTCTGGAGCTTTGGGTGTTCAAAAGTATCGATCTTGGTATCTTTGGAAGGCTCAAATAAATATCCGCAACTCTCGTGAAGAGGTCAAGAGCGAAATCGATCTCTAACTTTGTCGAAATGCATCCGTAAGTTAATGACGTGATGTCGTTCCTGACTGTTATACCTTTGTAGCGTCTGATGGCCATATATTGAGCTGATGGTGTTCGAATTGGATGAAACCAGTGTCTCATTAAAGCTAATATCCATATAAACAAGTTTCATGAAGACATCGAATCCTAATTCGGCCAGTAACAGGGTCAAAGAAGCATAATACGCTAAATGGTCAGAATGCTACGAGTTAAATAGCCTTGTGAATGTGTCAAGCAGATAACCAAGCGCCTTAGCTCTTTTAAGAAGAGTACAGCGAAGCTGATCAAGCGTTTACTCAGAATATAGAACATTATGATGGGAGGAGAAGTTATTCTGATTGAAGTATTAAGATATTTAAGTCCAAGCTTGACCAGAAAATGAGTACCCTTTTCAATAAAGTTCTGAAAGCATAGTACTATAATAGAAGAAGACAAAATCTTCAGCAACTCCAACAGAAGAAAGAATAAATAGCGTGAATAAAGACAAAAGTACAAAAGTTGCAACAGCAAAAAGACTGAAGATTGAAGTCAAGCGTCTGCTGCCGATAATCAAGCGTCCGAAACGTCGTATTTGAGGTAAGCTCGTCCTAATGAAGTGACCACGTTTTGTTAGAAATATAACAGAAGTACCGTGTGATACTGTTCGTGACAATCAGAACATGCAACCGTCTGCTGACAATTTCTGGATCTTTGGGTGTTCAAAAGTATCGATCTTGGTATCTTTGCAAGGCTCAAATATATATCTGGAACTCTCGTGGAGAGGTCAAGAGCGAAATCAGTCTCTATCTTTGTCAAAATGCATCCGTAAGTTGGTGACGTGGTGCCGTTCCTGACTGTCATACTTTGTAGCGTTTGATGGCCATATATGTGAGCTGATGGTATTTGAATTGGATGAAATCGGTGTCTCATTAAAGCTAATATAAATATAAACAATTTCATGGAGACATCGAATCCTAATTCGACCAGTAAGAGGGTCAAAGAAGCATAATACGCAAAATGGTCAAAATGCTACGAGTTAAACAAACTTGTTAATGCGCAAAGTGGATAACCAAGCGCCTTCGCTCATTTAAGAAGCATCGAGTGAAGCTAATCAAGCGTCTCTCAGAATACAGAACATTATGATGGGCAAAAAGTAATTTTGAATGAAGTTTTAAGATATTCAACGTCCAAGCTTGACCAGAAAATGAGGTACCCTTTTCAATAAAGTTTTGAAGCATCAAGTACTGTAATATAAGATATAAAAGCTTCAGCATCTCTAATAGAAGAAAGAGAAAAAGCGTGAATAAAGACAAAAGTAAAAAAAGCTACAAAAGCAAAAAACACTGAAGATTGAAGTCAAGCGTCTACTGCCGATAATCAAGCGTCGGAAACATCGTATTTTGAGGTATGCTCGTCCAAATGAAGTGATCATGGTTTTGTAGAACGATAAGAGAAGTACCGTGTGATACTGTTCGTGACAATCAGCACATGCAATCGTCTGGTGACAATTTCTGGAGCTTTGGGTGTTCAAAAGTATCGATCTTGGTATCTTGGAAGGCTCAATAAATATCTGGAACTCTCGTGGAGAGGTCAAGAGCGAAATTAGTCTCTATCTTTGACAAAATGCATCCGTAAGTTGGTGACGTGATGCCGTTCCTGACTGTCATACCTGTTAGCGTCTGATGCCATATATTGAGCTGATGGTGTTCGAATTGGATGAAACCAGTGTCTCATTAAGCAAATATCCATATAAACAAGTTTCATGAAGACATCGAATCGTAATTCGCCAGTAACAGGGTCAAGAAGCATAATACGCTAAATGGTCCGAATGCTATGTGTTAAATAGCCTTGTGAATGTGCCAAGTGGATAACCAAGCACCTTAGCTCTTTTAAGAAGCGTCCCGTGAAGCTAATCAAGCTTCTACTCAGAATGCAGACCATTATGATAGGTGGTGAAGTAAATTTGAATCGAGGTTTTAAGATATTCAAGTCCAAGCTAGACTAGAAAATGAGGTACCCTTTTCAATAAAGTTTTGAAGCATCGAGTACTGTAATATAAGAATTAAAAAGCTTCAGCATCTCTAATAGAAAAAGAGAAAAAGCGTGAATGAAGACAAAAGTAAAAAAGCTACAAAAGCAAAAACACTGAAGATTGAAGTCAAGCGTCTACTGCCGATAATCAAGCGTCGGAAACGTCGTATTTTGAGGTATGCTCGTCCAAATGAAGTGATCATGGTTTTGTTAGAACGATAAGAGAAGTACGTGTGATACTGTTCGTGACAATCAGAACATGCAACCGTCTGCTGACAATTTCTGGAGCTTTGGGTGTTCAAAGTATCGATCTTGGTATCTTTGGAAGGCTCAAATAAATATCCGCCAACTCTGTGAAGAGGTCAGAGCGAAATCGATCTCTAACTTTGTCGAAATGCATCCGTAAGTTAATGACGTGATGTCGTTCCTGACTGTTATACCTTTGTAGCGTCTGATGGCCATATATTGAGCTGATGGTGTTCGAATTGGATGAAACCAGTGTCTCATTAAAGCTAATATCCATATAAACAAGTTTCATGAAGACATCGAATCCTAATTCGGCCAGTAACAGGTCAAAGAAGCATAATACGCTAATGGTCAGATGCTACGAGTTAAATAGCCTTGTGAATGTGTCAAGTAGATAACCTAGCGCCTTAGCTCTTTTAAGAAGAGTACAGCGAAGCGGATCAAGCGTTTACTCAGAATACAGAACATTATGAAGGGTGGGAGTTATTTTGATTGAAGTATTAAGATATTTAAAGTCCAAGCTTGACCAGAAAATGAGGTACCCTTTTCAATAAAGTTCTGAAGCATCAAGTACTATAATAGAAGAAGACAAAATCTTCAGCAACTCCAACAGAAGAAACATAAAAAATGAGCGGAATAAAGACAAAAGTACAAAAGCTGCAACAGCAAAAAGACTGAGATTGAAGTCAAGCGTCTGCTGCCGATAATCAAGCGTCCGAAACGTCGTATTTTGAGGTAAGCTCGTCCTAATGAAGTGTCCCACGTTTTTTTTAGAAATATAACAGAAGTACCGTGAGATACTGTTCGTGACAATCAGAACATGCAACCGTCTGCTGACAAGTTCTGGATCTTTGGGTGTTCAAAAGTATCGATCTTGTATCTTTGCAAGGCTCAAATAAATATCTGGAACTCTCGTGGAGAGGTCAAGAGCGAAATCAGTCTCTATCTATGTCAAAATGTATCCCGTAAGTTGGTGACGTGATGCCGTTCCTGACTGTTATACTTTNCGTCTGCTGACAATTTCTGGAGCTTTGGGTGTTCAAAAGTATCGATCTTGGTATCTTTGGAAGGCTCAAAAAATATCTGGAACTCTCGTGGAGAGGTCAAGAGCGAAATTCAGTCTCTATCTTTGTCAAAATGCATCCGTAAGTTGGTGACGTGATGCCGTTCCTGACTGTCATACCTTTGTAGCGTCTGATGGCCATATATTGAGCTGATGTGTTCGAATTGGATGAAATCAGTGTCTCATTAAAGCTAATATCCATATAAACAAGTTTCATTAAGACATCGAATCCTAATTCGGCCAGTAACAGGGTCAAAGAAGCATAATACGCTAAATGTCAAAATGCTACAGTAAACAGACTTGTGAATGTGCAAAGTGATAACCAAGCGCCTTAGCTCATTTAAGAAGCGTCGAGTGAAGCTAATCAAGCTCTACTCAGAATACAAACATTATGATGGGTGGAGAAGAAATTTTGAATGAAGTTTTAAGATATTCAACGTCCAAGCTTGACCAGAAAAAGAGGTACCCTTTTCAAAAAGTTTTGAAGCATCAAGTACTGTAATATTATAAATAAAAGCTTCAGCATCTCTAATAGAAGAAAGAGAAAAAGCGTGAATAAGACAAAAGTAAAAAAGCTACAAAGCAAAAACACTGAAGATTGAAGTCAAGCGTCTACTGCCGATAATCAAGCGTCGAAAACGTCGTATTTTGAGGTATGCTCGTCCAAATGAAGTGATCATGGTTTTGTTAGAACGATAAGAGAAGTACCGTGTGATACTGTTCGTGACAATCAGCACATGCAATCGTCTGCTGACAATTTCTGGAGCTTTGGGTGTTCAAAAGTATCGATCTTGGTATCTTTGGAAGGCTCAAATAAATATCTGGAACTCTCGTGGAGAGGTCAAGAGCGAAATTAGTCTCTATCTTTGTCAAAATGCATCCGTAAGTTGGTGACGTGATGCCGTTCCTGACTGTCATACCTTTGTAGCGTCTGATGCCATATATTGAGCTGATGGTGTTCGAATTGGATGAAACCAGTGTCTCATTAAAGCTAATATCCATATAAACAAGTTTCATGAAGACATCGAATCGTAATTCGGCCAGTAACAGGGTCAAAGAAGCATAATACGCTAAATGGTCCGAATGCTATGTGTTAAATAGCCTTGTGAATGTGCCAAGTGGATAACCAAGCACCTTAGCTCTTTTAAGAAGCGTCCCGTGAAGCTAATCAAGCTTCTACTCAGAATACAGAACATTATGATGGTGGTGAAGTAAATTTGAATCGAGGTTTTAAGATATTCAACGTCCAAGCTTGACCAGAAAATGAGGTACCCTTTTCAATAAAGTTTGAAGCATCAAGTACTGTAATATAAGAATATAAAAGCTTCAGCAACTCTAATAGAAGAAAGAGAAAAAGCGTGAATAAAGACAAAAGTACAAAGCGGCAAAGCAAAAACACTGAAGATTGAAGTCAAGCGTCTGCTGCCGATAATCAAGCGTCGAAACGTCGTATTTTGAGGTATGCTCGTCCTAATGAAGTGATCTTGGTTTTGTATATAAGAACTATAAGAGAAGTATCACAGGTGATACTGTTGCGTGACAATCAGAACATGCAATCGTCTGCTGACAATTTCTGGAGCTTTGGGTGTTCAAAAGTATCGATCTTGGTATCTTTGGAAGGCTCAAAGAAATATCTGCAACTCTCTCGTGAAGAGGTCAAGAGCGAAATTAGTCTCTATCTTTGTCAAAATGCATCCGTAAGTTGGTGACGTTATGTCGATCCTGACTGTCATTCCTTTGTTGCGTCTGATGGCCATATATTGAGCTGATGGGGTTCGAATTGGATGAAACCAGTGTCTCATTAAAGCTAATATCCTTATAAAGAAGTTTCATGAAGACATCGAATCGTAATTCGGCCAGTAATAGGGTCAAAGAAGCATAATATGCTAAATGGTCCGAATGCTTTGAGTTAAATGGCCTTGTGAATGTGCCAAGTGGATAACCAAGCGCCTTAGCTCTTTTAAGAAGCGTCCAGTGAAGCTAATCAAGCGTCTACTCAGAATACAGACCATTATGATGGGTGGAGAAGTAAAATTGAATCGAAGTTTTAAGATATTCAACGTCCAAGCTTGACCAGAAAATGAGGTACCCTTTTCAATAAAGTTCTGAAGCATCAAGTACTGTAATATAAGAATATAAAAGCTTCAGCAACTCTAATAGAAGAAAGAGAAAAAGCGTGAATAAAGACAAAAGTAAAAAGCTACAAAAGCAAAAACACTGAAGATTGAAGTCAAGCGTCTACTGCCGATAATCAAGCGTCGGAAACGTCGTATTTTGAGGTATGCTCGTCCAAATGAAGTGATCATGGTTTTGTTAGAAAGATAAGAGAAGTACCGTGTGATACTGTTCGTGACAATCAGAACATGCAACCGTCTGCTGACAATTTCTGGAGCTTTGGGTGTTCAAAAGTATCGATCTTGTATCTTTGGAAGGCTCAAATAATATCTGAACTCTCGTGGAGAGGTCAAGAGCGAAATTAGTCTCTATCTTTGTCAAAATGCATCCGTAAGTTGGTGACGTGATGTCGTTCCTGACTGTCATACCTTTGTAGCGTCTGATGCCATATATTGAGCTGATGGTGTTCGAATTGGATGAAACCAGTGTCTCATTAAAGCAAATATCCATATAAACAAGTTTCGTGAAGACATCGAATCGTAATTCGGCCAGTAACCGGGTCAAAGAAGCATAATACGCTAAATGGTCCGAATGCTGTGTTAAATAGCCTTGTGAATGTGCCAAGTGGATAACCAAGCACCTTAGCTCTTTTAAGAAGCGTCCCGTGAAGCTAATCAAGCTTCTACTCAGAATACAGACCATTATGATGGGTGGTGAAGTAAATTTGAATCGAGGTTGTAAGATATTCAACGTCCAAGCTTGACCAGAAAATGAGGTACCCTTTTCAATAAAGTTTTGAAGCATCAAGTACTGTAATATAAGAATATAAAAGCTTCAGCATCTCTAATAGAAGAAAGAGAAAAAGCATGAATAAAGGCAAAAGTAAAAAAGCTACAAAAGCAAAAACACTGAAGATTGAAGTCAAGCGTCTACTGTCGATTATCAAGCGTCGGAAACGTCGTATTTTGAGGTATGCTCGTCCAAATGAAGTGATCATGGTTTTGTTAGAAGGATAATAGAATACCGTGTGATACTGTTTGTGACAATCAGAACATGCAATCGTCTACTGACAATTTCTGGAGCTTTGGGTGTTCAAAAGTATCGATCTTGGTATCTTTGGAAGGCTCAAATAAATATCTGGAACTCTCGTGGAGAGGTCAAGAGCGAAATTAGTCTCTATCTTTGTCAAAATGCATCCGTAAGTTGGTGACGTGATGCCGATCCTGACTGTCATACCTTTGTAGCGTCTGATGCCATATATTGAGCTGATGGTGTTCGAATTGGATGAAACCGGTGTCTCATTAAAGCTAATATCCATATAAACAAGTTTCATGAAGACATCGAATCGTAATTCGCCAGTAACAGGGTCAAAGAAGCATAATACGCTAAATGGTCCGAATGCTATGTGTTAAATAGCCTTGTGAATGTGCCAAGTGGATAACCAAGCGCCTTAGCTCTTTTAAGAAGCGTCCAGTGAAGCTAATCAAGCGTCTACTCAGAATACAGAACATTATGATGGTGGAGAAAGTAAATTTGAATCGAAGTATTAAGATATTCAAACGTCCAAGCTTGACCAGAAAATGAGGTACCCTTTTCAATAAAGTTTTGAAGCATCAAGTACTGTAATATAAAATATAAAAGCTTCAGCAACTCTAATAGAAGAAAGAAAAAAGCGTGAATAAAGACAAAAGTAAAAAAGCTACAAAAGCAAAAACACTGAATATTGAAGTCAAGCGTCTACTGCGGATAATCAAGCGTCGAAAACGTCGTATTTTGAGGTATGCTCGTCCAAATGAAGTGATCATGGTTTTGTTAGAAAGATAAGAGAAGTACTGTGTGATACTGTTCGTGACAATCAGAACATGTAATCGTCTGCTGACAATTTCTGGAGCTTTAGGTGTTCAAAAGTATCGATCTTGGTATCTTTGGAAGGCTCAAATAAATATCTGGAACTCTCGTGGAGAGGCCAAGAGCGAAATTAGTCTCTATCTTTGTTAAAATGCATCCGTAAGTTGGTGACGTGATGCCGTTCCTGACTGTCATACCTTTGTAGCGTCTGAGGCCATATATTGAGCTGATGGTATTCAAATTGGATGAAATCGGGTCTCATTAAAGCTAATATCCATATAAACAAGTTTCATGAAGACATCGAATCTTAATTCGACCAGTAACAGGTTAAAGAAGCATAATCGCAAAATGGTCAAAATGCTACGAGTTAAACGACTTGTTAATGTGCAAAGTGGATAACCAAGCGCCTTCGCTCATTTAAGAAGCGTCGAGTGAAGCTAATCAGGCGTCTTCTCAGAATACAGAACATTATGATGGGCGGAGAAGTAATTTTGAATGAAGTTTTAAGATATTCAAAGTCCAAGCTTGACCAGAAAATGAGGTACCCTTTTCCATAAAGTTCTGAAGCATCAAGCACTGTAATATAAGAATATAAAAGCTTCAGCAACACTAATAGAAGAAAGAGAGGAAAAGCGTGAATAAAGACAAAAGTAAAAAAGCTACAAAAGCAAAAACACTGAATATTGAAGTCAAGCGTCTACTGCGGATAATCAAGCGTCGAAAACGTCGTATTTTGAGGTATGCTCGTCCAAATGAAGTGATCATGGTTTTGTTAGAAAGATAAGAGAAGTACCGTGTGATACTGTTCATGACAATCAGAACATGCAATCGTCTGCTGACAATTTCTGGAGCTTTGGATGTTCAAAAGTATCGATCTTGGTATCTTTGGAAGGCTCAAATAAATATCTGGAACTCTCGTGGAGAGGTCAAGAGCGAAATTAGTCTCTATCTTTGTCAAAATGCATCCGTAAGTTGGTGACGTGATGCCGATCCTGACTGTCATACCTTTGTAGCGTCTGATGCCATATATTGAGCTGATGGTGTTCGAATTGGATGAAACTGGTGTCTCATTAAAGCTAATATCCATATAAACAAGTTTCATGAAGACATCGAATCGTAATTCGGCCAGTAACAGGGTCAAAGAAGCATAATACGCTAAATGGTCCGAATGCTATGTGTTAAATAGCCTTGTGAATGTGCCAAGTGGATAACCAAGCACCTTAGCTCTTTTAAGAAGCGTCCAGTGAAGCTAATCAAGCTTCTACTCAGAATACAGACCATTATGATTGGTGGAGAAGTAAATTTGAATCGAGGTTTTAAGATATTCAACGTCCAAGCTTGACCAGAAAATGAGGTACCCTTTTCAATAAAGTTTTGAAGCATCAAGTACTGTAATATAAGAATATAAAAGCTTCAGCAACTCTAATAGAAGAAAGGGAAAAAAGCGTGAATAAAGACAAAAGAAAAAAAGCTACAAAAGCAAAAACACTGAATATTGAAGTCAAGCGTCTACTGCGGATAATCAAGCGTCGAAAACGTTGTATTTTGAGGTATGCTCGTCCAAATGAAGTGATTATGGTTTTGTTAGAAAGATAAGAGAAGTACTGTGTGATACTGTTCGTGACAATCAGAACATGTAATCGTCTGCTGACAATTTGTGGAGCTTTAGGTGTTCAAAATATCGATCTTGGTATCTTTGGATGGCACAAATAAATATCTGGAACTCTCGTGGAGAGGCCAAGAGCGAAATTAGTCTCTATCTTTGTTAAAATGCATCCGTAAGTTGGTGACGTGATGCCGTTCCTGACAGTCATACCTTTGTAGCGTCTGAGGGCCATATATTGAGCTGATGGTATTCAAATTGGATGAAATCGGCGTCTCATTAAAGCTAATATCCATATAAGCAAGTTTCATGAAGACATCGAATCTTAATTCGACCAGTAACAGGGTTAAAGAAGCATAATACACAAAATGGTCAAAATGCTACGGGTTAAACGGACTTGTTAATGTGCAAAGTGGATAACCAAGCGCCTTCGCTCATTTAAGAAGCGTCGAGTGAAGCTAATCAGGCGTCTTCTCAGAATACAGAACATTATGATGGGCGGAGAAGTAATTTTGAATGAAGTTTTAAGATATTCAAAGTCCAAGCTTGACCAGAAAATGAGGTGCCCTTTTCCATAAAGTTCTGAAGCATCAAGCACTGTAATATAAGAATACAAAAGCTTCAGCAACACTAATAGAAGAAAGAGAGGAAAAGCGTGAATAAAGACAAAAGTAGAAAAGCGGCTACAGCAAAAACACTGAAGATTGAAGTCAAGCGTCTGCTGCCGATAATCCAGCGTCCGAAACATCGTATTTTGAGGTACGCTCGTCCTAATGAAGTGATCTTGGTTTTTTTAGAAAGATAAGAGAAATAACTACATGTTTCGTGAAGAAGCCGAGATCTGTATTAATCTCTATCGGAGTGAAATTCGTTCTTCAAGCATGAGATGTGATACTGTTCGTGACAATCAGAACATGCCACCGTCTGCTGACAATTTCTTGAGCTTTGGGTGTTCAAAATTATCGATCTCGATATCGTTGGAAGGCTCAAAGAAATATCTGCAACTCTCGTCAAGAGGTCAAGAGCGAAATCGATCTCTATATTTGTCAAAATGCATCCGTAAGTTGGGGAAGTGATGTCGTTCCTGACTGTCATACCTTTGTTGCTTCTGATGCCATATATTGAGCTGATGGTGTTCGAATTGAATCAAACCGGTGTCTCATTAAAGCTAATATCCATATAAACAAGTTTCATGAAGACATCAAATCGTAATTCGGCTAGTAACAGGGTCAAAGAAGCATAATACGCTAAATGGTCAGAATGCTACGAGTTTAATAGCCTTGTGACTGTGCCAAGTAGATAACCAAGCGCCTTAGCTCTTTTAAGAAGCGTCCAGTGAAGCTAATCAATCGTCTACGCAGAATATAGAACATTATGATGGGTGGAGAAGTAATTTTGATAGAAGTATTAAGATATTCAAAGTCCAAGCTTGACCAGAAAATGAGGTACCATTTTCAATAAAGTTCTGAAGCATCAAGTACTGTAATAGAAAAGGGCAAAAGCTTCAGCAACTCTAATAGAAGAAAGAGAAAAAAAGCGTGAATAAAGACAAAAGTAAAAAAGCTGCAAAAGCAAAAACACTAAAGATTGATGTCAAGCATCTACTGCCGATAATCAAGCGCCCGAAACGTCGTATTTTGAGGTATGCTCGTCCTAATGAAGTGATCTTGATTTTGTTAGAAAGATAAGAGAAGTACCGTGTGATACTGTTCGTGACAATTCGAATATGCAACCTTCTGCTGGCAATTTCTGGAGCTTTAGGCTTTCAAAAGTATCCATCTTGGTATCGTTGGAAGGCTGAAAGAAATATCTACAACTCTCGTGAAGAGGTCAAGCGCGAAATCGATCTCTATCTTTGTCAACATGCATCCGTAAGTTGGTGACGTGATGTCGTTCCTCACTGTCATACCTTTGTAGCGTCTGATGGCCATATATTGAGCTGATGGTGTTCGAATTGGTTGAAATCGATGTCTCACTAAAGCTAATATCCATATAAACAAGTTTCATGAAGACATCGAATCCTAATTCGGCCAGTAACAGGGTCAAAGAAGCATAATACGCTAAATGGTCAGAATGCTACGAGTTAAATAGCCTTGTGAATGTGCCAAGTAGATAATCAAGCGCCTTAGCTCTTTTAAGAAGCGTCCGGTGAAGCTAATCAATCATCTACTCAGAATATAGAACATTATGATGGGTGGAGAAGTAATTTTGATAGAAGTATTAAGATATTCAAAGTCCAAGCTTGACCAGAAAATGAGGTACCATTTTCAAAAAAGTTCTGAAGCATCAAGTGCTATAATAGAAGAAGACAAAATCTTCAGCAACTCCAACAGAAGAAAGATAAAAATAGCGTGAATAAAGACAAAAGTACAAAAGCTGCAACAGGAAAAAGACTGACGATTGAAGTCAAGCGTCTGCTGCCGATAATCCAGCGTCCGAAACGTCGTATTTGGAGTATGCTCGTCCTAATGAAGTGATCTTGATTTTGTTAGAAAGATAAGAGAAGTACCGTGTGATACTGTTCGTGACAATTCGAATATGCAACCTTCTGCTGACAATTTCTGGAGCTTTAGGTTTTCAAAAGTATCGATCTTGGTATCGTTGGTAGGCTGAAAGAAATATCTGCAACTCTCGTGAAGAGGTCAAGAGTGAAATCGATCTCTATCTTTGTCAACATGCATCCGTAAGTTGGTGACGTGATCCCGTTCCTAACTGTCATACCTTTGTAGCGTCTGATGGCCATATATTGAGCTGATGGTATTCGAATTGGATGAAATCGATGTCTCACTAAAGCTGATATCCGCATAAACAAGTTTCATGAAGACATCGAATCCTAATTTGGCCAGTAGCAGGGTCAAAGAAGCATAATACGCTAAATGGTCAGAATTCTACGAGTTAAATAGCCTTGTGAATGTGCCAAGTAGATAACCAAGTGCCTTAGCTCTTTTAAGAAGAGTCAAGTGAAGCTGATCAAGCATTTACTCAGAATACAAAACATTATGATGGGTGGAGAAGTAATTTTGATTGAAGTATTAAGATATTCAAAGTCCAAGCTTGACCAGAAAATGAGGTACCCTTTTCAATAAAGTTCTGAAGCATCAAGTGCTATAATAGAAGAAGACAAAATCTTCAGCAACTCCAACAGAAGAAAGATAAAAATAGCGTGAATAAAGACAAAAGTACAAAAGCTGCAACAGGAAAAAGACTGAAGATTGAAGTCAAGCGTCTGCTGCCGATAATCCAGCGTCCGAAACGTCGTATTTGGAGTATGCTCGTCCTAATGAAGTGATCTTGGTTTTTCTAGAAAGATAAGAGAAATACCTACATGTTTTCTGAAGAAGCCGATATCTGTATCAGTCTCTATCGAAGTGAAATTTCTTCTTCCAGCTTGAGATGTGATACTGTTCAAGACAATCAGAACATGTAACCGTCTGTTGACAATTTCTGGAGCTTTGGTTGTTCAAAAGTATCGATCTTGGTATCGTTGGAAGTCTCAAAGAAATATCTGCAACTCTCTTGAAGAGCTCAAGAGCGAAATCGATCTCTATCTTGTTCAAAATTCATTTGTAAGTTGGTGAGGTGATGCCGTTCCTGACTGTCATACCTTAGTAGCATCCGATGGCCATATATTTAGCTGATGGTGTTCGAATTGGATGAAACCGGTGTCTCGTTAAAGCTAATATCCATATAAACATGTTTCATGAAGACATCGAATCCTAATTCGGCCAGTAACAGGGTCAAAGAAGCATAATACGCAAAATGGTCAGAATGCTACGAGTTAAACAGACTTGTGAATGTGCAAAGTGGATAACCAAGCGCCTTCGCTCATTTAAGAAGCGTCGAGTGAAGCTAATCAAGCATCTTCTCAGAATACAAAATATTATGATGGGTGGAGAAGTTTTTTTGGAGTTTTAAGATATTCAACGTCCAAGCTGACCAGAAAATGAGGTACCCTTTTCAATAAAGTTATGAAGCATCACGTACTATAATATAAGAATATAAAAATTTCAGCAACTCTTATAGATGAAAGAGAAGAAAAGCATGAATAAAGACAAAAGTACATAAGCGGCAACAGCAAAAACACAAAAGATTGAGGTCAAGCGTCTGCTGCCGATAATCAAGTGTCCGAAACGTCGTATTTTGAGGTACGCTCGTCCTAATAAAGTTATCTTGTTTTCGGTAGAAAGATAAGAGAAATACCTACATGTTTCCTGAAAAAGCCGATATCTGTATCATTCTCTATCGGAGTGAAATTCCTTCTTCAAGCTCGAGATGCGATACTGTTCGTGACTATCAGAACATGCAACCTTATGCTGATAATTTCTGGAGCTTTAGGTTTTCAAAAGTATCGATCTTGGTATCGTTGGAAGGCTCAAAGAAATATCTGCAACTCTCGTGAAGAGGTCAAGAGAAAAATCGATCTCTATCTTTGTCAACATGCATCCGTAAGTTGGTGACGTGATGCCATTCCTGACTGTCATACCTTTGTAGCGTCTGATGCCATATATTGAGCTGATGGTGTTCGAATTGGAGTGTCTCACTAAAGCTAATATCCATATAAACAAGTTTCATGAAGACATCGAATCTTAATTCGGCTAGTAACATGGTCAAAGAAGCACAATATGCTAAATGGTCAGAATGCTACTAGTTAAATAGCCCTGTGAATGTGCCAAGTGGATAACCAAGCGCCTGAGCTCTTTTAAGAAGCCTCCAGTGAAGCTAATCAATAGTCTACCCAGAATACAAAACATTATGATGGGCGGAGAAGTAATTTTGAAAGAAGTATTAAAATATTCAAAGTCCAAGCTTGACCAGAAAATGAGGTCCCATTTTCAATAATGTTCTGAAGCATCAAGCATTGTAATAGAAAAGGACAAAAGCTTCAGCAACTCTAATAGAAGAAAGAGAAAAAAGTGAGAATAAAGACAAAAGTAAAAAAGCTACAAAAGCAAAAACACTGAAGATTGAAGTCAAGCGTCTATTGCCGATAATCAAGCGTCCGAAACGTCGTATTTTGAGGTATGCTCATCCTAATGAAGTGATCATGGTTTTGTTAGAACGATAAGAGAAGTACTATGTGATACTGTTCGTGACAATCAGAACATGCAATCGTCTGCTGACAATTTCTGGAGCTATGGGTGTTCAAAAGTATCGATTTTGGTATCTTTGGAAGGCTCAAATAAATATCTGGAACTCTCGTGGAGAGGTCAAGATCAAAATCAGTCTCTATCTTTGTCCAAATGCATCCGTAAGTTGGTGACGTGATGCCGTTCCTGACTGTCATACCTTTGTAGCGTCTGATGGCCATATATTGAGATGATGGTATTCGAATTGGATGAAATCTGTGTCTCATTAAAGCTAATATCCATATAAACAAGTTTCATGAAGACATCGAATCCTAATTCGACCAGTAACAGGGTCGAAGAAGCATAATACGCAAAACGGTCAAAATGCTACGAGTTAAACAGACTTATTAATGTGCAAAGTGGATAACCAAGCGCCTTTGCTCATTTAAGAAGCGTCGAGAGAAGCTAATCAAGCATCTTCTCAGAATACAGAACATTATGAAGGGCGGAGAAGTAATTTTGAATGAAGTTTTAAGATATTCAACGTCCAAGCTTGACCAGAAAATGAGGTACCCTTTTCAATAAAGTTCTGAAGCATCAAGTACAATAATATAAGAAGACAAAATCTTCAGAAACTCTAACAGAAGAAAGATAAAAATAGCGTAAATAAAGACAAAAGTACAAAAGCTGCAACAGCAAAAAGACTAAAGATTGAAGTCAAGCGTCTGCTGTCGATAATCAATTGTCCGAAACGTCGTATTTTGAGGTATGCTCGGCCTAATGATGTGATCTTGATTTTGTTATAAAGATATGAGAAATACCTACATGTTTCCTGAAGAAGCCGAGATTTGTATCAATCTCTATCGGAGTGAAATTCCTTCTTCCAGCTTGAGATGCAATACTGTTCGAGACAATCAGAACATGTAACCGTCTGCAGACAATTTCTGGAGCTTTGGTTGTTCAGAAGTATCAATCTTGTAATCGTTGGAAGTCTCAAAGAAATATCTGCAACTCTCGTGAAGAGCTCAAGAGCGAAATCGATCTCTATCTTGGTCAAAATGCATTCGTAAGTCGGTGAAGTGATGCAGTTCCTGACTGTCATACCTTTCTAGCGTCTGATGGCCATATATTGAGCTGATGGTGTTCGAATTGGATGAAACTGGTGTCTCATTAAAGCTAATATCCATATAAACAAGTTTCATGAAGACATCGAATCCTAATTCGGCTAGTAACAGGGTCAAAGAAGCACAATACGCAAAATGGTCAGAATGCTACGAGTTAAACAGACTTGGGAAAGTGCAAAGTGGATAACCAGGCGCCTTCGCTCATTTAAGAAGCGTCTTGTGAAGCTAATCAAGCATCTTCTCAGAATACAAAATATTATGATGGGTGGAGAAGTAATTTTGGATGAAGTTTTAAGATATTCAACGTCCAAGCTTTACCAGAAAATGAGGTACCCTTTTCAATAAAGTTATGAAGCATCAAGTATTGTAATATAAGAATATAAAAGCTTTAGCAACTCAAATAGATGAAAGAGAAGAAAAGCGTGAATAAAGACAAAAGTACATAAGCGGCAACAACAAAAACACAAAAGATTGAAGTCAAGCGTCTGCTGCCGATAATCAAGTGTCCGAAATGTCGTATTTTGAGGTACGCTCGTCCTAATAAAGTGGTCTTGGTTTCGGTAGAATGATAAGAGAAATACCTACATGTTTCCTGAAGAAGCCGATATCTGTATCATTCTCTATCAGAGTGAAATTCCTTCTTCAAGCATGAGATGCGATACTGTTCGTGGCAATCAGAACATGCAACCTTCTGCTGACAATTTATGGAGCTTTAGGTTTTCAAAAGTATCGATTTTGGTATCATTGGAAGGCTCAAAGAAATATCTGCAACTCTCGTGAAGAGGTCAAGAGCGAAATCGATCTCTATCTTTGTCAACATGCATCCGAAAGTTGGTGAGGTGATGCCGTTTCTGACTGTCATACCTTTGTAGTGTCTGATGCCATATATTGAGCTGATGGTGATCGAATTGGATGAAACCGGTGTCTCACTAAAGCTAATATCCATATAAACAAGTTTCGTGAAGACATCGAATCCTAATTCGGCCAGTAACATGGTCAAAGAAGCATAATATGCTAAATGGTCAGAATACTACTAGTTAAATAGCCTTGTGAATGTGCCAAGTGGATAACCAAGTGCCTTAGCTCTTTTAAGAAGCGTCCAGGGAAGCTAATCAATCGTCTACCCAAAATACATAACATTATGATGGGTGGAGAAGTAATTTTGAAAGAAGTATTGAGATATTTAAAGTCCAAGCTTGACCAGAAAATGAGGTACCATTTTCAATAAAGTTCTGAAGCATCAAGTACTGTAATAGAAAAGGACAAAAGCCTCAGCAACTCTAATAGAAGAAAGAGAAAAAAAGCGTGAATAAAGACAAAAATAAAAAAGCTGCAAAAGCAAAAACACTAAAGATTGAAGTCAAGCGTCCACTGCCGATAATCAAGCATCCGAAACGTCGTATTTCGAGGTATGCTCGTCCTAATAAAGGGATCTTGGTTTTGTTAGAACGATGAGAGAAGTACCGTGTGATACTGTTCGTGCCAATCAGAGCATCCAACCGTCTGCTGGCAATTTATGGAGCTTTGGGTGTTCAAAAGTATCGATCTTGGTATCTTTGGAAGGCTCAAATAAATATCTGCAACTCTCGTGAAGAGGTCAAGAGCGAAATCGATCTCTATCTTTGTCAAAATGCATCCGTAAGTTGGTGATGTGATGTCGTTCCTGACTGTCATACCTTTGTTACGTCTGATGGCCATATATTGAGCTGATGGTGTTCGAATTGGATGAAATCGATGCATCATTAAAGCTAATATCAATATAAACAAGTTCCATGAAGACATCGAATTCTAATTTGGCCAGTAACAAGGTCAAAGTAGCATAATACGCAAAATACGCAAAATGGTCAGAATGCTACTAGTTAAACAGACTTGTGAATGTGCCAAGTGGATAACCAAGCGGCTTCACTAATTTAAGAAGCGTTGAGTGAAGCTAATCAAGCGTCTTCTCAAAATACAGAACATTATGATGGGTGGAGAAGTAATTTTGAATGAAGTTTTAAGATATTCAACGTCCAAGCTTGACCAGAAAATGAGGTACCCTTTTCAATAAAGTTCTGAAGCATCAAGTATTGTAATATAAGAATATAAAATCTTCAGGAACTCTAATAGAAGAAAGAGAAGAAAAGCGTGAATAAAGACAAAAGTACAAAAGCGGCAACAGCAAAAACACTGAAGATTGAAGTCAAGGGTCTGCTGCCGATAATCCAGCGTCCGAAACATCGTATTTTGAGGTACGCTCGTCCTAATGAAGTGATCTTGGCTTTTTTAGAAAGATAAGAGAAATAACTACATGTTTTGTTAAGAAGCCGAGATCTGTATCAATCTCTGTTGGAGTGAAATTCCTTCTTCAAGCTTGAGATGTGATACTGTTCGTGACAATCAGAACATGCAACCGTCTACTGACAATTTCTTGAGCTTTGGGTGTTCAAAATTATCGATCTCGGTATCGTTGGAAGGCACAAAGAATTATCTGCAACTCTCGTGAAGAGGTCAAGAGCGAAATTGATCTCTATCTTTGTCAAAATGCATCCGTAAGTTGGTGACGTGATGTCGTTCCTAACCCTCATACCTTTGTTGCATCTGATGCCATATATTGAGCTGATGGTGTTCGAATTAGATGAAACTGGTGTCTCCTGAAAGCTAATATCCATATAAACAAGTTTCATGAAGACATCGAATCGTAATTCGGCCAGTAACAGGGTCAAAGAAGCATAATACGCTAAATGGTCCGAATGCTATGAGTTAAATAGCCTTGTGAATGTGCCCAGTGGATAACCATGCGCCTCAGCTTTTTTAAGAAGTGTCCAGTGAAGCTAATCAATCGTCTACTCAGAATAAAGAACATTATGATGGGGGGAGAAGTAATTTTGAAAGAAGTATTAAGATATTCAAAGTCCAAGCTTGACCAGAAAATGAGGTACCATTTTTCAATAAAGTTATGAAGCATCAAATACGGTAATAGCAAAGGACAAAAGCCTCAACAACTCTAATAGAAGAAAGAGAAAAAAAGCGTGAATAAAGACAAAAATAAAAAAGCTGCAAAAGCAAAAACACTAAAGATTGAAGTCAAGCGTTTACTGCCGATAATCAAGCGTCCGAAACGTCGTATTTCGAGGTATGCTCGTCCTAATAAAGTGATCTTGGTTTTGTTAGAACGATAAGAGAAGTATCGTGTGATACTGTTCGTGACAATCAGACCATCCAACCATCTGTTGGCAATTTCTGGAGCTTTGGGTGTTCAAAAGTATCGATCTTGGTATCTTTGGAAGGCTCAAATAAATATCTGCAGCTCTCGTGCAGAGGTCAAGAGCGAAATCGATCTCTATCTTAGTCAACATGCATCCGTACGTGGGTGACGTGATGCCGTTCCTGACTGTCATACCATTGTGGCGTCTGATGCCATTTATTCATCTGATGGTGTTCAAATTGGATGAAACCGGTGTCTCATTAAAGCTAATATCCACATAAACAAGTTTCATGGAGACATCGAATCCCAATTCAGCCAGTAACATGGCCAAAGAAGCATAATGCGCTAAATGGTCAGAATGCTACGAGTTAAATAGCCTTGTGAATGTGCCATGTGGATAACCAAGCGCCTTCACTCATTTAAGAAGCGTCGAGTGAAGCTAATCAAGCGTCTTCTCAAAATACAGAACATTATGATGGGTGGAGAAGTAATTTTGAATGAAGTTTTAAGATATTCAAAGTCCAAGCTTGACCAGAAAATGAGGTACCCTTTTTAATAAAGTTCTGAAGCATCGAGTATTGTAATATAAGAATATTAAATCTTCAGGAACTCTAATAGAAGAAAGAGAAGAAAAGCGTGAATAAAGACAAAAGTACAAAAGCGGCAACAACAAAAACACTGAAGATTGAAGTCAAGCGTCTGCTGTCGATAATCCAACGTCCGAAACATCGTATTTTGAGGTACGCTCATCCTAATGAAGTGATCTTGGCTTTTTTAGAAAGATAAGAGAAATAACTACATGTTTCGTGAAGAATCCAAGATCTGTATCAATCTCTATCGGAGTGAAATTCCTTCTTCAAGCTTGAGATGCAATACAGTTCGTGACAATCAGAACATGCAACCGTCTGCTGACAATTTCTTGAGCTTTGGGTGTTCAAAATTATCGATCTCAGTATCGTTGGAAGGCTCAAAGAAATATCTGCAACTCTCGTGCAGAGGTCAAGAGCAAAATCAATCTCTATCTTTGTTAAAATGCATCCGTAAATTGGTGACGTGATGTCATTCCCGACTGTCATACTTTTGTTGCATCTAATGCCTTATATTGAGCAGATGGTGTTCGAATTGGATGAAACCAGTGTCTCATTAAAGTTAACATCCATATAAACAAGTTTCATGAAGATATCGAATCGTAATTCGGCCAGTAACAGGGTCAAAGAAGCATAATACACTAAATGGTCCGAATGCTATGAGTTAAATAGCCTTGTGAATGTGCCAAGTGGATAACCAAGCGCCTTAGCTCTTTTAAGAAGCGTCCAGTTAAGCTAATCAATCGTCTACTCAGAATACAAAACATTATGATGGGGGGAGAAGTAATTTTGAAAGAAGTATTAAGATATTCAAAGTCCAAGCTTGACCAGAAAATGAGGTACCATTTTCAATAAAGTTCTGAAGCATCAAGTACTGTAATTGAAAAGGACAAAAGCTTTAGCAACTCTAAAAGAAGAAAGAGAAAAAATGCGTGAATAAAGACAAATGTAAAAAAGCTGCAAAAGCAAAAACACTAAATATTGAAGTTAAGCATCTAATACCGATAATCAAGCGTCCCAAACGTCGTATTTCGAGGTATGCTCGTCCTAATGAAGTGATCTTGGTTTTGTTAGAAAGATAAGAGAAGTACAGTGTGATACTGTTTGTGACAATCAGAACATGCAACCGTCTGCTGACAATTTCTGGAGCTTTGGGTGTTCAAAAGTATCGATCTTGGTATCTTTGGAAGGCTCAAATAAATATCTGCAACTCTCGTGAAGAGGTCAAGAGCGAAATTGATCTCTATCTTTGTCAAAATCCATCCGTAAGTTGGTGACGTGATGTCGTTCCTGACTGTCATACCTTTGTTGCGTCTGATGCCATATATTGAGCTGATGGTGTTCGAATTGGATGAAACCGGTGTCTTATTAAAGCTAATATCCATATAAACAAGTTTCATGCAGACATCGAATCGTAATTCGGCCAGTAACAGGGTCAAAGAAGCATAATACGCTAAATGGTCTGAATGCTATGAGTTAAATAGCCTTATGAATGTGCCAAGTGGATAACCAAGCGCCTTAGCTCTTTTAAGAAGCGTCCAGTGAAGCTAATCAATCGTCTATTCAGAATACAGAACATTATGATGGGTGGAGAAGTAATTTTCAAAGAAGTATTAAGATATTCAAAGTCCAAGCTTGACCAGAAAATGAGGTACCATTTTCAATAAAGTTCTGAAGCATCAAATACTGTAATAGAAAAGGACAAATGCTTCAGCAACTCTAATAGAAGAAAGAGAAAAAAAGCGTGGATAAAGACAAAAGTAAAAAAGCTACAAAAGCAAAAACACTAAAGATTGAAGTCAAGCGTCTACTGCCGATAATCAAGCGTCCGAAACGTCGTATTTCGAGGTATGCTCGTCCTAATGAAGTGATCTTGGTTTTGTCAGAAAGATAAGAGAAGTACCGTGTGATACTGTTTGTGACAATCAGAACATGCAACCGTCTGCTGACAATTTCTGGAGCTTTGTGTGTTCAAAAGTATCGATCTTGGTATCTTTGGAAGGCTCCAACAAATATCTGCAACTCTCGTGAAGAGGTCAAGAGCGAAATCGATCTCTATCTTTGTCAAAATGCATCCGTAAGTTGGTGACGTGATGTCGTTCCTGACTGTCATACCTTTGTTGCGTCTGATGCCATATATTGAGCTGATGGTGTTCGAATTGGATGAAACCGGTGTCTCACTAAAGCTAATATCCACATAAACAAGTTTCATGAAGACATCGAATCGTAATTCGGCCAGTAACAGGGTCAAAGAAGCATAATACGCTAAATGGTCCAAATACTATGAGTTAAATAGCCTTGTGAATGTGCCAAATGGATAACCAAGCGCCTTATCTCTTTTAAGAAGCGTGCAGTGAAGCTCATCAATCGTCTACTCAGAATACAGAACATTATGATGGGTGGAGAAGTAATTTTGAAAGAAGTGTTAAGATATTCAAAGTCCAAGCCTGACCAGAAAATGAGGTACCATTTTCAATAAAGTTTTAAAGCATCAAGTACTGTAATAGAAAAGGACAAATGCTTCAACAACTCTAATAGAAGAATGAGAAAAAAAGCGTGAATAAAGACAAAAGTAAAAAAACTGCAAAAGCAAAAACACTAAAGATTGAAGTCAAGCGTCTACTGCCGATAATCAAGCGTCCGAAACGTCATATTTCGAGATATGCTCGTCCTAATGAAGTGATCTTGGTTTTGTTAGAAAGATAAGAGAAGTCCCGTGTGATAATGTTTGTGAAAATCAGAACATGCAACCGTCTGCTGACAATTTCTGGAGCTTTGGGTGTTCAAATGTATCGATCTTAGTATCTGTGGAAGGCTCAAATAAATATCTGCAACTCTCGTGAAGTGTTCAAGAGCGAAATCGATCTCTATCTTTGTCAAAATGCATCCGTAAGTTGGTGACGTGATGTCGTTCCTGACTGTCATACCTTTGTTGCGTCTGATGCCATATATTGAGCTGATGGTGTTCGAATTGGATGAAACCGGTGTCTCATTAAAGCTAATATCCATATAAACAAGTTTCATGAAGACATCGAATCGTAATTCGGCCAGTAACAGGGTCAAAGAAGCATAATACGCTAAATGGTCCAAATACTATGAGTTAAATAGCCTTGTGAATGTGCCAAATGGATAACCAAGCGCCTTATCTCTTTTAAGAAGCGTGCAGTGAAGCTCATCAATCGTCTACTCAGAATACAGAACATTATGATGGGTGGAGAAGTAATTTTGAAAGAAGTGTTAAGATATTCAAAGTCCAAGCCTAACCAGAAAATGAGGTACCATTTTCAATAAAGTTTTGAAGCATCAAGTACTGTAATAGAAAAGGACAAATGCTTCAACAACTCTAATAGAAGAATGAGAAAAAAAGCGTGAATAAAGACAAAAGTAAAAAAACTGCAAAAGCAAAAACACTAAAGATTGAAGTCAAGCGTCTACTGCCGATAATCAAGCGTCCGAAACGTCATATTTCGAGACATGCTCGTCCTAATGAAGTGATCTTGGTTTTGTTAGAAAGATAAGAGAAGTCCCGTGTGATAATGTTTGTGAAAATCAGAACATGCAACCGTCTGCTGACAATTTCTGGAGCTTTGGGTGTTCAAAAGTATCGATCATAGTATCTTTGGAAGGCTGAAATAAATATCTGCAACTCTCGTGAAGTGTTCAAGAGCGAAATCGATCTCTATCTTTGTCAAAATGCATCCGTAAGTTGGTGACGTGATGTCGTTCCTGACTGTCATACCTTTGTTGCGTCTGATGCCATATATTGAGCTGATGGTGTTCGAATTGGATGAAACCGGTGTCTCATTAAAGCTAATATCCATATAAACAAGTTTCATGAAGACATCGAATCGTAATTCGGCCAGTAACAGGGTCAAAGAAGCATAATACGCTAAATGGTCCAAATACTATGAGTTAAATAGCCTTGTGAATGTGCCAAATGGATAACCAAGCGCCTTATCTCTTTTAAGAAGCGTGCAGTGAAGCTCATCAATCGTCTACTCAGAATACAGAACATTATGATGGGTGGAGAAGTAATTTTGAAAGAAGTGTTAAGATATTCAAAGTCCAAGCCTGACCAGAAAATGAGGTACCATTTTCAATAAAGTTTTGAAGCATCAAGTACTGTAATAGAAAAGGACAAATGCTTCAACAACTCTAATAGAAGAATGAGAAAAAAAGCGTGAATAAAGACAAAAGTAAAAAAACTGCAAAAGCAAAAACACTAAAGATTGAAGTCAAGCGTCTACTGCCGATAATCAAGCGTCCGAAACGTCATATTTCGAGACATGCTCGTCCTAATGAAGTGATCTTGGTTTTGTTAGAAAGATAAGAGAAGTCCCGTGTGATAATGTTTGTGAAAATCAGAACATGCAACCGTCTGCTGACAATTTCTGGAGCTTTGGGTGTTCAAAAGTATCGATCATAGTATCTTTGGAAGGCTGAAATAAATATCTGCAACTCTCGTGAAGTGTTCAAGAGCGAAATCGATCTCTATCTTTGTCAAAATGCATCCGTAAGTTGGTGACGTGATGTCGTTCCTGACTGTCATACCTTTGTTGCGTCTGATGCCATATATTGAGCTGATGGTGTTCGAATTGGATGAAACCGGTGTCTCATTAAAGCTAATATCCATATAAACAAGTTTCATCAAGACATCGAATCGTAATTCGACCAGTAACTGGGTCAAAGAAGCATATTACGCTAAATGGTCCGAATGCTATGAGTTAAATAGCTTTCTGAATGTGCCAAGTGGATAACCAAGCGCCTTAGCTCTTTTAAGAAGCGTCCAGTGAAGCTAATCAATCGTCTACTCAGAATACAGAACATTATGATGGGCAAAGAAGTAATTTTGAAAGAAGTATTAAGATATTCAAAGTCCAAGCTTGACCAGAAAATGAGGTACCATTTTCAATAATGTTCTGAAGCATCAAGTACTGTAATAGAAAAGGACAAAAGCTTCAGCAACTCTAATAGAAGAAAGAGAAAAAATCGTGAATAAAGAGAAAAGTAAAAAAGCTACAAAAGCAAAAACACTGAAGATTGAAGTCAAGCGTCTGCTGCCGATAATCAAGCGTCCGAAACGTCGTATTTTGAGGTATGCTCGTCTTAATGAAGTGATCATGGTTTTGTTAGAAAGATAACAGAAGTACCGTGTGATACTGTTCGTGACAATCAGAACATGCAACCGTCTGCTGACAATTTCTGGAGCTTTGGGTGTTCAAAAGTATCGATCTTGGTATCTTTGGAAGGCTCAAATAAATATTTGGAACTCTCGTGGAGAGGTCAAGAGCGAAATCAGTCTCTAACTTTGTCAAAATGAATCCGTAAGTTGGTGACGTAATGCCGTTCCTGACTGTCATACCTTTGTAGCGTCTGATGGCCATATATTGAGCTGATGGTATTCGAATTGGATGAAATCGGTGTCTCATTAAAGCTAATATCCATATAAACAAGTTTCATGAAGACATCGAATCCTAATTCGACTAGTAACAGGGTCAAAGAAGCATAATATGCAAAATGGTCAAAATGCTACGGGTTAAACAAACTTGTTAATGTACAAAGTGGATCACCCGGCGCCTTCGCTCATTTAAGAAGTGTCGAGTGAAGCTAATCAAGCGTCTTCTCAGAATACAGAACATTATGATGGGCGGAGAAGCAATTTTGAATGAAGTTTTAAGATATTCAACGTCCAAGCTTGACCAGAAAATGAAGGACTCTTTTCAATAAAGTTCTGAAGCATCAAGTATTGTAATATAAGAATATAAAAGCTTCAGCAACTCTAATAGAAGAAAGAGAAGAAAAGCGTGAATAAAGACAGAAGTACAAAAGCTGCAACAGCAAAAACACTGAAGATTGATGTCAAGCGTCTGCTGCCGATAATCTAGCGTCCGAAACATCGTATATTGAGGTATTCTCATCCTAATGAAGTGATCTTGGTTTTGTTAGAGTGATAAGAGAAATCACTACATGTTTCGTGAAGAAGCCGAGATCTGTATCAATCTCTATCGGAGTGAAATTCCTTCTTCAAGCTTGAGATGTGATACTGTTCGTGACAATCAGAACATGCAACCGTCTGTTGACAATTTTTGGAGCTTTGGGTGATCAAATTTATCGATCTCGGTATCGTTGGAAGGGTCAAAGAAATATCAGCAACTCTCGTGAAGAGGTAAAGAGCAAAATCGATCTCTATGTTTGTCAACATGCATCCGTAAGTTGGTGACGTGATGCCGTTCCTGACTGTCATACCTTTGTAGCGTCTGATGCCATATATTGAGCTGATGGTGTTCGAATTGGATGAAATCAATGTCTCATTGAAGCTAATATCCATATAAACAAGTTTCTTGAAGATATCGAATCGTAATACGGCCAGTAACAGGGTCAAAGAAGCATAATACGCTAAATGGTCGAAATGCTATGAGTTAACTAGCCTTATGAATGTGCCAAGTGGATGACCAAGCACCTTAGCTCTTTTAAGAAGCGTCCAGTGAAGCTAATCAAGCTTCTACTCAGAATACAGACCATTATGATGGGTGGAGAAGTAAATTTGAATCGAAGTTTTAAGGTATTCAACGTCCAAGCTTGACCAGAAAATGAGGTACCCTTTTCAGTAAAGTTTTGAAGCATCAAGTACTGTAATATAAGAATATAAAAGCTTCAGCAACTCTAATAGAAGAAAGAGAAAAAAGCGTGAATAAAGACAAAAGTAAAGAAGCTACAAAAGCAAAAACACTGAAGATTGAGGTCAAGCGTCTACTGCCCATAATCAAGCGTCCGAAACGTCGTATTTTGAGGTATGCTCATCCAAATGAAATGATCATGGTTTTGTTAGAAAGATAAGAGAAGTACCGTGTGGTACTGTTTGTGACAATCAGAACATGCAAGCGTCTGTTGACAATTTCTGGAGCTTTGGGTGTTCAAAAGTATCGATCTTGGTATCTTTGGAAGGCTCAAATAAATATCTGGAACTCTCATTGAGAGGTCAAGAGCGAAATTAGTCTCTATCTTTGTCAAAATGCATCTGTAAGTTGGTGACGTGATGTCGTTCCTGACTGTCATACATTTGTAGCGTCTGGTGGCCATATATTGAGCTGATGGTATTCGAATTGGATGAAATCGGTGTCTCATCAAAGCTAATATCCATATAAGCAAGTTTCATGAAGACATCAAATCCTAATTCGACCAGTAACAGGGTCAAAGAAGCATAATACGCAAAATGGTCAAAATGCTACGAGTTAAACAAACTTGTTAATGTGCAAAGTAGATAACCAAGCGCCTTCGCTCATTTAAGAAGCGTCGAGTGAAGCTAATCAAGCGTCTTCTCAGAATACAGAACATTATGATGGGCGGAGAAGTAATTTTGAAAGAAGTTTTAAGATATTCAACGTCCAAGCTTGACCAGAAAATGAGGTACCCTTTTCAATAAAGTTCTGAATCATCAAGTACTGTAATATAAGAATATCAAAACTTCAGCAACTTTAATAGAAGAAACAGAGGAAAAGCGTGAATAAAGACAAAAGTACAAAAGCGGCAACAGCAAAAACACTGAAGATTGAAGTCAAGCGTCTGCGGCCGATAATCTAGCGTTGGAAACATCGTATTTTGAGGTACGCTCGTCCTAATGAAGTAATCTTAGTTTTTTTACAAAGATACGAGAAATACCTACCTATTTCACGCAGAAGTCGAGATCTGAATCAATCTCTATCTGAGTGAAATTCCTTCTTCAACCATGAGGTGTGATACTGTTCGTGACAATTCGAATATGCAACCTTCTGCTGACAATTTCTGGAGCTTTATGTTTTCAAAAGTATCGATCTTGGTATCGTTGAAAGGCTCAAATAAATATCTGCAACTCTCGTAAAGCGGTCAAGAGCGAAATCGATCTCTATCTTTGTCAAAATGCATCCGTAAGTTGGTGACGTGATGTCGTTCCTGACTGTCATACCTTTGTTGCGTCCGATGCCATATATTGAGCTGATGGTGTTCGAATTGAATGAAACCGGTGTCTCATTAAAGCTAATATCCATATAAACAAGTTTCATGAAGACATCGAAACGTAATTCGGCTAGTAACAGGGTCAAAGAAGCATAATACGCTAAATGGTCCGAATGCTATGAGTTAAATAGCCTTGTGAATGTGCAAGTGGAAAACCAAGCGTCTTGGCTCTTTTAAGAAGTGTCCAGTGAAGCTAATCAATCGTCTACTCAGAATACAGAACATTATGATGGGTGGAGAAGTAATTTTGATAGAAGTATAAAGATATTCAAAGTCCAAGCTTGGCCAATAAATGAGGTACCTTTTTCAATAAAGTTCTGAAGCATCAAGTACTGTAATAGAAAAGGACAAAAGCTTCAGCAACTCTAATAGAAGAAAGAGAAAAAAAGCGTGAATAAAGACAAAAATAAAAAAGCTGCAAAAGCAAAAACACTAAAGATTGAAGTCAAGCGTCTACTGCCGATAATCAAGCGTCCGAAACGTCGTATTTCGAGGTATGCTCGTCCTAATAAAGTGATCTTGGTTTTGTTAGAACGATAACAGAAGTACCGTGTGATACTGTTCGTGACTATTAGACCATCCAACCATCTGTTGGCAATTTCTGGAGCTTTGGGTGTTCAAAAGTATCGATCTTGGTATCTTTGGAAGGCTCAAATAAATATCTGCAGCTCTCGTGCAGAGGTCAAGAGCGAAATCGATCTCTATCTTAGTCAACATGCATCCGTACGTCGGTGACGTGATGCCGTTCCTGACTGTCATACCATTGTGGCGTCTGATGCCATTTATTGATCTGATGGTGTTCAAATTGGATGAAACCGGTGTCTCATTAAAGCTAATATCCACATAAACAAGTTTCATGGAGACATCGAATCCCAATTCAGCCAGTAACATGGCCAAAGAAGCATAATGCGCTAAATGGTCAGAATGCTACGAGTTAAATAGCCTTGTGAATGTGCCATATGGATAACCAATCGCCTTCACTCATTTAAGAAGCGTCGAGTGAAGCTAATCAAGCGTCTTCTCAAAATACAGAACATTATGATGGGTGGAGAAGTAATTTTGAATGAAGTTTTAAGATATTCAATGTCCAAGCTTGACCAGAAAATGAGGTACCCTTTTCAATAAAGTTCTGAAGCATCGAGTATTGTAATATAAGAATATTAAATCTTCAGGAACTCTAATAGAAGAAAGAGAAGAAAAGCGTGAATAAAGACAAAAGTACAAAAGCGGCAACAGCAAAAACACTCAAGATTGAAGTCAAGCGTCTGCTGCCGATAATCTGGCGTCGGAAACATCGTATTTTGAGGTACGCTCGTCCTAATGAAGTGATCTTGGCTTTTTTTGAAAGATAAGAGAACTAACTACATGTTTCGTGAAGAATCCAAGATCTGTATCAATCTCTATCGGAGTGAAATTCCTTCTTCAAGCTTGAGATGCAATACTGTTCGTGGCAATCAGAACATGCAACCGTCTGCTGACAATTTCTTGAGCTTTGGGTGTTCAAAATTATCGATCTCAGTATCGTTGGAAGGCTCAAAGAAATATCTGCAACTCTCGTGCAGAGGTCAAGAGCAAAATCGATCTCTATCTTTGTCAAAATGCATCCGTAAATTGGTGACGTGATGTCATTCCCGACTGTCATACCTTTGTTGCATCTAATGCCTTATATTGAGCTGATGGTGTTCGAATTGGATGAAACTGGTGTCTCATTAAAGTTAACATCCATATAAACAAGTTTCATGAAGATATCGAATCGTAATTCGGCCAGTAATAGGGTCAAAGAAGCATAATACGCTAAATGGTCCGAATGCTATGAGTTAAATAGCCTTGTGAATGTGCCAAGTGGATAACCAAGCGCCTTAGCTCTTTTAAGAAGCGTCCAGTTAAGCTAATCAATCGTCTACTCAGAATACAGAACATTGTGATGGGGGGAGAAGTAATTTTGAAAGAAGTATTAAGATATTCAAAGTCCAAGCTTGACCAGAAAATGAGGTACCATTTTCAATAAAGTTCTGAAGCATCAAGTACTGTAATAGAAAAGGACAAAAGCTTCAGCAACTCTAATAGAAGAAAGAGAAAAAAAGCGTGAATAAAGACAAAAGTAAAAAAGCTGCAAAAGCAAAAACATTAAAGATTGATGTCAAGCATCTACTGTCGATAATCAAGCGTCCGAAACGTCATATTTCGAGGTATGCTCGTCCTAATGAAGTGATCTTGGTTTTGTTAGAAAGATAAGAGAAGTACCGTGTGATACTGTTTGTGACAATCAGAACATGCAACCGTCTGCTGGCAATTTGTGGAGCTTTGGGTGTTCAAAAATATCGATCTTGGTATCTTTGGAAGGCTCAAATAAATATCTGCAACTCTCGTGAAGAGGTCAAGAGCGAAATCGATCTCTATCTTTGTCAAAATGCATCCGTAAGTTGGTGACGTAATGTCGTTCCTGACTGTCATACCTTTGTTGCGTCTGATGCCATACATTGAGCTGATGGTGTTCGAATTGGATGAAACCGGTGTCTCATTAATGCTAATATCCATATAAACAAGTTTCATGAAGACATCGAATCGTAATTCGGCCAGTAACAGGGTCAAAGAAGCATAATACGCTAAATGGTCCGAATACTATGAGTTAAATAGCCTTGTGAATGTGCCAAGTGGATAACCAAGCGCCTTAGCTCTTTTAAGAAGCGTCCAGTGAAGCTCATCAATCGTCTACTCAGAATACAGAACATTATGATGGGTGGAGAAGTAATTTTGGAAGAAGTATTAAGATATTCAAAGTCCAAGCTTGACCAGAAAATGAGGTACCATTTTCAATAAAGTTCTGAAGCATCAAGTACTGTAATAGAAAAGGACAAAAGCTTCAGCAACTCTAATAGAAGAAAGAGAAAAAAAGCGTGAATAAAGACAAAAGTAAAAAAGCTGCAAAAGCAAAAACATTAAAGATTGATGTCAAGCATCTACTGTCGATAATCAAGCGTCCGAAACGTCATATTTCGAGGTATGCTCGTCCTAATGAAGTGATCTTGGTTTTGTTAGAAAGATAAGAGAAGTCCCGTGTGATAATGTTTGTGAAAATCAGAACATGCAACCGTCTGCTGACAATTTCTGGAGCTTTGGGTGTTCAAAAGTATCGATCTTAGTATCTTTGGAAGGCTCAAATAAATATCTGCAACTCTCGTGAAGAGTTCAAGAGCGAAATCGATCTCTATCTTTGTCAAAATGCATCCGTAAGTTGGTGACGTGATGTCGTTCCTGACTGTCATACCTTTGTTGCGCCTGATGCCATATATTGAGCTGATGGTGTTCGAATTGGATGAAACCGGTGTCTCATTAGAGCTAATATCCATATAAACAAGTTTCATGAAAACATCGAATCGTAATTCGACCAGTAACTGGGTCAAAGAAGCATATTACGCTAAATGGTCCGAATGCTATGAGTTAAATAGCCTTCTGAATGTGCCAAGTGGATAACCAAGCGCTTTAGCTCTTTTAAGAAGCGTCCAGTGAAGCTAATCAATCGTCTACTCAGAATACAGAACATTATGATGGGCAAAGAAGTAATTTTGAAAGAAGTATTAAGATATTCAAAGCCCAAGCTTGGCCAGAAGATGAGGTACCATTTTCAATAAAGTTCTGAAGCATCAAGTACTGTAATAGAAAAGGACAAAAGCTTCAGCAACTCTAATAGAAGAAAGAGAAAAAAAGCGTGAATAAAGACAAAAGTAAAAAAGCTGCAAAAGCAAAAACATTAAAGATTGATGTCAAGCATCTACTGTCGATAATCAAGCGTCCGAAACGTCATATTTCGAGGTATGCTCGTCCTAATGAAGTGATCTTGGTTTTGTTAGAAAGATAAGAGAAGTACCGTGTGATACTGTTCGTGACAATTCGAATATGCAACCTTATGCTGACAGTTTCTGGAGCTTTAGGTTTTCAAAAGTATCGATCTTGGTATCGTTAGAATGCTGAAAGAATTATCTGCAACTCTCGTGAAGAGTTCAAGAGCGGAATCAATCTCTATCTCTGTCAACATGCATCCGTAAGTCGGTGACGTGATGTCATTCCTGACTGTCATACCTTTGCTGCGTCTGATGGCCATATATTGAGCTGATGGTATTCGAATTGGATGAAATCGATGTCTCATTAAAGCTAATATCCATATAAACAAGTTTCATGAAGACATTGAATCCTAATTCGGCCAGTAATAGGGTCAAAGAAGCATAATACGCTGAATGGTCAGAATGCTACGAGTTAAATAGCCTTGTGAATGTGCCAAGTAGATAATCAAGCGCCTTAGCTCTTTTAAGAAGAGTCCGGTGAAGCTGATCAAGCGTTTACTCAGAATACCGGACATTATGATGGGTGGAGAAGTAATTTTGATTGAAGTATTAAGATATTCAAAGTCCAAGCATGACCAGAAAATGAGGTACCCTTTTCAAAAAAGTTCTGAAGCATCAAGTACTATAATACAAGAAGACAAAATCTTTAGCAACTCCAACAGAAGAAAGATAAAAATAGCGTGAGTAAAGACAAAAGTACAAAAGCTGCAACAGCAAAAAGACTGAAGATTGATGTCAAGCGTCTGCTGCCGATAATCAATCGTCCGAAATGTCGTATTTTGAGATATGCTCGTCCTAACGAAGTGATCTTGGTTTTGTTAGAAAGATAAGAGAAATACCTACATGTTTCCTGAAGAAGCCGAGACTTGTATCAATCTCTATCGAAGTGAAATTCCTTCTTCCAGCTTGAGATGTGATACTGTTCGAGACAATCAGAACATGTAACCGTCTGCTGACAATTTTTGGAGCTTTGGTTGTTCAAAAGTATCGATCTTGGTATCGTTGGAAGTCTCAAAGATATATCTGCAACTCTCGTGAAGAGCTCAAGAGCGAAATCGATCTCTATCTTGTCAAATGCATCGTAAGTTGGTGAGGTGATGCGGTTCCTGACTGTCATACTTTTGTAGCTTCTGACGGCCATATATTGAGCTGATGGTGTTCGAATTGGATGAAACTGGTGTCTCGTTAAAGCTAATATCCATATAAACAAGTTTCATGAAGACATCGGATCCTAATTCGGCTAGTAACAGGGTCAAAGAAGCATAATACGGAAAATAGTCTGAATGCTACGAGTTAAACAGACTTGTGAATGTGCAAAGTGGATAACCAAGCGCCTTCGCTCATTTAAGAAGCGTCGAGTGAAGCTAATCAAGCATCTTCTCAGAATACAAAATATTATGATGGATGGAGAAGTATTTTTGGATGAAGTTTTAAGATATTCAACGTCCAAGCTTGACCAGAAAATGAGGTACCCTTTTCAATAAAGTTATGAAGCATCATGTACTGTAATATAAGAATATAAAAACTTCAGCAACTCTAATAGAAGAAAGAGAGGAAAACCGTGAATAAAGAAAAAAGTACAAAAGCAGCAACAGCAAAAACACTGAAGATTGAAGTCAAGCGTCTGCAGCCGATAATCTAGCGTCGGATACGTCGTATTTTGAGGTACGCTCGTTCTAATGAAGTAATCTTAGTTTTTTTAGAAAGATATGATAAATTCCTACCTGTTTCACGCAGAAGTCAAGATCTGAATCAGTCTCTATCGGAGTGAAATTCCTTCTTCAATCTTGAGATGTGATACTGTTCGTGACAATCAGAACATGCAACCGTCTGCTGACAATTTCTTGAGCTTTGGGTGTTCAAAATTATCGATCTCGGTATCGTTGAAAGGCTCAAAGAAATATCTGCAACTCTCGTCAAGAGGTCAAGAGTGAAATCGATCTCTATCTTTGTCAAAATGCATCCGTAAGTTGGTGACGTGATGTCGTTCCTGACTGTCATACCTTTGTTGCGTCTGATGCCATATATTGAGCTGATGGTGTTCGAATTGAACGAAACCGGATTCTCATTAGAGCTAATATCCATATAAACAAGTTTCATGAAGACATCGAATCGTAATTCGGCCAGTAACAGGGTCAAAGAAGCATAATACGCTAAATGGTCCGAATGCTATGAGTTAAATAGCCTTGTGAATGTGCCAAGTGGAAAACCAAGCGCTTTAGCTCTTTTAAGAAGCGTCCAGTGAAGCTAATCAATCGTCTACTCAGAATACAGAACATTATGATGGGTGGAGAATTAATTTTGATAGAAGTATTAAGATATTCAAAGCCCAAGCTTGGCCAGAAAATGAGGTACCATTTTCAATAAAGTTTTGAAGCATCAAGTACTGTAATAGAAAAGGACAAAAGCTTCAGCAACTCTAATAGAAGAAAGAGAAAAAAAGCGTGAATAAAGACAAAAGTAAAAAAGCTGCAAAAGCAAAAACAGTAAAGATTGATGTCAAGCATCTACTGTCGATAATCAAGCGTCCGAAACGTCGTATTTCGAGGTATGCTCGTCCTAATGAAGTGATCTTGGTTTTGTTAGAAAGATAAGAGAAGTACCGTGTGATACTGTTCGTGACAATTCGAATATGCAACCTTATGCTGACAGTTTCTGGAGCTTTAGGTTTTCAAAAGTATCGATCTTGGTATCGTTAGAATGCTGAAAGAATTATCTGCAACTCTCGTGAAGAGGTCAAGAGCGGAATCGATCTCTATCTTTGTCAACATGCATCCGTAAGTCGGTGACGTGATGTCATTCCTGACTGTCATACCTTTGCTGCGTCTGATGGCCATATATTGAGCTGATGGTATTCGAATTGGATGAAATCGATGTCTCATTAAAGCTAATATCCATATAAACAAGTTTCATGAAGACATTGAATCCTAATTCGGCCAGTAATAGGGTCAAAGAAGCATAATACGCTGAATGGTCAGAATGCTACGAGTTAAATAGCCTTGTGAATGTGCCAAGTAGATAATCAAGCGCCTTAGCTCTTTTAAGAAGAGTCCGTGAAGCTGATCAAGCGTTTACTCAGAATACCGACATTATGATGGGTGGAGAAGTAATTTTGATTGAAGTATTAAGATATTCAAAGTCCAAGCATGACCAGAAAATGAGGTACCCTTTTCAAAAAGTTCTGAAGCATCAAGTACTATAATACAAGAAGACAAAATCTTAGCAACTCCAACAGAAGAAAGATAAAAATAGCGTGAGTAAAGACAAAAGTACAAAAGCTGCAACAGCAAAAGACTGAAGATTGATGTCAAGCGTCTGCTGCCGATAATCAATCGTCCGAAATGTCGTATTTTGAGATATGCTCGTCCTAACGAAGTGATCTTGGTTTTGTTAGAAAGATAACAGAAATACCTACATGTTTCCTGAAGAAGCCGAGATTTGTATCAATCTCTATCGAAGTGAAATTCCTTCTTCCAGCTTGAGATGTGATACTGTTCGAGACAATCAGAACATGTAACCGATCTGCTGACAATTTTTGGAGCTTTGGTTGTTCAAAAGTATCGATCTTGGTATCGTTGGAAGTCTCAAAGATATATCTGCAACTCTCGTGAAGAGCTCAAGAGCGAAATCGATCTCTATCTTGGTCAAAATGCATCGTAAGTTGGTGAGGTGATGCGGTTCCTGACTGTCATACTTTTGTAGCTTCTGACGGCCATATATTGAGCTGATGGTGTTCGAATTGGATGAAACCGGTGTCTCGTTAAAGCTAATATCCATATAAACAAGTTTCATGAAGACATCGGATCCTAATTCGGCTAGTAACAGGGTCAAAGAAGCATAATACGCAAAATAGTCTGAATGCTACGAGTTAAACAGACTTGTGAATGTGCAAAGTGGATAACCAAGCGCCTTCGCTCATTTAAGAAGCGTCGAGTGAAGCTAATCAAGCATCTTCTCAGAATACAAAATATTATGATGGGTGGAGAAGTATTTTTGGATGAAGTTTTAAGATATTCAACGTCCAAGCTTGACCAGAAAATGAGGTACCCTTTTCAATAAAGTTATGAAGCATCATGTACTGTAATATAAGAATATAAAAACTTCAGCAACTCTAATAGAAGAAAGAGAGGAAAACCGTGAATAAAGAAAAAAGTACAAAAGCAGCAACAGCAAAAACACTGAAGATTGAAGTCAAGCGTCTGCAGCCGATAATCTAGCGTCAGATACGTCGTATTTTGAGGTACGCTCGTCCTAATGAAGTAATCTTAGTTTTTTTAGAAAGATACGATAAATTCCTACCTGTTTCACGCAGAAGTCAAGATCTGAATCAGTCTCTATCGGAGTGAAATTCCTTCTTCAATCTTGAGATGTGATACTGTTCGTGACAATCAGAACATGCAACCGTCTGCTGACAATTTCTTGAGCTTTGGGTGTTCAAAATTATCGATCTCGGTATCGTTGAAAGGCTCAAAGAAATATCTGCAACTCTCGTCAAGAGGTCAAGAGTGAAATCGATCTCTATCTTTGTCAAAATGCATCCGTAAGTTGGTGACGTGATGTCGTTCCTGACTGTCATACCTTTGTTGCGTCTGATGCCATATATTGAGCTGATGGTGTTCGAATTGAACGAAACTGGTGTCTCATTAGAGCTAATATCCATATAAACAAGTTTCATGAAGACATCGAATCGTAATTCGGCCAGTAACAGGGTCAAAGAAGCATAATACGCTAAATGGTCCGAATGCTATGAGTTAAATAGCCTTGTGAATGTGCAAGTGGAAAACCAAGCGCCTTAGCTCTTTTAAGAAGCGTCCAGTGAAGCTAATCAATCGTCTACTCAGAATACAGAACATTATGATGGGTGGAGAATTAATTTTGATAGAAGTATTAAGATATTCAAAGTCCAAGCTTGACCAGAAAATGAGGTACCATTTTCAATAAAGTTCTGAAGCATCAAGTACTGTAATAGAAAAGGACAAAAGCTTCAGCAACTCTAATAGAAGAAAGAGAAAAAAAGCGTGAATAAAGACAAAAGTAAAAAATCTGCAAAAGCAAAAACAGTAAAGATTGATGTCAAGCGTCTACTGCCGATAATCAAGCGTCCGAAACGTCGTATTTCGAGGTATGCTCGTCCTAATGAAGTGATCTTGGTTTTGTTAGAAAGATAAGAGAAGTACCGTGTGATACTGTTCGTGACAATTCGAATATGCAACCTTCTACTGACAGTTTCTGGAGCTTTAGGTTTTCAAAAGTATCGATCTTGGTATCGTTAGAATGCTAAAAGAATTATCTGCAACTCTCGTGAAGAGGTCAAGAGCGGAATCGATCTCTATCTTTGTCAACATGCATCCGTAAGTCGGTGACGTGATGTCATTCCTGACTGTCATACCTTTGTTGCGTCTGATGGCCATATATTGAGCTGATGGTATTCGAATTGGATGAAATCGATGTCTCATTAAAGCTAATATCCATATCAACAAGTTTCATGAAGACATTGAATCCTAATTCGGCCAGTAATAGGGTCAAAGAAGCATAATACGCTGAATGGTCAGAATGCTACGAGTTAAATAGACTTGTGAATGTGCCAAGTAGATAATCAAGCGCCTTAGCTCTTTTAAGAAGAGTCTGGTGAAGCTGATCAAGCGTTTACTCAGAATACCGGACATTATGATGGGTGGAGAAGTAATTTTGATTGAAGTATTAAGATATTCAAAGTCCAAGCATGACCAGAAATGATGAGGTACCTTTTCAAAAAGTTCTGAAGCATCAAGTACTATAATACAAGAAGACAAAATCTTTAGCAACTCCAACAGAAGAAAGATAAAAATAGCGTGAGTAAAGACAAAAGTACAAAAGCTGCAACAGCAAAAAGACTGAAGATTGATGTCAAGCGTCTGCTGCCGATAATCAATCGTCCGAAATGTCGTATTTTGAGATATGCTCGTCCTAACGAAGTGATCTTGGTTTTGTTAGAAAGATAACAGAAATACCTACATGTTTCCTGAAGAAGCCGAGATTTGTATCAATCTCTATCGAAGTGAAATTCCTTCTTCCAGCTTGAGATGTGATACTGTTCGAGACAATCAGAACATGTAACCGATCTGCTGACAATTTTTGGAGCTTTGGTTGTTCAAAAGTATCGATCTTGGTATCGTTGGAAGTCTCAAAGATATATCTGCAACTCTCGTGAAGAGCTCAAGAGCGAAATCGATCTCTATCTTGGTCAAAATGCACTCGTAAGTTGGTGAGGTGATGCGGTTCCTGACTGTCATACTTTTGTAGCTTCTGACGGCCATATATTGAGCTGATGGTGTTCGAATTGGATGAAACCGGTGTCTCGTTAAAGCTAATATCCATATAAACAAGTTTCATGAAGACATCGGATCCTAATTCGGCTAGTAACAGGGTCAAAGAAGCATAATACGCAAAATAGTCTGAATGCTACGAGTTAAACAGACTTGTGAATGTGCAAAGTGGATAACCAAGCGCCTTCGCTCATTTAAGAAGCGTCGAGTGAAGCTAATCAAGCATCTTCTCAGAATACAAAATATTATGATGGGTGGAGAAGTATTTTTGGATGAAGTTTTAAGATATTCAACGTCCAAGCTTGACCAGAAAATGAGGTACCCTTTTCAATAAAGTTATGAAGCATCATGTACTGTAATATAAGAATATAAAAACTTCAGCAACTCTAATAGAAGAAAGAGAGGAAAACCGTGAATAAAGAAAAAAAGTACAAAAGCAGCAACAGCAAAAACACTGAAGATTGAAGTCAAGCGTCTGCAGCCGATAATCTAGCGTCGGATACGTCGTCTTTTGAGGTACGCTCATTCTAATGAAGTAATCTTAGTTTTTTTAGAAAGATATGATAAATTCCTACCTGTTTCACGCAGAAGTCAAGATCTGAATCAGTCTCTATCGGAGTGAAATTCCTTCTTCAATCTTGAGATGTGATACTGTTCGTGACAATCAGAACATGCAACCGTCTGCTGACAATTTCTTGAGCTTTGGGTGTTCAAAATTATCGATCTCGGTATCGTTGAAAGGCTCAAAGAAATATCTGCAACTCTCGTCAAGAGGTCAAGAGTGAAATCGATCTCTATCTTTGTCAAAATGCATCCGTAAGTTGGTGACGTGATGTCGTTCCTGACTGTCATACCTTTGTTGCGTCTGATGCCATATATTGAGCTGATGGTGTTCGAATTGAATGAAACCGGTGTCTCATTAGAGCTAATATCCATATAAACAAGTTTCATGAAGACATCGAATCGTAATTCGGCCAGTAACAGGGTCAAAGAAGCATAATACGCTAAATGGTCCGAATGCTATGAGTTAAATAGCCTTGTGAATGTGCAAGTGGAAAACCAAGCGCCTTAGCTCTTTTAAGAAGCGTCCAGTGAAGCTAATCAATCGTCTACTCAGAATACAGAACATTATGATGGGTGGAGAATTAATTTTGATAGAAGTATTAAGATATTCAAAGTCCAAGCTTGACCAGAAAATGAGGTACCATTTTCAATAAAGTTCTGAAGCATCAAGTACTGTAATAGAAAAGGACAAAAGCTTCAGCAACTCTAATAGAAGAAAGAGAAAAAAGCGTGAATAAAGACAAAAGTAAAAAATCTGCAAAAGCAAAAACAGTAAAGATTGATGTCAAGCGTCTACTGCCGATAATCAAGCGTCCGAAACGTCGTATTTCGAGGTATGCTCGTCCTAATGAAGTGATCTTGGTTTTGTTAGAAAGATAAGAGAAGTACCGTGTGATACTGTTCGTGACAATTCGAATATGCAACCTTCTACTGACAGTTTCTGGAGCTTTAGGTTTTCAAAAGTATCGATCTTGGTATCGTTAGAATGCTAAAAGAATTATCTGCAACTCTCGTGAAGAGGTCAAGAGCGGAATCGATCTCTATCTTTGTCAACATGCATCCGTAAGTCGGTGACGTGATGTCATTCCTGACTGTCATACCTTTGTTGCGTCTGATGGCCATATATTGAGCTGATGGTATTCGAATTGGATGAAATCGATGTCTCATTAAAGCTAATATCCATATCAACAAGTTTCATGAAGACATTGAATCCTAATTCGGCCAGTAATAGGGTCAAAGAAGCATAATACGCTGAATGGTCAGAATGCTACGAGTTAAATAGACTTGTGAATGTGCCAAGTAGATAATCAAGCGCCTTAGCTCTTTTAAGAAGAGTCTGGTGAAGCTGATCAAGCGTTTACTCAGAATACCGGACATTATGATGGGTGGAGAAGTAATTTTGATTGAAGTATTAAGATATTCAAAGTCCAAGCATGACCAGAAAATGAGGTACCCTTTTCAAAAAAGTTCTGAAGCATCAAGTACTATAATAGAAGAAGACAAAATCTTCAGCAACTCCAACAGAAGAAAGATAAAAATAGCGTGAGTAAAGACAAAAGTACAAAAGCTGCAACAGCAAAAAGACTGAAGATTGAAGTCAAGCGTCTGCTGCCGATAATCAATCGTCCGAAACGTCGTATTTTGAGGTATGCTCATCCTAATGAAGTGATCTTGGTTTTTTTAGAAAGATAAGAGAAATACCTTCATGTTTCCTGAAGAAGCCGAGATATTCAACGTCCAAGCTTGACCAGAAAATGAGGTACCCTTTTCAATAAAGTTATGAAGCATCATGTACTGTAATATAAGAATATAAAAGCTTCAGCAACTCTAATAGATGAAAGAGAAGAAAAGCATGCATAAAGACAAAACTACATAAGCGGCAACAGCAAAAACACAAAAGATTGAGGTCAAGTGTCTGCTGCCGATAATCAAGTGTCTGAAACGTCGTATTTTGAGGTACGCTCGTCCTAATAAAGTGATCTTGGTTTCGGTAGAAAGATAAGAGAAATACCTACATATGTCCTGAAGAAGCCGATATCTGTACCATTCTCTATCGGAGTGAAATTCCTTCTTCAAGCTTGAGATGTGATACTGTTCGTGACAATCAGAACATGCAACCTTCTACTGACAATTTTTTGGAGCTTTAGGTTTTCAAAAGTATCGATCTTTGTATCATTGGAGGGTTCAGAGAAATATCTGCAACTCTCGTGAAGAGGTCAAGAGCAAAATCGATCTCAATCTTTGTCAACATGCATCCGTAAGTTGGTGACGTGATGCCGTTCCTGACTGTCATACCTTTGTAGTGTTTGATGCCATATATTGTGCTGATGGTGTTCGAATTGGATGAAACCGGTGTCTCACTAAAGCTAATAATATCCATATAAACAAGTTTCAGGAAGACATCGAATCTTAGATCGGCTAGTAACATGATCAAAGAAGCATAATATGCTTAATGGTCAGAATGCTACTAGTGAAATAGCCTTGTGAATGTGCCAAGTGGATAACCAAGCGCCTTAGCTCTTTTAAGAAGCCTCCAGTGAAGCTAATCAATCGTCTACTCAGAATACAAAACATTATGATGGGCGGAGAAGTAATTTTGAAAGAAGTATTAGGATATTCAAAGTCCAAGCTTGACCAGAAAATGAGGTACCATTTTCAATAATGTTCTGAAGCATCAAGTACTGTAATAGAAAAGGACAAAAGCTTCAGCAACTCTAATAGAAGAAAGAGAAAAAAGCGTGAATAAAGACAAAAGTAAAAAAGCTACAAAAGCAAAAACACTGAAGATTGAAGTCAAGGGTCTACTGCCAATAATCAAGCGCCCGGAACATTGTATTTTGAGGTATGCTCGTCCTAATGAAGTGATCATGGTTTTGTTAGAAAGATAAGAGAAGTACTATGTGATACTGTTCGTGACAATCAGAACATGCAACCGTCTGCTGGCAATTTCTGGAGCTGTGGGTGTTCAAAAGTATAGATCTTGGTATCTTTGGAAGGCTCAAATAAATATCTGGAACTCTCGTGGAGAGGTGATCAAGAGCAAAATCAGTCTCTATCTTTGTCAAAATGCATCCGTAAGTTGGTGACGTGATGCCATTCCAGACTGTCATACCTTTGTAGCGTCTGATGGCCATATATTGAGATGATGGTATTCGAATTGGATGAAATCGGTATCTCATTAAAGCTAATATCCATATAAACAAGTTTCATGAAGACAATGAATCCCAATTCGACCAGTAACAGGGTCAAAGAAGCATAATACGCAAAATGGTCAAAATACTACGAGTTAAACAGACTTTTTAATGTGCAAAATGGATAACCAAGCGCTTTGCTCATTTAAGAAGCGTCGAGTGAAGCTAATCAAGCGTCTTCTCAGAATACAGAACATTATGAAGGGCGAGAAGTAATTTTGAATGAAGTTTTAAGATATTCAAGCCCAAGCTTGACCAGAAAATATGGTACCCTTTTCAATAAAGTTCTGAAGCATCAAGTACAATAATAGAAGAAGACAAAATCTTCAGCAACTCCAACAGAAGAAAGAAAAAAATAGCGTGAATAAAGACAAAAGTACAAAACCTGCAATAGCAAAAAGACTGAAGATTGAAGTCAAGCGTCTGCTGCGATAATCAATCGTCCGAAACGTTCATATTTTGGAGTATGCTCATCCTAATGATGTGATCTTGGTTTTGTTATAAAGATAAGAGAAATACCTACATGTTTCCTGAAGAAGCCGAGATCTGTATCAATCTCTATCGGAGTGAAATTCCTTCTTCCAGCTTGAGATGTGATACTATTCGAGACAATCAGAACATGTAACCGTCTGCTGACAATTTCTGGAGCTTTGGTTGTTCAAAAGTATCGACCTTGGTATCGTTGGAAGTCTCAAAGAAATATTTGCAACTCTCGTGAAGAACTCAAGAGCGAAATCGATCTCTATCCTTGGTCAAAATGCATTCGTAAGTTGGTGAGGTGATGCGGTTCCTAACTGTCATACCTTTCTAGCGTCTGATGGCCATATATTGAGATGTTGGTATTCGAATTGGATGAAACCGGTGTCTCATAAAAGCATAATATCCATATAAAACAAGTTTCATGAAGAAATCGAATCCTAAATTGGCCGGTAACAGGGTCAAAGAAGCATAATACGCAAAATGGTCAGAATGCTACGAGTTAAACAGACGTGGGAATGTGCAAAGTGGATAACCAAGCGCCTTCGCTCATTTAAGATGCGTCGAGTGAAGCTAATCAAGCATCTTCTCAGAATACAAAATATTATAATGGTTGGAGAAGTAATTTTGGATGAAGTTTTAAGATATTCAACGTCTAAGCTTGACCAGAAAATGAGGTACCCTTTTCAATAAAGTTATGAAGCATCAAGTGCTGTAATATAAGAATATAAAAGATTCAGCAACTCTAATAGATGAAAGAGAAGAAAAGCGTGAATAAGACAAAAGTACATAAGCGGCAACAGCAAAAAACACAAAAAGATTGAAGTCAAGCGGTCTGCTGCCGATAATCAAGTGTCCGAAACGTCGTATTTTGAGGCCACGCTCGTCCTAATAAAGTGATCTTGGTTTCGGTAGAAAGATAAGAGAAATACCTACATGTTTCCTGAAGAAGCCGATATCTGTATCATTTCTCTATCGGAGTGAAATTCCTTCTTCAAGCTTGAGATGTGATACTGTTCGTGACAATCAGAACATGCAACCTTCTGCTGACAATTTCTGGAACTTTAGGTTTTCAAAAGTATCGATCTTGGTATCATTGGAAGGCTCAAAGAAATATCTGCAACTCTCGTGAAGAGGTCAAGAGCGAAATCGATCTCTATCTTTGTCAACATGCATCCGTAAGTTGGTGAGGTGATGCCGTTCCTGACTATCATACCTTTGTAGCATCTGATGCCATATATTGAGCTAATGGTGTTCGAATTGGATGAAACGGTGTCTCAATAAAGCTAATATCCATATAAACAAGTTTCATGCAGACATCGAATCCTAATTCCGGCCAGTAACATGGTCAAAGAAGCCATAATATGCTAAATGGTCAGAATGCTACTAGTTAAACAAACTTGTTAATGTGCCAAGTGGATAACCAAGTGCCTTAGCTCATTTAAGAAGCGTCGAGTGATGCTAATCAAGCGTCTTCTCAGAATACAAAACATTATGATGGGCGGAGAAGTAATTTTGAAAGAAGTTTTAAGATATTCAACGTTCAAGCTTGACCAGAAATGAGGTACCCTTTTCAATAAAGTTCTAAAGCTTCAAGTACTGTAATATAAGAATATAAAAGCTTCAGCAACTCCAATAGAAGAAAGAGAAGAAAATCGTGAATAAAGACAAAAGTACAAAAGCGGCAACACAAAAACACTGAAGAATGAAGTCAAGCGTCTGCTGCCGATAATCTAGCGTCGAAACATCGTATTTTGAGGTACGCTCGTCCTAATGAAGTGATCTTGGTTTTTTGTTAGAATGATTAAGAGGAATAACTACATGTTTCATGAAGAAGCCAAGATCTATATCAATCTCTATCGGAGTGAAATTCCTTCTCCAAGCTTGAGATGTGATACTGTTCGTGACAAGTTTCATGAAGACATCGAATCCTAATTCGGCCAGTAACATGGTCAAAGAAGCATAATATATGCTAATGGCCAGAATGCTACTAGTTAAATAGCCTTGTGAATGTGCCAGTGGATAACCAAGCGCCTTGGCTCTTTTAAGAAGCATCCAGGGAAGCTAATCAATCGTCTACTCGGAATACTTAACATTATGATGGGTGGAGAAGTAATTTTGAAAGAAGTATTAAGATATTTAAAGTCCAAGCTTGACCAGACAATGCGGTTACCATTTTCAATAAAGTTCTGAAGCATCAAGTACTGTAATAGAAAAGGACAAAAGCATCAGCAACTCTAATAGAAGAAAGAGAAAAAAAAGCGTGAATAAAGACAAAAACACTAAAGATTGAAGTCAAGAGTCTACTGCCGATAATCAAGCGTCCGAAACGTCGTATTTTGAGGTATGCTCGTCCTAATAAAGTGATCTTGGTTTTGTTAGAACGATAAGCGAAGTACCGTGTGATACTGTTCGTGACAATCATAATATCCAACCGTCTGCTGGCAAGTTCTGGAGCTTTGGCTGTTCAAAAGTATCGATCTTGGTATCTTTGGAAGGCTCAAATAAATATCTGCAACTCTCGTGAAGAGGTCAAGAGCGAAATCGATTTCTATCTTTGCCAAAATGCATCCGTAATTTGGTGACGTGATGTCGTTCCTGACTGCCATACCTTTGTAGCGTCTGATGGCCATATATTGAGCTGATGGTGTTCGAATTGGATGAAATCGATGTATCATTAAATCAAATATCAATATAAACAAGTTTCATGAAGACATCGAATCCTAATTTGGCCAGTAACAGGGTCAAAGTAGTATAATACGCAAAATACGCAAAATGGTCAGAATGCTACTAGTTAAACAAACTTGTGAAGTGCAAAAGTGGATAACCAAGCGCCTTCGCTCATTTAAGAAGCGTCGACTGATGCTAATCAAGCGTCTTCTCAGAATACAGAACATTATGATGGGTGGAGAAGTTATTTTGAATGAAGTTTTAAGATATTGAACGTCCCAAGCTTGACAGAAAATGAGATACCCTTTTCAATAAAGTTTTGAAGCATCAAGTACTATAATATAAGAATATAAAAGCTTCAACAACTCTAATAGAAGAAAGAGAGGAAAAGCGTGAATAAAGACAAAAGTACAAAAGAGGCAAAGCAAAAACAACTGAAGATTGAAGTCAAGCGCCTGCTGCCGATAATCCAGCGTCCGAACATCGTATTTTGAGGTACGCTCGTCCTAATGAAGTTGATCTTGGTTTTGTAGAAAGATAAGAGAAATAACTACATGTTTGTGAAGAAGCCGAGATCTGTATCAATCTCTATCGGAGTGAAATTCCTTCAACAAGCTTGAGATGTGATAGTGTACGTGACAATCAGAACATGAACCGTCTGCTGACAATTTCTTGAGCTTTGGGTGTTCAAAATTATCGATCTCGGTATCGTTGGAAGGCTCAAAGAAATATCTGCAACTCTCGTGAAGAGGTCAAGAGCGAAATCGATCTTATCTTTGTCAAAATGCATCGTAAGTTGGTGATGTGATGTCGTTCCTGACTGTCATACCTTTGTAGCGTCTGATGGCCCATATTGAGATGATGGTGTTCGAATTGGATGAAACCGGTGTCCATTAAAGCTAATATCCATTTAAACAAGTTTCATGCAGATAAATCGAATCGTAATTGGGCCAGTAACAGGGTCAAAGAAGCATAATACGCAAAATGGTCGAATGCTATGAGTTAAATAGCCTTGTGAATGTGCCAAGTGGATAACCAAGGCCTTAGGTCTTTTAAGAAGCGTCCAATGAAGCTAACCAATTGTCTACTCAGAATACAGAACATATGATGGGTGGGAGAATTATTTTGAAAGAAGTATTAAGATATTAAAAGTCCAAGCTTGACCAGAAAATGGGGTACCATTTTCAATAAAGTTCTGAAGCAACAAGTACTGTAATAGAAAAGCATGAATAAAGACAAAAGTAAAAAAGCTACAAAAGCAAAAACACTAAAGGTATGCTCGTCCTAATGAAGTGATCTTGGTTTTGTTAGAAAGATAAGAGAAGTACCGTGTGATACTGTTCATCACAATCAGAACATGCAACCGTCTGCTGACAATTTCTGGAGCTTTGGGTGTTCAAAAGTATCGATGTTGGTATCTTTGGAAGGCTCAAATAAATATCTGGAACTCTCGTGGAGAGGTGATCAAGAGCGAAATCAGTCTCTATCTTTGTCAAAATGCATCCGTAATTTGGTGACGTGATGCCGTTCCTGACTGTCATACCTTTGTAGCGTCTGATGGCCATATATTGAGCTGATGGTATTCGAATTGGATGAAATCGGTGTCTCATTAAAGCTAATATCCATATAAACAAGTTTCATGAAGACATCGAATCCTAATTCGACCAGTAAACATGGTCAGAAATGCTACGTAGTTAAACAGACTTGGGAAGCGTCGAGTGAAGCTAATCAAGCATTTCTCAGAATACAAAATATTATGATGGGTGGAGAAGTAATTTTGGATGAAGTTTTTAAGATATTCAAGTCCAAGCTTGACAGAAAACTGAGGTACCCTTTTCAATAAAGTTATGAAGCATCAAGCACTGTAATATAAGAATATAAAAGATTCAGCAACTCTAATAGATGAAAGAGAAGAAAAGCGTCAATAAAGACAAAAGTACATAAGCGGCAACAGCAAAAACAAAAAAGATTGAAGTCAAGCGTCTGCTGCCGATTAATCAAGGTCCGAAACGTCGTATTTGAGGTACGGCTCATCCTAATAAAGTGATCTTGGTTTCGGTAGAAAGATAAGAGAAATACCTACATGTTTCCTGAAGAAGCCGATATCTGTATCATTCTCTATCGGAGTGAAATTCCTTCTTCAAGCTTGAGATGTGATACTGTACGTGACAATCAGAACATGCAACCTTCTGCTGACAATTTCTGGAGCTTTAGGTTTTCAAAAGTATCGATCTTGGTATCATTGGAAGGCTCAAAGAAATATCTGCAACTCTCGTGAAGAGGTCAAGAGCGAAATCGATCTCTATCTTTGTCAACATGCATCGTATTAGTTGGTGAGGTGATGCTGTTCCTGACTATCATACCTTTGTAGCGTATGATGCCATATATTGAGCTGATGGAGTTCGAATTGGATGAAACCGGTGTCTCACTAAAGCTAATATCCATATAAACAAGTTTCATGAAAACATCGAATCCTATTTCGGCCAGTAACATGGTCAAGAAGCATATATGCTATATGGTCAGAATGCTACTAGTTAAACAAACTTGTGAATGTGCCAAGTGGATAACCAAGCGCCTTAGCTCTTTTAAGAAGCGTCGAGTGAAGCTAATCAATCGTCTACTCAGAATACAAAACATTATGATGGGCGGAGAAGTAATTTTGAAAGAAGTATAAGGATATTCAAAGTCCATGCTTGACCAGAAAATGAGGTACCATTTTCAATAATGTTCTGAAGCATCAAGTACTGTAATAGAAAGGGACAAAAGCTCCAGCAACTCTAATAGAAGAAAGAGAAAAAAGCGTGAATAAAGACAAAAGTAAAAAAGCTACAAAAGCAAAAACACTGAAGATTGAAGTCAAGGGTCTACTGCCGATAATCAAGCGCCCGGAACGTTGTATTTTGAGGTATGCTCGTCCTAATGAAGTGATCATGGTTTTGTTAGAAAGATAAGAGAGTACGTGTGATACTGTTCATCACAATCAGAACATGCAAACCGTCTGCTGACAATTTCTGGAGCTTTGGGGTGTTCAAAGTATCGATGTTGGTATCTTTGGAAGGCTCAAATAAATATCTGGAACTCTCGTGGAGAGGTGATCAAGAGCGAAATCAGTCTCTATCCTTGTCAAATTGCATCCGTAAGTTGGTGACGTGATGCCGTTCCTGACTGTCATACCTTTGTAGCGTCTGATGGCCATATATTGTGCTGATTGTATTCGAATTGGATGAAATCGGTGTGTCATTAAAGCTAATATCCATATAAACAAGTTTCATGAAGACATCGAATCCTAAT